>NW_024121099.1:53084265-53168893 GCF_016745375.1 Pimephales promelas
GCGCGATGATTTTCTCTGAGAAAAAATCGCAAAAAAGCCTGTTTGACCTCAAATTTACCTGGTGACTCAGCCCATGCCTTGCTCTGATTGGCTGAAGCTCATGACATCACTGAGGTTGAGTCGTGCGACAGCTCTGGATATCAAGCAGGCTAGATATTTTCTGGGCTCGCGACGCATCTGCGAGGCGTCTGCGAGCGTCTTTGATGCGTTGTTGGCTCTTTCATACTAACAGCAAAACTAACGCTAATCCCCGCGATTTGCACCCTGAACCTCTCGTGACCTCAACGATTTGCAAAATCGGGCTTAAATCATGTAGTATGAACTAAGCTTAAGAGGCTTCTAAAAAAAATCTCACCGACCCAAACTTTAAAACTTCTGATTGTCGATAATATTCTCTGTTATGCACAATATGCTCTTTGTATCATTCAAATCATAGAGAACATGAACATAATCAGGTTTTCAACAAACTTGTGGCATTAATGTATCTTGACTGTAACATGGTTATCTGTAAATTTTCTCTCAAATCATGGCTTATAATTTGTAAAGACAAATGTATTAAACTAAAAAAAAAGTGATCTCAGACTTTAGCACCTTGATGTATCATCAACGTATTTTTAGTAATAAGATTTTTGCATTATTTTTGAAACAATATTCCATATTGATACAATAGCTGTAAGCCATTGTTCCTATGCATTAGTCCACATTTGCAACCTTGCCTTTACATCATCCCTTGGTCTCCTCTTCTTGATGAAGACACATTCCCGCACTACGTTTTTTTTTTTTTTTTAAATTTATTTATTTCAGCAGAGGAAACAGATTCGCCCGTCACCCGATGTTGCTACACACCCGGGGGATTGCCAATCGGTGTCAGGAGTGAACTTGAGGCCCCCCTTCTGTCAAACTGCAGTGTAAGGTTGGCAGTTATTTGGGCTTTGTTTGTAATCTTTCTCGGCGCTTTGTCGGGGGGGTGCACGCTGATATTAGAGCGAGTGCACAAAAGCCCCTCGAGTGGTGTCACGCACAATTAATGTCCCCAGGTAGCGACTCCATTAGCCGTATGAACTCCGGCCGCGCCAGGGAATACTAATGGCTGAGGTGCCGGGGGGCATTAGAGGAGAAAGTGCCCCCCACCCCCATCCCCACCCAATATGCCAGTCCCCCATCACCCACCCAATTCACTTCACCCTTCAACCTGACTAGGACATGTTCCTCCATCTCACTTTAAATCCCAGCCCCCGTCACCCAGTGCCACACACTGAAGCACTTTGCTTCACCACCCTAGTGGATCACTGCTAAGAGATATATAACGTTTGGACAGTTCACATGGCTTTTGCCTTCACCACATCTTCCAAAAATGTTAATGTTGACGGCATAAGTTCTACGAACTTTGAATTTTTGTTTTTGTTTGGTGATAAATCCCAAAATGGGTAGCCATCAATGGAAAAAAAAAATAATAATAATAATAATTGAATGTATTTTTAAATTAACATTTAGATAGATAAGTAGTTAAAACTAAACGAAAATATAGGCCTATGTAAATAAATATGTACATACATATTAACATCTCCTGTATGTTTTAAAATATACTTTGAAATTTTAAAAAACACAATACTGGTGAAAAATTTGCAATATGTTTGGTTTGTATTTGATCAAAAAAAGTAAAAACAGTAACATTGTGAACCTTTTCATGGGAATATATATATATATATATATATATATATATATATATATATATTTATATATATATATATATAAACATGGAAATATATACTGTATATATAAACAATTGTTTTATAGATATATATGAATTAAACTGAAAAAATACATCATTTTTGATGTATGCAAGGCATGGTATGAAGTTAGTCATGTTGCTGGTGCCAAAAAATGTACAAAAGCAGCATCATTATGGGATTCTTGCCTGTAGCTTGATCTTAATGACATTGTACTTTTCATCTCACACAAAAAGCCATGCAACGAATGATTCCGCAATCCATTTATCCATCTGTTGATTTCTCCCTGTGTGAAAAGACGGCCACCTTCAGCATGATCAATGTCAGTTTTCTTTCCACTACCTCTCTTCAAATCCCACATGGTCACATGACCTTGGACACTGATAATCGCCATGTCGACCTTGCCTGTGTTGCCATATCCACCGGTTGAGCTGAACTAACAGGCTGCCTGCTGAACTTACCCCCGGGGGCTAACACACACACACTTACCCCACATTCTCACACAACCCCTGTTTCAGCATGGCTTAAAATAAGGAGGATGTTATATTGGAAGCTACCATGCCTTATAACACAGCTCAATAAAATATAACTGCCGATAGACTTACATGTCGATTTGTAGTCTTATTTTAAGGGAAATTGAAGGTGATGGAAGAAAAAAAAAGCAATAAATAGATATACAACATTCTCTAACAGTCAGAATTAAGTGAGGAATAATTGACTCCGGGCCATTGAATTATTAAAAAATAATGTACACCCAAGGTGGTAATGCGGTCACGACGAGAAGCAGAGTTGCACCTTGGGTGTATGCATTATTTTTCTAATAATTCAACAGCCTGGAGTCGATTACTCTGCTTATGGTTACCACACCTCAAGACATTGTTTAGAAGTTTTATTTCAAGACATTTGTCAGGTTTTTGTCGTTAAAATGTTCTTGTGTGTGGGACTAATTTCTAAACCAGCTCCCAAGCTCTCTCTGCTAATTCCGAAACGTTATTTTAGAGCTAGTAGTGGAGGCTTAAAGGGTTAGTTAACCCAAAAACGAAAATTCTGTCAATAATAATTACTCACCTTCATGTAAGACTTTCGTTCATCTGAACAAAAATGAAGATAATTTTTTTTTCCAGAAAATCTGAGAGCTTTGTTCAAAAACAAAGTGCTTTGTTTGCCGCAAAAAACACAATTTACCACTTTATTTTACAAAATATTGATCTCCAGTGCAGGTTCACGCGAGCACCGCGATGCATGCGTGTTGTTGATGCAAGAGCAAACGTTGTACCCGAGTCTGTGTTTGGCAGTAGCATCTCTACTAAAAGCGAAGCTGTAAGTTTAACTGCTTCAAGAACAGCTACTACCTCGATACAGAGATATGTCAAGAAGCTTTTCAATTGCAAAACTATTTTAAGTTTCTCTGTGTATGTTTCCATGTTTTTTATATAGAGAGGGGGGAGGGGTGGGTGAAGAGAGTGTGCTTTCCATAGATCATAAAACATAATTTTGTTGGGAAAACATGGGATTAGTTTGTCATTTTAATCCTAATGTTATATATATATATATATATATATATATATATATATATATATATATATATATATATATGCATGGTCAGTGTTTGTGAGTTGTATTTATTTAGCTGTTGTGGGCCTTAAGGACCTTTAAAAATGGAAATAATTTGGCGGAATGATATAGAAATTTGATTTAAAGATGTGCCTGAACTACTTTAGCTGTGAGTATCCAGAATAATTCCACAACTTAGGACATTCATCAACCAATTGTCATCATTTATTCACCGTCAGGTTGTTCCAAATCTGTATGAATTTCTTTCTTAAACACAAACGTAGATATTTTGAAAAATGTTGGTAACCAAACAGTTGATGACTAGAGAGTGTTTCGCAGATGAATGCTCGTCGTATTTTTATCATTCAGGTCTACTTTCCAGTAAATAATGGCATTCTGATAAGTAAACAAACTACCAAAACTACCAACATTTCTCTTCCATTTATAGTGGATATTATTTACTGGTTAATCCATTTTTTTATTTACCATAGGCTGACCAAATGAAATCACTCCCATTATTATATGAATAAAGCTGTTGTCAATGGAACTTTTCTAATTGGTGTCAGATTTATAGGTATCGCAGAATCTCTACCAGTTGATACATTTATGCTGTCACTTGGTCTATACCGTCATGCCACCAAGCCTTAGAGCCAGGACCTGCCGTATGGACTCAGCAAGCCATGAACGCTTAGTGAAAAATGCTCTTCTCAGTCAGAATGCATGAGTGCAGACCTAAGGTAGCCTGTACTCAAACCCTGCCTTTATCGCATTACCAATTACACATTATAAATAGAGCAAGGCTCGCTTTGTTTTCAAGGCTTACTCCATCACGCCACGCAGTCATCACTCAATCTGAAGCCCACACGGCGTCAACCTGCCCTACTTGCACGCAGTCACTCAGCATTCCCCCCTCCTGAAAAGATGCATGCTTCATTATGCTTGGCAGTAATGGCACCAACATTTGACACACTTTGTTTGGACTTAAGAAATCCACGGCTGGCCAGAGAGAAAGCTGTTCACAAAAGCGATCAGAGCTGATTTCTGCCAAGTCATGCTGTAAATACCTGCTGTTTAGCTGTGTAGAGGAAAGGGCCAAGTTTTGGCAAGAGAGCAAGCCTTTCTATTCTTTAGTAATTTGACACTGACATCATGATTTTGGCACTTGGAGACTTAGCAAATCAACAATAAAAAAACAACAACTAATGATGATGGAATCACTTTCTCACAAATTGTGTTTATTTTCAGGACCCCATGAAATTAAAATTTGAGTTTTGTGGCTTTAAGTGTGTGTGTTAGTTTTGAGACTATTTTATGTTTCAATACTTTTGCGTTCTCTCTCAATTATATAGTTGTGTACTTACATTGAATATAACTTGCATGCATCAGAGAGCCGCTATATGTGGGGTATTGAAATCTCTTTTGAATATATTTATTTACTTTCCAGTTTGTGACACACACACCATGCATAGGGAGCGAGTCGCGACAGTACTGACAACACAAATTTTACAAGATAAGATATCGGTTAATGGCGATCAGGATCTGCTGGGCTCCAAATCCTCCATCGTCGTCCTGTCATTCATCTCTTCTTTACTATCTTCACATTATAAGTGACATCTATAATATAACCAACTTCCGAAGAAAGTCTAACCATGTCCCTTTAGGGGCTCCGTAGAATGCATTAATACATCCTTGCTAAACAAAAGAGTTAAAGCAGCACTATGTATTTTTTCAACCTTTATGATATTTTTCCAAAACCCTTGAGATGGTACATCAACTTACAATTGGTTGAATGACAGCTCTGCCATAGCCTGACAGTGTCTGTATCGCTTTTACTGGCACTCTGTAACTTCGGGGAGCGGGTAGGAACCCGAGCACAAAAAGAACTACAAAATTCGACTGCTTTACGGCGTACATCACTTCCCCCACTTACTCAAATTCTGACGCGAGAGCCAAACGAGCATTTTTTTTTTTTTTAACCTCTGTATGTTGTCATGGCTAAAGCAGCAAGTAAAAACAAATGTGAAGTGCATCAGAAACAGAGCGCACGGGCGATCAGTTTACTGTTAATGTGTTGTGTAGCTTCGCCCCTCCGCATCCAATGTAGACTGCATTGTTGTTGTTTTTTTATTGGCGCTTAACACACTCAAGCATCCAGGTAGAGCCGGGGTGGGCAGCTCGAGACTTGAAAGTATACTGATTACTGAGTTTGGTAGGGGCTACATTCTTGCAAGTAAATAATACATGATTAGACAGACAAAATAATCGGTCAGGATAACTATCCTATGTCTGCAGGCTGATAGTCATGTTTGTTTCTTATTTTTCTGGGGAAAGTGTCTTGCCTCAGGCTATAATGCAAATTCGATTTTTAAAATTGGCAGATTCATCTATGGTAGCTTGATATTATAATATTGACAACATGGCTATTATATACCAACAAACATTTAATTGAATTGGCATATCCATTATGGAAAACAGTAGCCAATAGGCTAACGCTACAATAAAGACGCTAGGTTGTAAACGTGAGCTACGCAATCTTTTGACGTTTGGAAAAAAATAAAATAAAGCCCATGAAACTATATAGCTACATATGACATGCTGAAATATGTACCTGGGATGAAGACATTTCACACGAAACACTGGAGTCTGCCCAAAATGTGAGAACTCCTTCCTTCTGCAAAGTTCAGGGGTATCGCTTGTCAACAAATGTATGCGTGTATCAGATTTTACGACAGTAGTAGAAGACAATACTGTTTCTGTAGGGGGACTGTAGAATTGCTTTTAAAAAAATCTTACTGGCCCCATAACTTTTGAACATTAGTGTTATTGACCCTTTGAAATATCCCATGCTTCTTCTTTGTGTAATATGTCAATACATGAAAGAAAATCAAATTATGCTTATTAAATAAATAAAAGGACAATTCTTTCCCTTTTTCCTTTCCTACTTTTGTTTCATTTTTCGAGTTCAAGTTTTTTTTTTTTTTTTTTTTTAATGGTTTATATTATTTCACATACATATTTGTACCATAATCTGAATTTAAACAGATACACACCAGTTATTTGTGCTCATGGATATCGCTTATGGATCCATGAATCAATTCCACTTTGATGTTCTCTCATCAGTAAAGTCCTTCACTTATTTTCATTGTGTTTTCACCTCATGTGGGAGGAGATTACACTGAAATAACTGTGGAGGGGCTGGGGAGGTTGAAGAGCAGCAGTAGTTTTCAGGAGAGTTATAGCTGTTGGTGAAACTAGACGTGCTTAGAGCCCTCTGGGCTGCTGGGAATTAGACACTGCTTTAAATGGAGGGTGGATTCATATCCCTAACTCACCCTCGGTAAATAAATCTTTGCGAATTTCGCGAATACACTTTGTTTTCGTTGTCTTTGTGCTCTAGTATATCTTGTGGAAGGCATGCATGTTGTCATGTTGCCCTTTTTCTTAACTGTTTTTCAGGCTGAATTATTTTAAAGGGCTGAATTTGAATATATTTTCAATGATAAATTATCACATCGAATCATGCTGATGCTACTAGATGTATTTAAAGCTCTTTTTGGCCTAGTGAAAGTTGAAGCTGAACTAAAAAAGGTAGGTTGTATTATACAGCTTGGATTATTAGTACTTACCCACAATCTTTAGCAAAAGTGGCAGCCGTTAAAAAGCCTGAATTGTGTGTCCTTGGTTCAATACAGGGCTGTCAGATGAAAAATAAGATACGTGGTATCTAAAATCGCTCTCTCTCTCTCACACACTGTGTCCATCCACCAGACAATTTAAACACAACATTAAGTGCATATCAGAGGAAATTATGCTTTAAATCTCAAGCAAAACTGCCCACTTTTTTGGCCTGGGCTCAGTCGCTGCACAGATGGCACCTGGGCAAACAAAATTATTTGTTGTGTTTGATGAGCTGGACATCTTCAATTTGATCCGGAGAAGTGAACTTAATGGGGCCGGTTTGCCAACAGAAAAGTCCTCTAAAAAATACTGCACTGGGAAATAACCCTGCTAGGGAAGGCCCTGCCAGACGCTTTCATTGGAGATGGACAGAAGAAATGACATCTCTTTACACTATTGCGTTACACATCTGCTCAGGTCCTCTGCTGAGCGTCTAGCATTTCACTCCTGAGATGTTTGATTTTATTACTGTCTTAAGAATGAGCCAAACAAGTGTTCCTATTGATTTGCACATTAAATATATTAGTAATAAAACAACATCCTGCAGCTAAGTGATTGTAAAATCAATAGTAATTGGTGGCAAAATATTATGAGTGCTTGGTCTGCATTCTCATTGTCTCTCTATATAACTGACCACTAAAAACGGGAGATGTTTGCACAATAAATGAGATAACTATTGATGTTGGATACATAAAATGAAAGTAATTGAGCGAGCTGCAAACTTTGGACTCTTAGTTCAACTTTGAAAACTGCTAAAATGTAAGATCACAGAGGACGATTCAGGACACTTTAGTAACCAAGATGAGTGGACAGAAGACATGTTAAATATCTGCAATACGGGACAACAGGGAGTAACACATTGTTTCAACATCTGAAAATCAGTGTCTCACACTTTTATATAATATTTGTATGCTTTTCTGCAGCAAACTGGTGTGTTTTCGAAATCTATGACTTACAAGATCTATCTATCCATCCATCCATCCATCCACCCACCCAAAAAAACACCCACCAAACCATCCACCCATCCAAAAAACACCCACCCACCAACCAATCCACCCACCCAAAAACACCGACCAACCCATCCACCCACCCAAAAAAACACCCACCAACCCATCCACCCATCCACCCACCCACACATCCAAAATGAATTAAACTGCACAAAATTCATTTGTGTCTTAAATTTAGTTACAAATTAAATCAGTTACCCAAATTAACAACCCGGTCTCACCCCAAGACGTCATATAACTGACGTTTTGGGACGTCTTTTGACCATACGTCAATATTCGCCTTTTTAGGGCCCCCTTAAACGTCGGTAGATGAGGTTATGGGATCCTAACTCTACCCCATACCTAAACCTAACCCTAAACCTAACTGACGTTAAAGGTAAAGCGTCAGTTGTATGACGGCCCGGGATCGCCATCTACCGACGTTTAAGGGGGCCCTAAAAAGGCTGATATTGACGTATGGTCAAAATACGTCCCAAAACGTCAGTTATATGACTTTTTGGGATGTGACTGTGTTAAAATTAAATACAATCAATGTCAACAAAAGACAAGAGTCAAAGTTTTAATTCCTTTCTTTTTCCCTTTTTAGCTAGTTGGTTCCGTTAATGAGTTTTCTTATTTAGAATTTGCTTTATTGGCTTCTGACTCAATTAAGAGGTTTTATTGGTTATTTCGTTTTTCGATATATCTCTTTGGTTTTCTAATTTTAGTGTATCTTGAGAAATTACCTTTTCACAACCAAAATTTATAATGAAAGAAAATATACAGGAGATTTATATCTCTTATCAGATCAAATCATTATTTTCAGCTTAAAGATCTCAGTCCAAACAACAAAAAAATTGAATTTTTGCTTCGCCTTAGTTTGTAGAAAATGTCAGTTCCAAAAGGAAAAGAAAATACCTCAATCCTTAAGTTCAACAGAGAACAACTCCTATGAACAAACTTCAGGAATGATGCAAATCCAATGGAAAATGAGAAACGTAGATCAAAATTTGGTAAGTTTGCAGGTGGTTGGCCATTTATTTCCTTCACTTGTCACGGAACCAAGCGGCAACATTCAAATCTGAAAAATGAAGCCAACCCGGAAGTGCGAAAAACTCTAATACATAGAAAATCCGCTAGGGACAGGTCCCAAAAGAAAGCAAATGTCCATAGAGCCCATTTTACAGGTTGGTCCCATGGACTTTTATTGTATTTTTCGATAGGTTCCGAGTGCCTGACAACTGTGAGGGGGGTGGATTTTTTTTTTTTTTTTTTTTTTTTTTTTTTTTTGATCACGATCACTGAAGCACAATAATTGTGAATCTCAATTTACCAAGAATTGTGCACCTCTACTAGGATGTGTTGTAACACCAACTGATGCCATAGATGCTAAATGTTACAGTAGTCCAATTTTCTTGTCAATTGAAAAAGGTTTAATTCCAAATTGAACATACGATTTTTTAATTATTTGTTTTAGTTGTATAGTAGTAGATTTTAATCATTGTTGCTGCTATTAGGAGTAGTAGTATTTCTTATGAACCCTAACTAACTCTCCTGTGCATTTGTGAGTATGGGCTGTTTTTCTTTGAATCCGAGGAAAGAATATGCTTATCCCTGTAGTTTACAGCTTGGATAATGAAAACACATCGCATCCCAAACAGTTATGATCGGGCAGTTGAGGATAATTGCATGGTTAGCCTCTCCATCTGTTCTTTCCTACAGCTTTTTAGTACTGGGAGGAAATCAGGGCCAGTTAAGCTTCACACACACACACACACTCAATATTTCTGAATACAATACATCAGGGTCCTGTTCACTCATAATCACAAATCACTAATCAGCATAAAACATTACCTATAGCCCCAGCATACCACGTTGCAGATAATTTCAAAGGTTATTATTTAGTTTATGATTCCATAATTACCTCAGCTGTTCAGCAATGCGGGGTTCTGCATAAGCAAAGTGAATGGCTTATTGCATCACATGTTGCGCGCTGTATGCTAACAAGACATCTTAAGATTTCTGAAATTCCATCTCTATCTCTAACATTCTCTCCGGGTGCCCAGGAGGCGATGGAGGAGTGAGCACTCTGCCATCCTGGAGGCCAACAGTGCTTTATAACTCTTCTCACAGAGGACCAGTGGCTACACACCCTACTCATTAGGCATCAGGGCCCGATCCGCAAGCATTGCCAGGGAGAGGGGCCTCACCCGGGGCCCAGACGCTGCCACACCTGCTGCCCCACTCACGGAGCTCATGCAGAAATCACAGGCATGAACGATGAGCCACTCGCCTTCAAACTCCAGGGACAAAAGATCCACTCTCAGCCAACGTGTCATTTAAATAATGCAGAGCTGGAAGGAAAAGGCAGGAAGAAGCAAGTTTTGGAGCCAAAATGGATACCTCTGGGTGAAAGCTTTGCAAACATATCTGTTGTTTTTCAGCCAGCATTGAATCAGCTCAGTGGGTTGGTTTTAATAATGATTTTATCACAAATTAGAGGATTGCGAGTTGTGGCTTAGCAGCTAGTGCACATGGGCCATGGTGCTCGTGATCCATGCAAGTTTGCAAATTTTTCTTGCATAATTTGTGTTGTTCATTGACGCATAAAAGACTGCTCACATTAAAGGACATTTTTGAAAATGATAAAATCTTAAAAGTAAACTCTTTTTAAAAATTCTTGTATTCATGTTGGTTTCACGTGGTTTAGATAACTTTCAAGAAAAGGTTTTAGTAACACTTTAATTTGATGGTTCACTTTAGACATTTTACTACGTGTAAGTAACTTTGCAACGAGGCCTACATGTCAGCTTATTCTACTAACCTGAACCCTAACCTAACAGTCTACTAATACTCAAATGAAAGTAAGTTAGTGCATGTAGTTGCTATGTTACTTATAATTAGTAAATTGTCTAAGGCTATGTTTACATGGAAGCGATTCTGAAGAGAAAACGCAAAAGGGGTGTTGCGTTATCACTTTTTATTCTTCGTTTAGATGAGCGTTTTGGGTGGGAAATCTGTGTGCATATGGTGATGCAAAAATGTGTGAAATCCAATGTAGTATGCACTCCAGGCGGCTAGGTGGCAACGTGGAGCACTGCCATACAACAACACCAAGTCCTCGCGCCTGCATACAACCTTCATTATCGAGCAGACTTTTGCGTTTTTACAGGTTTTTACCCTTTACACGGAAAAGCGGCGGTGGAACGTTTTTAAGATTTCCACTCTGGAGGGTGGTTTCACTTTTTTGCATTTTTAAGCCCCAAAAACGCCAATAACGTTATAATGTCACCAATGACATATTTTCTTGACTGTACACTTAATCATGATGTTCATAAAAGTTGAAATATAGTTAAGCGTAAAGGATCCACTGAAGGCAAGTTGTAAAAAAAAGAGCCCAAGTGCAGTTTTTTACAAACAAAATTAAACATGAAACAAAAACATGAATATGATGCTTCTCAACAGTAGTTACAGGGAAACAAAACTTGACAAAGACACATAGCAAACATGAGGGCTTAAATACACACAAGCCTAAATACAAGACAAGGGACACCTGTGAACAATAAAATAATGAACCAATGACAACATGGCAGGATCACATGACGAACAGGGAATCATTAGACAAGACACAGAAACATGACAATAGAGAGCCTATGTCCCTCCCCGATTCCAGCTCACGGGACCTTATTTCGGAAAAAAATATGTATGGTAGTCAATGGCGAGAGACAACTTATCTCTTTATTCCATCTGAACTGTGCCCTGAATTACACATAGGATGTTTGTCAATTTAAAAGATAATTATGAAAGTCAATAAAGCTGCAGCTTGTCATTAAACAGAAGAGTAACATTTAATTTTATGTGAAAATTGCTCCCGGGTAACAGTGTTACATCAAACAGCGACTTTCTTGGCTTTAAAATATATCTTGCCAAATTATCATGTGTAATTCAGGGCACAATTCAAATGAACTCAAAATATTTATTGTATCTCGCCATTGAAATAAGGTCCCATGGTGGTCGACCGGAAGGGGAGGGACTTAGGCTCTCTATGACATGAAACGTGACCAAAACCAAGTTTCTACAAACCAGTTTTTATGTGCAGTCTTCTCAAATACTAATAAGCAGTGAAGCAGTTTTGTTTATTTAATTATTTTTTTTTATTTTGCACACAAAATGATTGTCATCTTGACGTTTTCGACCCACAAATCCTAATTCTAAGTTATTTTGTGTGTGAAATGCATTTTTTTTCTGTATTTTCAAATGAATGAATAGATAGATGTATCCATTTATCAAGAAACTAAACGGGGAGAGTTTTGATTAAACGATAACCAAAGGCCATAGATCTGACCTCACAAATGTGCAGTGTTATTCCATCTGACAAAGTCTTCAAATGTCTCAGTATCCTTCAGCTAAACGGCTTTCATGGATATGAAGTTTCTCTGACAGGTTGACATCATCGTCCGGACCGTACAAGCTTTCATGTTCGGCTTATCTGTATCATTCAAAGACAAGATCCGTCCACGTTCTATCCAAACCGGCGAAGGACAGGGGAGCTCCCCCTCTCTGGACTGACAGCAGAGGCTATGAGAAACAACATTTACTCAGCTCCTTCCAAGCCCCTTTCAGAAACAAACATCCCTCGTGCTATTTGCACCCCTGCGCTGGTGTTGATCGAGACAGATACATCAGCGGCTAGAGCAGGCTAAATTTTGATGGATGTCAGTGGTGTAGCTGCCGGATCCGCCAATGAGACGGGATGGGTGACATTTACTTACAGAAGGCGATCTCCGCCAAGGCTTCAGTGTTATGTAAATAGCACACCTGTCTGCCCATGGACATGGCTGGCTTATGGAAAAATCTGCCTTTCATTTGAAATATCGGCTTGCCGCTTTGTACCATCTGTGGTATTATTTGTTCAGCCGACTGAAAAGAAAAGGACTTCGCATATGAATATGTTGAGTGACAATTTTCCACGGATTTTCACGTTCGATATGAAATCCAGATATCGTCCTGTCACTGTTTATTTATTCACTCGATGTTTTATCATACGTATCTGCTTAAGGGCAGGAAGCACTAAACACAGAGGACTAACCGCTAACCGCAGCCGTGATGGTTCCATAAAACTCATATTTATTTATTAGCATTTTGTGTCTTCTTGACATCCCCTCTGCCTGTGTAAAAGCTTGAGATGGGATACAAAACTGCTATTAGGCCTTGTGCAGTTGTGAAGATGATTGAGTTTAAATGCATTGCTCTCGTAATGCTGCATACTTCAAAATATTAACTACAAAACCTTATAGTACTTTAGAGAAGGAGTCATCGGATTTTACTTTCTTTCTTCTGTGGAACATACAAGAAGATATTTTGAAGGATGTTTCACATGTTTCAGACAAAAAAAAAACGTTTTACTTTAAATAGGCTATATATATATATATATATATATATATATATATATATAGTAGCCTTTATAGGCTATATATAATATAATGAATGTGTGTGTGTTCATTGAAGTCTATATATTATACTATAATGAATGTGTGTGTACAATAGGAAAAAAAAAAGTCATATAGGTTTGGAAATGCATGAAGGTGAATAAATGATAACAGTTTTAATTTTTGAATGATTACTTTAAGTTAAATAACTTACTAAATATAAAATATATTAGTCGCTCAAACTTCTTTTTTTTTACATTGAAAAATAAAATTACTCTATCGTTCAAAGGTTTGGAGTAATTTTAAATTTTGCATTTTGCCCCAAGGCTGCATTAACTTGATCAAAAATATGATAAAAACTGTAAGTGAAATTTTGTAACAATTTAAAATTACTGGTATGTATTTTTTTATGTAATTTAAAATGTAATATATTCCTGTGATGGCAAAGCTGAATTTTCAGCAGTCATATCACCAGTCACATCCTTCAGAAATTATTATAATATGCTGATTCTAATATATATATATATATATATATATATATTATTATTTTTTTTCATATGCTGAAAACAGTTGTGCTGCTTAATATTTTTGTGGAAACTGAAAAAAATATTTGATGATTAGAAAGTTTAAAAGAACAGCATTTGTTTGAAATATAAATCGTTTGCAACTTTATAAATGAATTCACCACCACTTTTGATCAGTTTATTGCATTATAGCTAATATATATATATATATATATATATATATATACCCTTAAAAAAAACTTTTGCTATAGTACAAATATACATGTATATGACTAAATCAGTTCAAATGATGATTTTATATTTTTCCTAAATATATATAAAAATGTGCTATATGACATGTTTAAAATGTGACACTTTTATACAAGATGTTACATAGGTTGAGGACCTCTGGCCTAAGGTTGCCATCTATTTCTTGCCTTAGCTCTCACTAACCTCTAGCCTGACAGTTCAGTCATATTGGGCAGTCATTTCAAGTGCAATCCCCCCCATCTCTCTCTCCCTATCTCTCTCTCTTTTTTTCCTAAAGGAATGGTGAAAAATGAAAAAGGACAGGGTTGGAAAAAACGAGGTGATGGATGGTTGGGCCATCCATTTCTGAAAGCATGGTCTTCTCAGGCAAGCCAGGCAGTGAAATTTACATTATTAATCTTGTGTAATAATCTACGGCAGAGAGGGAGGAAGAGACAGCGGTGTGAGTGAGGGAGGCACAGGGAGAGAAGTGAGTGCGTGTTTGTGTAAATCTGTTTGTTGCCATCCTTCCCTTATAATATGGAATTATCCTAAAGCAAACAGCTGAGAGCACTTTGAGCTGAACATTTGACTTTTGCAAGTATTATATAATCATTATAAAATAATTAATAAATCATTTAAAAAATATATATAATAATACCAATCAATAAAATAATAAAAAACAGGCCGTTCAAAAAGGAGAAATGTATCATTCTTTACTGATCCTCATGGGGTTCACTTATGACACACACGCACGTACTCACATACCGCCCCACACACACACACACACACACACACAGTATGTCATACAGGATATGAACAACATGAAAAAGCATTTAGGGGTGAACTATCCCTTTAAAAAATTAATTGAGTCTGTTCAATCTTGAAATATTCTTGACCTAAAAATATAAATGAATTTGTCCATTATGGCGTGATACAATAGTCTGACATTAAAATTAATTTATTTATATGACAATTACAATGAAATTGTGTGAAAAAAAATCGAAGTGAACTGTATTTCTCTTAATTCAGTTAAGAAGTGTCTCCTTTTATACACAGTTCAAAGATGTGCACTGTAACTCTGCCTTTTTACAGTTTTTCAATGTGGTTTATTGTCATCTGCCACCAATATTTTATATAAATCTTTTGGCATACAGAAATGTAGTGTCCTTTGTTTTCCTCAGCTATAATTGGCAACCCAATACGTTTGTGTCCAAATGTCTGTACATACTGTATAAAAAAATGTATGTTTGTGAGTGTAGCATACAGGTGAATGGTGCAGGTCAACATAACTATGACTTGTTAATTACCCATAGGTAAATATGGCCCACTTTCATCTCTCTAATTAGTTTTGTGTCATCATTGCTTTTTTAACTATTACTTTTTTTTTTTTGCTGTAATGTGTAGCAGAAGGCAGACTAAACAGAATCCACCGTGTTCCAACAACAATGAAATATTCATATTGTTTTCCCCCCTCTTGCTGCCACTCCTGTCCTTCCTTAGTATCTCTTTCTATTCCTCTCATCTTCCAGCACTGCTTCCCTCACTCTTTCTTATTCTGTGATATATTTAAATGTTAATAACCATTCATTCTTGACACCCTATCTGCTGAGCTCCGAGTTTAACAGGAAATCTATTTAATCTGAAGAATCTCATTACATGATCATGGCAGCAGCCAAAGGCATGAAGGTGCTTGAGAGAGAGAGAGAGAGAGAGAGAGAGAGAGAGAGAGAGAGAGAGAGAGAGAGAGAGAGAGAGAGAGAGAGAGAGAGAGAAGGCAAAAAAGAGGGGAGATGGAAAAATGAGTGCAATTCTTTAATTTAATCCATAGCTGTGCATGGAGCAACAAAGAGATAGCAAGGAAGCCCCTTCTTCTCCAGCTCCATTTGACTAGATAATGATTAAATGTTTTCTATTGTGCCACAGCTGGTAGGTTTTATCATTCTGAGAGCGCGTGAGAGAATGAGTGAATTGATAAAAGGAAGAAAAAAAGAGAGGGAGAGAGAAATACACCCCCAATGCTTTTGACTGTCTCCCAAATATGAACTCCTTTTAAGGCCATTAAAAGATTATCACTGATTTAGCAAAATGTCGGCTGGAAACATTAGCAACAGCCTGTTCCTAGAGAACAAACCTCCGAATCCCACCCTCCCCTCCCGCCCCTATTATCTCATTCACCCAGCACTATTTAATTTCATTTCCATGAATATGCAATGAATTTAATTTTGAGCACTATTTTCATCTGCTCCTGTAATCACAAAAAATGCCAGTGTAATTAGTTTCTAATTACTTGCTTTAATTGTTGTAGTAATCATTTTAATTACCCAAATGCACAGACATTATATGCTAAAAAGAAAATGATCCGCACGCGCCTCCTACCTTGTCCCTCTTTCTTCTAGAGTTTGATATCACGATTTTGACGTGGGCCAAACACGTATTGAAATACAGAGCGAACGAGAGCTTGTGTTTGTGGACGTCAGATAAAGCACAAGAGAATAGAGAGAGAGAGAGAGAGAGAGAAAAACTAAATAACACTAGCTGGCTAGGTAAGCTGGCGTACGTCGTAGCATCCCAGCAATCTGCCGAGCGGAAATTTGCATGCCCCGGAAAAGCTATTAAGTTAAAATATACAGTTATTGTACCTTTCTGGGCCTAGCGCCATACAATTGCTTATTGCATGTGCTTATAGCTGGGCCCTAGCAGATGGTAAATCATGAAATTTTATGAAATTATTACACTGGCGAGGTGTTTTGAAAAGGAACAGCTGTGAGAGAGATGGGACATTATAAACACTCACAGGTGTTCCGTCTCTAGCCTCCGCCAGCCCTGACATCAAAAAATTAAATTATAAACAAACCAGCAAATGTTGTAATCTCCTTTGCAGACACACTACTTACAGAGGGAAATTGCTTAAACTAAGCAAAGAATTAAATTTTCATTTGCATAAAATATTTACAGAGGCGAAGAAATTTCATCGCGGGGCTCTCCTCAGTGCTCGGCTGCCAAGTTTTGGGGGGAAAATTGCGGGCGCGCTAGTCGCAGCAGGCTAATGCTAACATGGAGGGAGCTCCATTAGGGACAGCGCTAATGGGTACTTCACCCAATCACATATGGGCAAGAACACCTAATAAGAGCTGGCTGGCCGCTGCCAAACTCTGCTGCGAGCTTGTGTTTCTCATTAAGATTTTATTCCTACCTTAGTATTTAATTAGCCACTTCTGCACGGGGATGGCAGGAGATGGCCTGGGAGTGCTAGCCTGCTAGTGTTTTTGGAAATTCAGACGTAGACGCTCTTGTAGCACTGCTCTTTGGGTTCTGGCACACTTTGTGTGACCTGGCTGGATTTCTCAGTGTGAGGGCTTGACAACTGTGGTGACAACTTTGGCATCTATACAGTTGTATCCTTTTTTTTTTTTTTTTGTCTTGGAGACCTGGTGTTATTGTGATAGTACTCTTTATTGTAGGAATTGCCGCGGTGATCCCATATGACATATGATTTAAAGCTTTTTTTAATAATTTTATTAATTTTCTCCCATTATTAATAATTTCATTACTGACAATTATAGAAGCATCTTTAGTACACAATTTGGTTTATACTAAAATGATAGACACTCTTCTATTTTACTATAATCGGTAGTCATATTTTACGTTTCGTTTTTAAATCATTAAAATATTATAGTTTCCTGATCCACATTTTTTAGGCCCTGTTTACACGAGAACGCTCGCGGGTGAAAAGGTAAAAATATTTTATCGGATGTGCCTTTCGTTTTCACAGCGACAGTGTTTTTGGGGTTTAAAAAACCACCCTCCAGAGTGGATACCTTAAAAACATTCCACCGTCGCGTTCCTATCTAAAGGGTAAAAAGCAAAAGTCTGCTAGACAGGGAAGGTTGTACGCAGGCGCGCAGACTTGGTGTTGTTGTGTGGCAGTGCTTCACATCGCCACCTAGCAGCCTGGAGTGCATCCTACATCGGATTTTACACACTTTTGCATCACCATATGCACACGGATTTCCCACCCAAAATGCTCGTCTAAACGCAGAATAAAAAGTGATAACGCAACGCCACTTCTGCGTTTTCTCTTCAGATCGTTTCCGTGTAAACATAGACTTAGTCCTTTGCAGTTTTCTTGATGATTAGTTCCCAGATTGTATCCAGGGGTGTCTTGATAGTCTATTATTACCCTTTGTCTATTTAAACTAGGGCTGTGCAAAAGTTAATTGCGATTAATCGCATCCAAAATAAAAGTCTGTGTTTACATAGTATATTTGTGTGTGCTGTATATAATTATTTTGTATATATAAATACACACACATGCATGTATATGTTTAAGAAAATGTGTTATTCCCATATAAAATATTTATATTTATATAATATAGATTATGTATTTATATATATATACAGAATTTAAGCGCAAATAATTCTTAAATATATACATGCATGCATAGGTATTTATATATACAAAATAATTATATACAGCACACTCAAATATATTATGTAAAACAGACTTTTATTTTGTATGCGATTAATCGCAATTAACTTTTGCACAGCCCTAATTTAAACCCATTGTGTTGATTGTTATATCTGTTTTTTTAAACTTTTTTTTTTGTTTGAAAAAAGTTCTTTGCAATTTTGTATGGTTCTAAAAAAATGTCTGCACTTGGATCCAGCTCACTCTTGTTTCTGATTTGTTAGACATAAAATACTTATCCTAAATTGTGTCTACTCATTTTCTAAAACTGTTTTTTAATTGAATGTGCATATTAAAAGAGGCAACACTATCGGTATTCGTATAGGTATCAGTGATGTTGGCCTTCATGCATACTCAGTAAAAAGAAGCCATTAAACAATTACTCAAAATATAAAATAAGAACAACATGTTCTAAATCTAAGTGTGCTGATCAGGTTTTGCTTACATTATTTTGAAAAGCACACATTTAGAGTTTAGTTAAAAACATTGATAATGATAGCCATCAAGTGCAGGTCAGTTGTTTGGTTTTTAAAAGCCGGAAGATATGTGAGAGGGCAGGTTCAAAATAAACTGTGGTATTCTGACGATATTTCAATGTTGCCAAATGCCAAAAGACGTTTGCTGATCTGAAAGTAATATCTAATGCACTGCCATGGGCTAAGATTGACTTTGTCCTCAACCCTGTGTTAACCGGTTTCACACGCCTGTCATTGATACGATCCGAAATACACTTAGCATGTTGAAAATAATCCTGACATCAAACTAAGCTATATTGGAATCTTAACACATTCAAGTCTCATTTAGTAAGTATATTTACAAGTACACTAGTGGTGGTATAACACCTACTGTAATGTGTAGCCAAATGTCAAATATAATGTATGCATTACGATAAATTTGTTTTTTAACATCCTGCTGTTTTTTTTTTTTTTCCAAATTATAATGTCCTTTCATGGCTAAGTATTTATTGTATATGACAGGATATGCTGGTAAAGTATTCAAATGAGATGCTTGTTTTTCCATAGTTTTGTGAGTGGGCCAACGCGCACTAGGCACAGAGGCTGCGCTGCAAGGGATTCTGGGAGAGTCATGCATATTCAAATCCACTGCTGGACACGGTCGCCCTAAATAGGCGAGAAGCGTGCAGTACTTAGGGCGTGATTTGTGTATGTGCGCGTGTGGTTTTGTGTATGAGCGTTTGCGAGTCTGTGTTTTGCTTGTAAAATCTTGTACCCCTGGCACGCATTGTACTCTTCCCCTCGCAGGCACAATTTTCACATAAGCTCCGGGCTGCTTTCACCCCTGTCTTGCTATAAGCAAGACAGATGCAGTAAAAGTGAAGCAGTGCATGAAATCAAAGAGTCTCTGATTAAACACCATTGGCCTGGAGACAGTCTGACGAGGCTGCCCTCCAACCAGGACTACCTGAGATGTTAAAAAAGGGGCGTAGGAAGAGGGAGATGCAACCAATGAAGTAAGCAAAATTGCCCTTTCAGTATCAGAATTATATTGATTATTTATTGTATGTTATGGTGTTTGATTTTCACTTATTTTGGTATGTAAACAAAATAAAGATCCTGTACCAGAAGTGTATTAATTATAAGTAGTCTTATCTGAACTTTTTTTTCCTCACAGCAGTCTTTGTAACTTCAACTAATACTGTAAGTCCGGATACTTAGTAATACATAACTACATGTATTACTATACTATATGGATAGCCTATTTTCATAAATTAATTGGGCTTGTCATTCCAGGTTTAATGTTTTATTTATTTAAGAAATGTGGTTGCAGTAAATTCATTTATTGAATTAGATATTATTTTATTTAGTTATTTATTTATTTAAAAAAAAATTACAATAACTAATACACTGTAAAAAAAATAATAATAAAAAAATAAAACCGTATTTTTTACGGTAAAAAAAGGCAGCTGTGGTTGCCAGAACTTTACCGTCAAAAATACGGTAGCGACGTTATTGGTTTTACAGTCTGAACTTAAAATTTACAGTAATAAGCCATATTTCATTATCTGATATAATGTTAATTTACCAACTTATTGAAGTATTGATATCTGTTTTGTTCCACTGTATTACACTGACAACCAACAATCATCACAGCAGTGATTAAAGTCACATGATTTATCAAAGCTCATCACAAGCAGCTTTTCCACAAGAAGTTTACTACTTACATAAAGAAGCTGCACATTGTCATTCACACAAACATTAAACACCATGATGGTAACACACGAAATAATTTTAAAAAGTGCTATAAAAATTAATTTAACAACATTAAATGTAACATAAAACCCTAATGTACATAACTGATTAGAAAAAACAAAAACAAACAAACAAACAAAAAAAAACAAGAAAACTATGAGGGAACAGTTATTTCAACAAAAAATATGAGAATGTCAAGTTATGGTTTTTCATTGTAAATTGTACAATGAGTTGTTCTTCTTTACTTTCAAAAACTGTCAATTTAACAGTATTTTAAATGAAATGTACCTAGATGTATCACAGTGTTTTTATTTACCGTACATATTACGGAAACTTTCTGTTAACCAATTAACAGTTTTGCACTGTGGCATTTTTACAGTTTTCTACCATTAAAATCACGATTATTTTTTAGTGTATTTTTCTGTGATACATCTTGTATTATTATTATTTCTTAAAGAAAAGGATTTCTTTGCCACACACATAAAGAGTATTATTACTCTTTTTTTAAAATGTGGTTCTGACGTCATGTTAGTTCATTAGCAATTGTGATCATGTGTACATTTAAAGCCAAAAGTCCAAATCAATAGGCTACCACATTAGAACTGCACGCTCCCCTCACTTGAACAGAAGCGAGTGGTTTATTGGCAAACTAATCAAAGGTCATTAATACCAGCCAATTCTACACATCAGCAGGCAGCATGACCTGTATCTAAATGTGACCGATCTTTCTCATAAATGTAAGGAATTGTACAAAAATAAAACAATTTGAGTAACATGATTCTTTATGATGACAAAAACATTTCAATCATATTAAAGGTGATCTCTTTCAGATTGTCGGTCTCCCTAGACCTCCTCACGTCTCATGTTGGTGATATTGAGGTAGTGTTACTGGATCTTGAGCATTATCTAAAGGTCATATCAATGAGTCATTGACACAGCTAGCACTGTGTTAGTGGTGAACAAAGCTACGCAGCCATGTCAATGTATGTTTGCAGCCTTTGTGTTGTTCAGAGAGATTTTAAGGTGAATTGTTTTATATTAAATCATTTGACACGTAAAGAAATTAACAGTAATTTGACATTTATCTATAAAACTGTGAAATTGCGTAAGAATGATGCCAAGTTAGTAATTTAGCATGTGTTTTAAAGTGTATAGCTTCTGTCGTTTTGAATTTTCTCTTCTATTGTGGATTTTATTTAGGGTTTTTGGCATCAAAGAATGTAGGGGAGCGTGGGGCACAACGTAACGCTGGGCTAGTTGTAATACGTTTGTTTTAAATACTTACACACATGCTAGCATTACGAAATTTGGTGTATTTACTAGTTGCCATTTCAACACTATACAGAGAAAAAAATTGCGACAAAATTCCGAAATCTTTGTGATATCACTGAACATTTATTTAACCATAGCAAAAGTACATTTCTTACTTAAGTTAATGTTTCATCTCAAATTTTTGTGTTTATTTAAAATTAGACAAATCTGATATTATTTTAATCTACATTCTGTTTTTTAATATTCAATATAGTTATTTAATGCTTTGCCAACTAGCAGAAGACACTAGCAGGGTTTAAACGCCAGTTGTGCAGTTGGGGCATGTTGTAACACTGCATTACAATGTGCCCCTATTAGAAATATGCTATTATATTACTTTTATGAATTCTATTGAGAAAACAAGAGAAACATGTAAATAAAGACTGAGAGTCAATGTTCAGAAATGATTAATTTTTATTTTGTTTTGAACTATGCTGTATAACTTTGCTTTCTGGTGTGTTTGTTGTCAAACTCAAAAATTAGTATATCTCTAATTATTAAAAAAATGCCATTATTTTATATGAAAAAGTTAATAATTGGATTTTATTAAGAAAATATTTTGGTTTGACTTGTGTGTATATATATATATATATATATATATATATATATATATATATATATATATATGTATATATATATATATATATATATATATATATATATATATATCAGATAGCATTTTAAGCTGTTATATGGTGATGTTACAATGTGCCCCTCACATGTTACAATGTACCCCACCTATTGGGCATCTTGTCACATTTCACTTCCATTCTTTCAGGGTAAGTCAAGAAAAAAGTATACACTGTATTAATAAAACAAAACCACATTATTGTACTAGACAAGTGGTACATTAATGTGGGGGAAAAAAATGATCTAAACCCTAAGTAGATTTAACAAAGTCAAAAAGTGTTGTGCCCTGCTCTCCCCTATTGTAATGTAACTTTGTGTGAAGTATAACTTCACCAACATAGCACATAACCTCATCAGAAACAAAGACTGATATTTTGGGGTGTTTGAAACTGCTTACATGCTACTGCCCACCTGTCAGGAGGCAACAGGCATTTAGACAAAATGCTAATGCTAAAACAGCTAAATTTATTTCACCTCCCTGTATAACCCATGATGGATTGCGAGGATGTGAATCCAACAAAGCATCAGGCTGGTGATAACCAAGGCCTATGATTAATCCACAGTGAAAGTTTTGTGAACACTCTACTGCTTGTTTATGGTGCTCTAAAGCTAAGCTGTAGCTTCTTTAGCTCAACAATGTTTCACTAGAAGTATCTCATTATAACTTCCAATGAAAAATGCAGCCTTTCCAATTGAACCCCTTCTGGTTGCATGCTATCTTAGTGGGGAAACTGGGGTTAGTGTACGACCTGCTATAAACTATAGAGCAGCTATACTCATTCAATTATATATACTCACTCAAGGTACTGTTAGTGATAAAATGTACAGTGGGAGTAAATTACAGTTGATATACTAACACGCAGAAAGAGATTTGGTCTCGTCAATGATGCATACGACGGAATTTATTGTGGAAAAGATTCATTTTTGGTGTCTAAGTAATTAAAGTAGATTTTTGACCCTACGCACTGTCTCGTAAAGGTATATTTTAAATAGACAGAAAGGCTACAGTGGGTTCTCAACAGGAGAGGATGCTGAATATAGTAATTAAATGTGCCGGCAAATAGCACCAAACTCATCAACGAGAGCGTTTTTAATGAAATAACACTCTAAATGAACACTGGGAGAAAATAAAAAGTGAGCAATGGCTTTTCGTTGTACTCTGAAATTTTAATTGCCTGTCTGGAGAATATTAGATAAAGCTTGATTAGAAATAAATTGGAAATCTCCGCTGAATGCATCTGCTGATGGGAGTATTATTAAAGCAGACTGCTGTAGAGGACCAGCCCAAAATAAATAAATAAATGAAAAGTGAATCTGGAACTGATTGATTGAACACCAGCCCGTTTTTCCTAGAGATTAAAAAACTTTGATAGACATGAAGGGACTCTCTCTCTCTCTCTCTCTCTCTCTCTCTCTCTCTCTCTCTCTCTCTCTCTCTCTCTCTCTCTCTCTCTCTCTCTCTCTCTCTCTCTCTCTCTCTCTCTCTCTCTCTCTCTCTCTCTCTCTCTCTCTCTCTCTCATGATGAATCTTGCCTTTTTTATTTAGTAGTTTGTCTGTTTGTTTTTTTTGGTCAGACATGGCCCATCAATGCAACAGCTGATAAAAGTATTTTAACTATATATCTGGCAGAAATGGTAAAAGATAGTAGTGCTATTCTTAATTCAGCCCAAGTTTCTGTTTCAACCAATCGCAATGGTTATGGTTTGGTTTATCGGTTGGATGGTTACCATTTCTGTAGAGTTGTGTTGAGTAGCTCTACCCACATTGGAAATTTCTCCAATTCAAGCATTAAGCCTGGAATGACTAAAAAAGTTGGAAAACAGACACTGAATATTATAAGACAAATCTTTCAAGTTCCATCTGAAGAAACATCACATAAGCCATGCAAAAGTTTCCTACTTTTTGCCATTTTGTTGTAGCAGAAGTGGCTAAGTGTGCTAAAGCTAGCTGCAACACATCAGGTGCATTTGAAACGTCATTTTCTTCAAATGAACAACAACAAATGCTTCCATGTAGTAAAAAAAAAAAAAAAGTTTCATTTGAGATGTCACGATTGTTAAAAAATTAAGTAATGTACAATATAACTGCGCAACATATGCATCATTTGGTGATGCATCTTTACAATCTTCAGAAGTGCAATGCGAGGCTTGACAGGACCCGTCCACACACAGTTCTGATTGGCTGAGGTGTTTGCTTTCAGTGTCTGGTCATGTTGTGCCTGGTTAGGATGTGATGTAAAAGACAAGTCGGTATTTACATAACACTAAATGGGTGTGTACATCCATGAAGAGGTCAAACTGACAAAGAGGTCAAGCAATTAAAAGACAAAGACCTTAAAAAGTATCAAAGAACAACGTGAAGAGCCTCGTTCTCTCTTCCTCCTCATTACATATGTTCTTCCTCATGTATAAGTGTGACCTCTGACTTTTCCCCCTGATTTATTTCCCGTGTCTGTCGTCATCATTGGTTCCTAGCTGCCGTTAGCACCCAATTAAACTTAAAGGTCTGTGTGAAGAATCCGACTGAAAAATTATTTGAGCCCCCTAATTATATAATTTCCACCTCTGCCTCACATAAATTCAAGCTACGCTTTTAATGGCCTTTAGTACTTGTTCAGCAACTTATAAATTTCAGTGATCCTTGGAAAAGGAGTGAGGAGATGTGCTTTGTAGATGAATCCCGCCATTGCAGAGACTCTGTAATGCTTCCTGCTGACCTTTGGGTGGTAAAGCAGATTTATTAGGCAGTGAACTGCATTTTCCACTGCAAGAGGATGGCGGGCACGTACACCCACTCTTGCCAAGATATCATCAGTGTATGTGAAATCATTTTAGTATGGAGTAATGCAAACTCTTTCAAAGTAATGCATGTTCAGAGTATAACATTTAATATAAAATTAATAATAAATTAATTTTATGGATTGTAAATACATTGGTGCAATTGTCCAGCATGATTTAATTAGAATTCAAAAGTGTTTGTATGAAATGCTTACATTTATGTTTTGTCGTTTTGGATATAATACAATATGGACAACAATAAACAGCCCGTTCTCATCCTTTAGCATCATATAGGTGACGCCATTCTTCGAAATACTATGCACATGGCACCCTTTAGCGTCAATATAACACGCAGAACCCAAGGCGTCATACAGGTGAGTGGCATTGGATGGGGAGCTGGGCTCTGGAGATGATGACTCGGCTGCGCTGCCTCCCTCTGGGAGACCAGCGTTGTCCGAGTCGGATCCAGCTATGATGAAAAAGGCCGCCGAGGTGGTTGGAACGAGGTCCACTATCACCATCTGAGGGGCCATGTACAAAGGGCATGCTTTAACGGAGGCCTGGGTGACCTCCGACTGCATTGGTATCCGTCCCTCGAATTGTTGCAGTTCCCCTCACTTTGAGCCATTGGTGCTCAGCGAGCTGGTACTGGGTCTGATCACGACCGTTACGCTATGCTTCCCTCGCATCTTAGAACTCAGACTAATCTCATTAAATGGCGTGTGTATGACACACCAATTTGTATTGCATTTTTGGCGTGCTATCAACATGCATAATCACTTTTCAGTGCGTTTATGAACGCCGTTGATTTAACGTTACATTACTGTATATATAAATATGTCCCTAAACCTAAAAAAAATCTGTCCCTAAACCTACCCGTCACTGGGGTTAATACCATTCATGAGTCTTCCCCTACCATCCTAGGGAAAAAAATATCACTCCCCAGATGTATATCTACATTTGTCTTCGTTTCGCTCGGACATTTAACGGCGTGTACATACGGAATCACTCTGATATTTAACTGTGTAGACATACACGCATACATGTGGATATACGTGGATAGCTCAAAATGTGTATCTATAGATAACATGGCCACTTGTCTTGAAAGTGGCGTGTATGTTTACGTAAAAGTCATGATGTCATGTTGCACAACTCGTCTGTCACCTCCTCCTTGGAGTCAGACGCTTCTGAGGATGCTTCATTTCACTATTCTTCCGGCCTTCTTATCGTGCCGCCAACAAGCCTCATGACAGCTTTAGCCAGGGAGAGTAGAGACTCCTGGAGGTCTAGCTGGGCAGGGACTTTCTTGGGGCCGCACATTAACATCTATGTGCCTCTCCAGAGTCCTCCCACAACAACCCCCCAGTGTCTGACTGGCTCTCAACTGGCCCCAGGGCTCCGCAGAAATGTGTTCCCCAGTGAGCCTCCTAAAAAGCATCTGCGATTCATTGTCACTTGGCGCCAGCTCAAGTTCAGTGATTTCATCACACTCACGTGACATGTTGAGCAGAAATGTTCCTGAAACTCAGAGAAGTTCATCGCACTCAGGTGTTGAGCAGAAATGTTTCTGTAGCTCAGTGAAATTCATCACACTCAGGTGTTGAGCAGAAATGCTCCTGAAGCTCAGTGATCTTCACATGTAGTGTTAAGCAGTGCTCCTGAATTTTGTGTCTGTCGCTTGCACTTACTGTGCCAGGTCAGGAGTGGAGCAGGTCTTGATAGTTGCCCCTTTTGGCCCAACCGGACCTTGCTCCCCTCGACAGGCTTCCTGACTTCCCCTGAACACATTTTCAGGGAAGGGGCATGATGGCACCCACGTTCTGACCCCTGAAGATCCCGGACCGGGCCTACACTGGACTCGAAGGTTCAGGTGGCTATCACAGGAACATGTGGCAGTTACCAAAATTTCTGCGAGTACCCCCTAAGGAAAGAGGTAAAGTGCTTACGCATTAGAAGGGGAACCTATTCGTTGAGTGAGTCTTGAGTTGAGTCAGAAAGCTTTCGATTATTTCAGTACTCTCTTTCCTGCAAGTTGAGTGGAGTAGGTTGTTCTTCCACCCTCGAAATGATGTTGCCACTGTCTTGATGCAGGCGTTTGAAAAGCACATCCTGATCGTCAGGTTTCTGAGGGCGCTAAGGAAAATGTAACCTTGTGCCCCTCTTTATCCTCTTGGCCCTTATCCCCTGTGCCACTACAGGCAGTGAGTTAAAAATTCTGTGTTTACAGTTCTCCTGTCCGCATGGCCTCTACTAGAGGGTGTAGGGTAGTCAACCAATTGTGCCTGAAGTTCACGCCGGCTACTCTCACGAGCTGAGACCCCAGCCTGGATTGTGCCCAAGGTTCCTACCTCTCCCGTAATATTATCAGGTGGTGAGCCTGCAAGTGCTGTCCAGGAGGAGGAAGACCAAGCCCTGGTTTTCTCTGTCCGTCCGCTTCATAGCGGTTAGACGTGTACAGAACGCAAGCCTTAGACCTCAGACCAGGTCTTATCTTTTAGATTCAGCATAGAGGGAAGGCTGTTTCCAAGCAAAGTTGGCCCACTGATGGTGGCTGCCTTTAATTCGGTTCTTCTACAAGCTCCTCTACAATGAGTGTGTGCTCTGCCTGAGCGTTGACAGAGTGCCTTGCTGACAGATTTCTAGAGGTTGGGGCTGGGCGACACCTAGTTTGAACTGCTGCTTCCGTGGGCTCCTTCTCCTGAAGCCAGTTCACCCTGAGCCCTGTTGAAGTGTCAGCTTGCTGCACCATTACCCTCCTATGGACTGGATATATGCGCCTTCTACTCCAGTTAAGTTCCCTTGAACTGAACGCTGTTGAGTTCCTCCACACCTCTCCGACATCAGATGTGCAGAACGTCTGGTGTTGGGCCTACCACTCGTAAGCAAGTGTAGAACTTATGTTAGGCTGTGTCCATATGTGATGCGATCCAGGAAAACCCGTCGGATGTCGTGCTGGTATTCCATGTGTATGTGTATTCTCCATGTTACCTCCTTCCAGGGTTGGATATGGCTTCTGCAGCATCCCTTCCTTCCAATTTTCGGGGAACGCTTTCCTAGTGGTCTTGTAGAAAGAGCAGTGACTTCCCTGGCCTAAGCCCTGTCCTTCCCCACCTTAATTTGCAGGGGCATCAGGAG
Organism: Pimephales promelas; assembly: GCF_016745375.1. The sequence continues at coordinate 53,112,930 of NW_024121099.1, forward strand.
GCTTTTGTCTAGGCACTGGAAGGTGGCAGCTTTAGTGGCGTTTTCAAAGGTTATCTGCATTCAGTTGACCATTGACTACGTCCGACGTTATCGACTGAAAAGGAACGTCCTGGTTGCGTATGCAACTCACTGTTCCCGGAAGGAGGGAACAGAGGACGTAGTCCCCTTGCCACTACCGCTGGACCACCGCTGACTCCGGGTTACTCTCGGCTCCTCAGCGAAAAAGCAACTAGTGCCTGCATCAACTTTTGTATTTATACCCACGTGCTGGGGCAGAGTGTGTGATGCGAATCACGCACGCTAATTACATTGGCTCGTTCAATAGTACTCAAAGAATATAGGCTCTCTGACAAATATAGGATCTCGATCGTTGACTGCGTCCTCCGTTCTCTCTTTCAGGGAATGTTGAGTAGAATTCGCAGATCTCATTGCCCATTGACTACCATAGTATTCCTACTATGGTATTTAATGGGGAATGACATCTGTTTGATTAAAACATTCTTCCAAATATCTTCCTTTGTGTATAGCAGAACAAATATACATTTCATTTTTGGGTGAACTAACCCTTTAATAGTAGCTTAGTTAACTAATCTAATTAAGTTAAGTCTTTTATACACCGATTCAGAGGTCTTGTGAGTTCAGTGTTGGGCAGGTCAGTTGTTTTAACTATTCATTAAAGTGAAAAGTTAAAATGAGTTGTTTGTGTATCGGACGCGTCATTAATGATGTCTAGCCACAGCACGCGATTATCTCGGCAGTTTAGGACATCGCGCAATATTTGCGCCAATACAGAAAACATTTAATCACTGGGTAGGTTTTTTTTTTCGTTTATTGAAATGTGGTTTATGTCAGCTGAATAAGCGGAACGCTTTTTAGAGAAGATATGCACGCAATGTGTTTTTTTTAGCACAATTCACACACCGTGGTAATTTAGGAGAAAAAAAAATCTCCAATTGCTTTACGTGAAACTGCGGCCTTCCAACATTTTACAAAGGTTTTAACCGTTTGACCTTTTACCGTTTCAATTGATTTTGATTAATATGCGTGAGGGAGAGAGAGCAAGACATTCGCTTGGCTTCGCTTCGCTTCGCTTGGTTGAACCAACTTTGAACAAGCACCAGTTGCGAACCCGTTCTTTTTTGGTGGAAAAGGGGTATCAGTCTATACAGTTGTAGTTTGTTTTACATTCTTAAATGTGTTGGTAATATTGTATTGTTCAACGTCTCTGCAATAAATTAGTGAACCTGGTGCTAAACAATGCAGACAGCACGTAAATAATCGGTTTAACACAATTACTTTTCAATGAATTCCCACCTGAATCATTCTTTTTCAGAATTTTTTAGAGACTGATTCGATAGATCAAAACAACACCACCCAACCCCCAACAAACAAACTCACCTTTCTAGAAATGACCGGTCTGTTGCCTGTAATTGGCTTGGCTTGATGTTTTCAATACAAGGAGGAACAAAGGGCCGTTTTGGTGAAATAAGTAGCCCAGGATAACAGTAGCCATCAGGGTGACAGGCAGGGCAGGAGGTCAGCAGACTGCAGAGCATGTTCAGTGGGGCGCTGGGTAATAGAGGACACTGGGGACACTCCAGCCCAGTCGGCCGAGAGAGAGAGAGAGAGAGAGAGAGAGAGAGAGAGAGAGAGAGAGAGAGAGAGAGAGAGAGAGAGAGAGAGAGAGAGAGAGAGAGAGAGAGAGAGAGAGAGAGAGACTCTGTTTTAATAAGACAGACAAACCCAGAGGTCTCAGCGCCAAAAAAAAAAGATGAAAAGAAAGAAAGTTTTTTTTTTTTTTTTACTAATACCAGCCATCCATGTATTCCTGCTGATGAGTACAGTTACATGTTTCTAGACGGGTGTTATGGGTCAGTAATGGAGCACTATCTTTCCCCCCCCCCTACAAATCTATTGATTTATTTAAAGAAAAAAAAAATGCAATTCATACATTGATTATTTGAATACACATATTCAAAGATAGCCATGTTTTAAATTTCATGAAATAGGGATAAAGTAAAAAAAGGTGTTATAATCATAATGGATAAAAATCTTTATTAAAAATAAAATCATATGAAACATTAATAGGCCTATTTATTAGGGAAAATACAGTGAAGTATATTATTAAAATGAATTGAATATAATAAAGAATAATATAATACAATGTAAACGGACATCTAATTGGGTCAAAATATATTTTTTCAAGTTATAAAACAAGACAGCAAAAGAGAATCATCATCACCACCTTCTCACATGTGTTTTCTTCACAAATGTAACTCACAGTCTGTATCAGGTTAATGTGATTCTCTTGTTGGTGTGAGAGTGAGATATAGTTATTGTGTCTCAATGTTTTTCCTTTTCCCTTTTCCTCCATTTTGATAACATTGATTAGACTAGGGGAAAAAGGAGAGATAGAGAAGGAGAGAGAGGTGAAGATGCCGACATTCTATCACGGCAGACACATATTGACTGGCAGTCTGAAACTAGTCACTCACTCATCAGGGCTGGCTGGGCTGATTGAGTTGCCAGGAGCGCGTAAATGAGGCCTCCATCCACTGCGCTTTGAAATGAACTGCAATCTTTTTCAGGCCTTGTTGTTTGGGCAGCTGAGAGAAAGAAAACGACAGAGAGGGAAAGAAAGAGAGGGGGAAGGAGATGGATTTAAAACCCTAGAGTATGGAGGAGAATAAGTTTGTTGAAAGAAAAGGGTGAGATAAGAAAAAAAATGTGTGCAATAATGAGCGAATCTGAAATGGTGGAGCTGATGTGTTTTGGGTTGTTGGTGTGTATGGATTCTTGAGTACTGGACAAAGGTAACAGGGCAAATGTTATATTAAGGAATTATTTCGGATGAGTCTGAAGTATTCGCTTATGTTTGGTACCCATCTCTCATAACATCTGTGTTTTCCGTTGCCTGCCTTAGTATTGTCAGAGAAATAATGTGTCAAATATTCATTATATTATAAAATTGACATAGCATTACTTCGAAAAATTCATTAACTGAGACTACAGGATGGGTTTTTAGTTCCATCTATTCATTTGCTACATTAGAAAATCTCATGATTAAATAATAATTTTCATATCATCCATATATTAAATGCAACTGCCATTTTGTTGATTTAACTTCTTCCTTCAGTCAAGACATAAAGTCAAATTTATATTTCCTTTTTTCTTAAGATTAATATACACATATGGTCACACTTTAGTTTTGGGAACACATAATCACTAATAACTACGAGTCTATGACTTTTACCTCAATAAACGTACTGCTTTTTGTCAGTAAGGTTGTTGAATTGGTTAGGTTAAGGTATTGGTATAAATTGAAGGCATGTAGAATATGACATTAATATGTGCTTAAATAAGTAGCCTACTAGTGAAAGCCAATATGTTAGTAATATGCAAGCTATAAGCAACTTAATAGTCTGAATTGGTCCCCAAAGAAAGGTGGATAGTGAGGGATAATTAACATTCAATTATGAGATAAATTTTCTATTGACAAGGTAAAACAGCTTGGACACCTATTGTTTTCATAATACTGATTAGATCCCTAAAAAAAACTTTGATATGCATATAGAGCCCTTAGAAAAAAAGAAGCACATGGCTGTTTATATTTTATGTGTATTTCTCTACCTCATTTCTCTTTTCCTCTAGGAGTCACCATAGTCTGCTTTCTCTCAGGTCCTGGACTGTGCCCTCACATTTTACCTTTCACAACCTCACTAACACTGGCCCAGACCTCAGTTAGCGCAGCTAAAAGGGGTGTTTACAGTGTTTCCTAAACTCTTCTCTATGTCTCTCTCTATTCCTCTATTTCAATTTAGTGCTCTTTATTGGTTGGACAAAACAAATTTGCTTTGACATAAGGTTTGTCAATTCAAAATTTGGAGTCAGTGAGAAATATACATTTATTTGATGAAAATAGAGTAAAAACAGTAGCATTATGAAATATTATTACAATTTAAAATAACTGTTTTCTACTTAAATGTATTAAAATGTAAATCATTCATGTGGTGGCAAAACTGAATTTGTAGCTGTCATTACTCCAGTCTTCGGTGTCACATGATCCTTCAGATATTATTCTAAAAGCTCAAGAAACATTTATTATTATGAATGTTGAAGATTTGTGCTGCTTTTTATTATTTTGATCAATGGAAAGTTAAAAAGAACAACATTTATTTTTAACAAATTTGTACAAATTTAAACATATTTACTGTCACTTTAACCCCCTGGGTGTTTAACCCCCACTTTAACCGACCAAAATGTATTTGGGGTCCTTGAGGTGTTCTGACATGCCCTGACATCTGTGCTTTTTAAGTTGCTTATAAACATATTAATGGCACAGGTGAAATTACACTATATTTAGCACAAAAAGGGCAACCATAATATGTAAGCAACATGTATGTACATGTTTGTATTTTTGAGAGAATATGGTTTATGCGTGGTTATTGAAAAAAAAGAAAGTTTCTGAAGTAAGGCATCAAAACACATATGCGTCCACAAGACTTTTGATTAATGTATGTTGTGGCCTAGAGTTTTTTCTTCACAATGATCTGAAAATCATCCTCCTAATCTTTCACATAAAACTGTGAATTGAGATATATTGTAAAAGACATTTTTTTGTTTGCCAAGGCAATATGCGAATGGGTGTGAACAGGCGAGCCCTCATCATGTATAATTAGATGATTCTCACCTGAGAGAGACAAAGACACGCATAATAATGAGCCTTTCGTTCAATGTCAATAGTGCCAAATTAAAAAAGTTTAAAAAAAACTGGTGCAGAGTAACAAAGAAAGTAGCAACAGAGCCAGTCTAAGGGCCGTTACATAGTCAACGCGAGCTACGCGAGCAAGCAACGTGAGTGACGCGAGCGACGCGCTCCCTTTCATAGTGTAAAAGCAGACGCAAGCGTCACGGGCGATGCGTAAAATGCAATACACCGGTCACGCAACAGGGGGTAGTAGATTTTTCACTGCAAACCTGAAAAAGCGGTGAAGCTCGTGAAGGCGTGCGTGGCTCTCCACAACTTTCTGGCATCCACTGAACGTACCATGCCCGCCGCCTTTGTGGATGCGAAGTCTGACACCGGAGAGGTCCAGCCTGGAGAGTGGAGGCAGCACGTTGTGGGGGACCAGAACATGGTCGACGGACCACGGTTTTCGGACGGCAGCAGCAGACCCTCCCGGAGAGCGGCACTTGTAAGGGAGCAGCTGGCTGATTACTTTTTATCAGATGCTGGCGTGTTTCCCCACCAATACAGTGTGCTACGATTGGGTGGCACTGACAAATAAATTGATAAAAGTTTGATTTGAAGCATGAGTTTTTTATTATTATTTAACACTTTACACATTTTAACTTATTTGGTATTATGTGAAAACCATTACACATTTTTTATAATTTGGTATTATTTAACTTTGTAAAAACCATTACACATTTTAACTAATTTGGTATTTTAATTCATTAATTCATATCCATAAACCATTAATTCATATAACCAGGCTGGTAAATTTGTCACGGGCACTTTTCCAGACCATTTTCACCCGTCTTTCCCATCGCGATTGCAACCTCTCTCCAGGCATTTTCCAACGCAATTTTATTTGAGTGTACTAATTGTGATGAACTGTCGTATAAATGCGGATGAACGCGTATAAGCTTGTATAATTTTTCTTCCTCGCCCGCCATTGTATTCAAACCTTCTTCTTCTGTTAACATGATATATTTGAATTAATGTACAATTCTTGCAATGTCGCCCCCACCGATACGCATAGTATTGCGCGCATCAGTGCGTCGCGTATCAAAAACTAGGACGACACATTTGGCTACGCATCGACGCATAATGGCGGCCAAAGCGTAGCGATGCATAGCCTTGCGGACGCGTATGCGTACCGATGCGTTGACTATGTAACGGCCTTAACGGAGAGCCTTGGCACTTCCTATTAGCCCTATTGTGCATCATCTTGGTTGCTGTTCCATTAGAATTCCACCAGAGGTGATCGCGGGCGAGTGCAGAATGAATGGGAGTCTATGGGGCTAAACGGCTAAATGTGTCTCTTTCACCTGCTTGTCGTTAAATCAACATAGATTGTATTGCTGATTCCGCAAGTTCAATATAGATTATAGGCCAAAAGTCGAATGAACGAGTACTTATGTCCTTTTGATTTCTTACAGGTTAGGCCGTTGTTGGCCGGAACACGCTAGCATTCTGCTATTGTGTGACGTCATCACATTTTTGAACGGATTTTTAGAACAGATAAGTGAACTTAAAAATGCAATTTTCAGTGTATTATCTTAGCCCTCCCTTTTGAATGCAACTTTCAAATTACTTGACAAAAAATTACATCCTGAGAAAAATGGATTTCTGGGGATGAAACCCCATTGACTCCCATTCATTCTGCACTCGACCGCGAGCGCCCCCGCATGGACAGAGACGTGTTACTGCAGCCAGTCCATAAACCGGAAGTAACCAGCCAGTGCCAATTCTCTTCAATTAGACATTCTCTGGTAGCAATTAAAACATTTAAATATATATAAAAGACACACACTGTGCTACCACACAGTTGTTTTATTTATTAACCAATGTGTTTATCTGTTTAATAGGCTTTATGCGGAGCGTCACGTGACCAAACCGGAAAACCGGTCTCATCGCATCCGCTTGTCAGAGAAAGTGTTAACGGCCGTAAGAACTGACTATGATATCTATGGATTTTTAAGGTAATCAGCTAACCTACCTAGTTCACTTTGTTATTGGCGTTTTATTCCATTTAAATATCTAAACGTTACTGTGAAGAAGAAAAAATATAAAACGTTTAAATATCAATCTGCATATGTGTGGGACAATGGTTATGCTAATCTTTGCTTGCTCCTTTTAAGTTATCTTGAGTAAAAACGCAAAAAAATTCATGAAGCACATACAAAAGACCTGGACCGGAAGCGATGAGACCTGTTCAAACAGAATGCGGAAGTAAGTTGTGCATAGAGCCTATTTAGTGGTAAAAAGTTTTCCATTAAGTTTTTCATATATCAGTGTACTTCATGTATTCGGCAGGTCTATCTTGATTTACCTTGACTGCAGTGCGGACACAAGCTTTCTTCCTGTGGCAGCCATGTTTTCCTAAGTCCGCTCTCCCCTTGTAGTGAGGTTGTTCTACTGAGTCTCTCTCTCTATCTCAGCTCACTGGAGATGCACAGACTGTGTGCAGCTAATTATAGTTAATGAAAGCTTGTTGGTGTGTGAGATAGAAGAGCAGAAAAGAAGAAGAGTTCACGCTGAGGGTAGATGTCAACTGGCTTGAACCGGAGGGTATATCGCACAATTTGTTTAAGGAGAAACTCTCACTGCATGAACATTTTCCTTTGGGGTCCGTTTCTGATTTTTGTCTTCTTAAGAATATTGTAAATTTACTTAATAGCTCATCAGTGTGCTTTGTCTTCATTAGGTTAATGAAAGGGCTCCTGTGTTTATCTTTTAAACAGATAATCGAGTCGATTACTTCCTGTCTCGGAAGATCATTTCTACACGAGTCGCTTACAGTGAAATGTTTTTTTTTTTTTCATTTGCGGGACGTGCGGTGAAGTATTCAAGGTGTGTGTTAAGACGCGTGTGTGTGTCGTAGCCATCCGTGACTGATAGCAACACTTCCTGTGTTCTCAGTAAGCACGCAGGGGGTAAAGGATTAGGATAAACACACTGACTCCAGGGCATTGGAGTGTGTTTTCCAAACGGGTGGTCCATAGGGCAAACTAACTGTGCTGTAATGTGAACAGTAGGGTGTTGATGGTGGGGCCGGGGAAGGAGTGAGGTGAAGCTCGGAGGGGGCTGTAAACCCTGAAAGCAGGAGGAAAACATGGATTTGTCTGGCCATGTTTTAAAAAAGTCAGTGACTGCACTATAAATCAGCTGTGCTTGTGAAATGTCCGTGACATTGGCCTTCACCCCTGGGCCCTATAGAAATCAGAGCAGCAGTAAAACTAAAGTACCTACACACACTGTCCGCCGAAACCACTGCAAACGCACACACATACAGTGTTTCAACACTGAATGGACTTAAACATCACACTTAACGCAGTAACTTATTTTTAAAAGGATAGTGCACTAAAAACAATTAACATTCTGTCATTATTTATTCGTCCTCGTGTTATTTCAAACCTGACCTAACTGATATAACTTTTTCTTCTATTTTTTTTTTATGGAACATTTTCTGAAACAATTCAGAGAAAACACTGAAAAACACCACAAATGTGTGGATTATCTCTGACTCCAGTGCTGTTAGCAACCACTCCAACTGAATCACTGAATCAGTGAGTCATTGAAGAGTCAGTTTGATTTGTGAAAGAATCATTCATTCCAATTTTTTTTAACCAGATCAGTTAATTTGTTCACTGATCAGTACGGAAGAGGATTAGGGCCAAACAATAATAAAACCATCTCGAGATTAAAGTCATTATAATGCGAGATTTAACTCGTTAAATTTCGAGAAAAAAGTTGAAATACAATCTTGAGAATAAACTCATTAAATATAAAGTTGTTGTGTTCGAGCAATAAGTGGTGTTGCGTTATCACTTTTTATTCCGCGTTTATACGAGCGTTTTGGGTGGGAAATCCGCGTGCATATGGTGACGTAAAAGTCTGTGAAATGCAATGTAGTATGCACTCCAGGCGGCTAGGTGGCAATGTGGAGCACTACCGTACAACAATACCAAGTCCGCACACCTGCGTACAACCTTCACTGTCAAGCAGACTTTTGCGTTTTTACCCTTTACACGGGGACGCGACGGTGGAGCGTTTTTAAGATTTCCACTCTGGAGGGTGGTTTCACTTTTTTTGCGTTTTTAAGTCCCCAAAACACCGTCGCCGTGTAAACGAAAGGCACATCCAATAAAATATTTTTTATGTTTTCACCCACGAGCGTTCTCGTGTAAACAGGGCCTTAGTGACACTTTTAATGCAATACATTACTGCTAAAATTGATAGTATTTCTTTGTTACTGAAATATAGTTGAATATATAGCTTGACTAGTTATCCAACTCTGCCATGTCCTCTATCAGTAGGCTATGCAATGAACACTGATCAAATGCGTTATTCTCTACATTTTGACTTTTATTCTTAAAACACAATGACTTTCTCGAGTTTATTATCACGATTATTTCGACTTTTTTCTCGAAATTTAACGTTTTTTTTTCTCTCACAAATACAGTCACTTTATTCTCGATATTTAATGAGTTTATTCTCAAGATTGTTTTTCGACTTTTGTTCTCGAAATTTATTGAGTTTTTTCTTGAAAAACAACGACTTTATTTTTGATATTTAATGTATTTATATTTCAACTTCCTTTCTCGAAATTTAATGAGTTTAATTTCGCATTATAATGACTTTAATCTCGAGATGGTTTTATTTTTTTTCTACTATTGCTTGGCCCTAATCATCTTCCGTAGATCAGAACTCTCTTTAAAACTTTTTTTTTTTTAATTCTGGTCTTTTCTTTGTCTCTTTTTTATAGCAGTGAAGCATCTTCTTACTCTCATTTTGTGTTCCACTAAAAAATTAAATAATAATATAGTGAAATACGACAATATGAGTTAGGAATGAGTGAAATTAAGTAAATAATGTCAAAGTTCACTGTTGATCAACAGCCTTTGACTTTGGGAAACCAACTGTCACACATCCGCATGTTTCTGTTTTGATGTGTGCACATTTCTGACGGCTTGTACTGGTGTATTTGAGCTGTTGGACATTTGCAACTTCAGCTTCCATTAACAACTGAATTAACATGTGAGAGACAAAGCAAATCTGACATCACGGACTTGATTAAGAAGTTAGGGAAAAATTGGCACATGCCCAGAACAGTCTGACTCTTGTCACTTGACTCCCAGGCATTCAGATGGAATGGTTAATAGAGATTACAACATCCATCCACCCATCCATCCGTATTTCTTTGTAATATGTAAGGTGATGCAATGTTTTTTTCATTACTTAAAGTAAATTAATTCAAAAAAGTGCTTGAATGCAGATACAATTAATATAATTTTTATCAAGATTAATATTTGGAACTCTTTATACAAATGTTTTGGATAAATGCTCATGCTATTACTTTTTCATAAATCTTAGTGATAATGACCCCCTCATGTTTCAGAAGGAGTTGATGAATACTACCTGTACTGGCCTGACCGCAGCAACATGTGGCAGCTAGAGGCACACACTTTTAGCTGATGTCCCTATAGAGGCCTGTAACATGTGAAGTTTTATGGGGCAGCCTGTAAAGTGTAACGTGCCTCTTAAAGTAAATCAACTTCCATTTCCACTCCTCCCACTCCCTCCATCTCTCTCTCTCAGAGACACATGCCGGACTAATTTCTTCCTCACAGGAACTTCTGAGCTTCAGTTAAGCTTGGCCACTTGATTCTATATCCATGTGTCCTGTCCTTTTTATTTCCTCCCTCGGATGCTGTCCATCCACCCCGCATCTGTCCTCCAAGTAGCCCGAGACAAGTGGACACATCCAATAAATTACTTTTCTTTTTGTCTAGATCTCCAACCTAAACACAAAAACACGCACACATAGACATACTCTCTCTCCTTCCACCCCATGCTTCGTTTTTCCTGCTGAAGTCACTTAAATAGAAGGATCGCAGTGGGAGACATAATGTGCAGGAGTAATAAGGTGATCCCGGGTGGGGTCACGGCTCAAGCGCTCTCTGTGCTCGGCTGCTCGGGCTCTGGGCTCTATGCGAGTTAATGGCCTGTGGTCAGTGAGCCAGAGGGCCCATAAAGACCCCATGCGCTTCGCGCTCGCACCCCTCTGCCGTCGTAGACACTGCTGATCCCATCCAGATAACTACACTAACTGCACACAATCTCCACTGAGGATTTCACACAGTAAGCACCAGTAAATCAAGAAGCACTTATCAGCTCATTTCACATGCCCTTCAAGTTTGATCACGAACTGCACACCTGTGCGTCAAAAGCCATACACGCACATTAGCGCATTATGAGGCTCAGTGTATTATTAACTCTGCTGAATGCAGTGTAATGCTTTAAATATTCCAAGAAATTTAAATAAGTAAGATATAAAACTACTACTAAAAAGAAACATTACCTTTCGGAAAGTATCTTTAGTCTAGGGCTCTTCTGATTTAATCAAATATGGTTTTCTAACAATATCACATCAATTTTTCAGTACCTTCAGACTTTTTATTTATTTATTTAGTAGTTTGTTTGTTTATTTGTTTATTTTTAAATATATACTATTATTATTATTGTCAACAATATTATTTCACCTTTCTCCTTATTTTGATATTACTTACTCTGTCTTCTTTTCTTCTTAATAAATTGTTAAAAAAAATGTTTATTAAGGGACTTACTATACTACTGAGGCATATAATCTAACACCATTCATTGAGAATCCAAAAATATAATATATAAGCTGAAAATCACGCACATCGTGGGTCACCACACTAATATGTAGCCTAACCTTACATAGCTGTTACAATTCAAATCATTGCAGACCTACACAGCACAGCTCAACTATATCTTATTATCCAGGGTAACATTAGATACTGCAATTTTGTACCCACGTATGCCTGTAATGCATTGATACATCCATTTCACGGCAAAACACTCATTTACAGAAACACGAGAATGGAAAGACGGTTAGCTAATGTTAACTCGTTCACATCGACAAAAACCCCACGCAAACAGCCAGTTCAAAATTTGAAACAAGTATGGCGTATACTTCAACAGCAAGTTTGTCATGGTCGTTGACGTTAGTAAACAGTAAAGCCTAACAGCTACGCGATGACCAAACGTGTTTAAACGTAAATAGTTGTATATACACTTTTACCTACCTCACGACGTGGCACATAAGTCCATTATTCCTTTGTGCAGCAGCAGCAGGGTCGTGTCGTGGTGCACTTCTCAAAAATAACTCCAGGTGTAGCTAGTGTTAAAACACGCTCCTGAACACCAATGAATGAACTCCAAAATACAACACACACAGCCGGGAAGTTCCAATAACACAAACTGTAGTCTGAGTTAAAAAAAAAAAAAAAAAAACTCTTTCACACTTTTTTTGCCTAACTCATGATTTTTCAACTCCTGAAATTTGCTGTGTAGTACTATTACTACTACTACTACTACTACTACTACTACTATGGGCTATATGCACGCATAAGTTCCGCATTTGACGTAAGGATGCTCGTCCATTTCCGGTTGTGTAGATTAAAGCGGAGGAAAACCGGAGAAAACTGGATTATGGCAGAATCTTCAATATTTGCTGTCCTCCCGTCTTTGAAACGAAACGTACATACGTTTAGATGTAATTTTATATATAGTTATGTTTATTTAATATAATTTTAAAAAGAAGCATAAACACAACGAGGGGTGTCTGTTTTATCTGTTTTTGTGACTAACGTTTCATTAGTAGCCTATAACTATGGAGTATAAAATTCAATATACATTCTCGGTATTGCATTGGACTCTATGATCGGCGGAAGTTATCGAGCATCCCTAATGCTTCACCGGAAATAACGCCGTGCATAGAGCCCATTACTACTACTACTAATAATAATAATATAGTAGTAGTAGTAGTAGTAGTAGTAAACCACCCCAAAATTAATAATATAATAATTGGGAATTAATATTATTAATAGTAAATTAGAAGAATATAATGAGGTAAAAGAATGATTGTTTCCTATTATTAATATTTATTGTCAACTATTATTATTAATTAAGGGATGATTTGATTATAATTTCTAGAATTAAAAGTAAAAAATGGCTGAAATTATCAAAAACTAAATTGAAATTAAAATGAAAAAAAAGAAAAAATAATGAATTAAATGCAAATCTTTAACCTTTGGTTGCTCAAAGCCAAATTGTAAATGTACAGTAAAAAAAAAAAAAAAAAAAAAAAAAACTAAACAGAAATGAAGCTGATTATTTAGAATTAATTTCAATGTGGTGTATTTGGAGAGTGGAAGAGAAGAGGGAGGAGTGTCTCCTAATGGCTGTATGTGGGAGGGGGTAATGAGGCCATGCAGGGGAGGTGTGAGAGTGCCACTGCGGTGAAACAGTGGGGTGTAGCTAACACTTCAGCATTTACAGTGATTACATGTGAACCCCTGTCACACAACATGAGCCCCCTCAGGGTACCGAATTAAACTCCACTGTTTTTGCTTCACATTGCTTGCCATTTCCTAGCCGTCCCTTGCTTTAAATTTGCTTTCATTTTCTTTATTACTTCTCGTCTTTTGGTCAACACTGGCATATTTAGTTTGCTTCATTTGGTTTCCTGTCAGCCGTCCTCAGCGGTGCATTAACAACTTAACTCAAATTAGCATGCTTGTGCTCACAAACATGCCAGAGAGTCCACAATTCATACATGCAGCAACTTTTTTCTTCTGTTTTTCTTTCTTTTTAAAAAAACAAAAAAAACAAACAGGGTCCAAAATATTATATACACAAATATTATAAGGTGTGTATGCGTCACATTCTTTGTCTGCACCTGTCTGTCTGTATCTGCACTACACTTCCCAGCATCCCTCATCTGTTTCACCTGTCTTCACCTTATTGTCGTTCATCAGTCTCTGTATTTAGTTTTGTTCGGTCATCTATATGTATACACATGTGATTTGAAGCCCTGAAGTGTTTTCCCTTTCATTTCTGTAAATAAAGCATCTACATTGAGTTTGTTCTGTCCTCCTCTTCTACATCTTGCTCAACGCCTTTTTTCTAAATAATATACATGCATATTATTACAATTATTTATCTGTTTTGTCCTTGTTTCTGACCAACAGTGCTGGAGAATTTGTCACCTGCAGCATCTCCCTCATTTTCTCACTAAAGTTAGACATAAACATGATGCATCTTGACTTTGTCCCTCATATTATCAATTTTGGTGCCTTATGCGAGGAATATTCCACGCATGGAGTTCTGGAGGAAAAAGCCTTTGGGCATCCTAGATAAACCTTATGATACAATTTCAACTGTGGTAAAAGTTAATAAAGTTACCAGCCAACTGGCCAGTTTTATTTACTCGCCAAAGTCAATTGTTACTCACATTCAGGCACTTGGCGAGTATTCATTTTGGACCCTGCTGATAAAACACACACACACACACACACACACACACACACACACAAGATCCCAGCAATCGCTCTTTCCTGGTTTATTTATTTGTTTGTTTTCAGCAAAAAACAAAAATCTACCTCCAACCGAAAAGCCATCCGACTAAACGCACACACAAACACTTAAAAACCCTGACAAAGGCATCACGTACAACATGTAGCGCCTTGGGTATCACGACACTTCTAAAATAAACCATAGCAACAGCGGCTTAGAGAGTAGACAGGTGAATTTAGCCCCATAAAACCTTTACTAATAGAGTTTACTCTCATTTACAGGCCCAAAACAATTCAATTGTCAGCAGGGCTCGACAACTTCCACAGTCAGAGCTGAATGAGGAGCAACAGTAATGCTTCTAATGCAGACTAGTTCAGTTCACTCCCTCCTGAGGGCCACTGCTATAATAACAGAGCTGATATTGCATTCAGGCTCTAGTGACACAAGCCATTTAGATTACTCACACAGAACTCCTCTCTGCGTCTCTGCTTTAAATGAAAGAGGATATGAATGGAAAGTTTAGGTGCTACAGTCAAACGTTTGAATAAATCTTAAGGACACGGTCAAAATAAGGGACAATGAGGGCTGTGGAAAATACATATACTGTGTATGTATGTTTAGTGGATTCATTTCAAGCTTTCTTGCCCTTAGCACTGGATATATCGGTGAAAGCGCCATTAAACTGGGCTGGATTTGCTGGTTATTTTATTATTGCTATGTATCAGTATAAACAAACTGGATTACTATAAGGCTTCTAAATTTGAAAAGGCAGAATGCCTTCAATATATATACAGTGCTCTCTCTCTCTGGGGTGTCTGAATGAATATATGCCTCTATATGTCTTGATTTATTGCTGACTCTCATGTATTGAGTTACCCACTGCCAGTCATTACATTTTCACATGCTCTCTTACAATATACCCAGGTTGCCAAATGAGCCAATGGAGAGTAAATTCATTTTCCTGGCAATAATATTTTTTAATGGCCGCGAAACAGTATTTTGCAATTTTCATAGTGTGTCACATGATCCTTCAGACATCCTTTGCTGATTTGGTGATCAAAAAAAAATATTTTTATTATCATTAGCATTAACAATGTTGAAAATAGTTTTTTTTTTCAAGATACTTTGAATGTAAAGTAAACCACACAAATAATTTATGTGAAATAAAAACAGTGTAACCATGTAAATCTAAATAAAAAGGTATGACTTTCTTAAAAAAAGACCTTCTAGAGACCTTTATAATAAGTTTCTCAATTATTTCAAATGTTTGTGTCCTGTCACCTTCTACTGTATTTACTACCAAGCATTTTGTATGCTTTCGTAGTCTTCACAATTCATTTTTTTGGGGGGATCAGCAGCAAACTATCACTTTGATTGATCTTGCCTTTCATCATGGGAGCCTTAATTGTTGATCTTCATTGAACATGATCAACGCACATCGACATGTCATCTCTGGATTAAGTGATGCTGTCAGCTTGTGGCAAAAAAGAAAACAATACATCCATGCAGACATGATTCCATCGACATGCACTTCTCTCTCTCTTCCTCCGTCTTGCTGTCTTTCACTCACTCGTTCAAGCTCCTAACACACGTGGTCTTTGCATCACTGTAAATCTGCAATTGATTATGGCGAGTAAAATTTTAACTTCTTACTTTACATTTATTTTAATCTGTCAATCTACCCTTGTCCTATTCTCCATATTCATCAAGACAGAATCAATGACAGAAAAACTGCACTCTTAACAAAAAGGTTCATTGGGGTTCTATATATGAAGAAGCATAGGGTTCTTTACTCAACTCCAAAGAAACTTTTATGCTAAAAAGGTTCTAAAATGACAAGAAAGAACTCTTTTGGCACAAAGGTTCTTTATAGGCTATTATTTATTCATATATTACATTATTCTGCAACATTTTGTAGTTGTAATTAAATTATTGTTTATTAAACTGTTGTAGTAACTTAATATCACATTTTAACATGCTGATTTTTGGAGAAAAAACAAACACACACACACACACACACACACACACACACACACACATGCACACCTGGATGTACCAACTTTTTTCTCTTTTCTACGAAAGGCATTTACTACATAATTACAAGCTTTTAATCTAACTCAGTGGCATATATCTAAAACTTGGAGCTTTTTCAAAAAAATATGAGCATGTTGCTCCCATTTTCTTTTTATCTGTTTTAGCCACATCCTCTGTTCCACACAAAAACACTTCCATCTTCAACAGAATGGCTATAATCACTTTCTTAACACCCCTGCCTCCCCTGCCCGTCCAGTGAGAGATATCCTTGAGCCTCACCTCCATCTCTTTGCCAGGTCAGGCAGTGATAGTACTGATAGTGAGCTATAGTTTAGGTCCAGATCTGCTATCTTGCCCTTGAATGATGGAGGAAAGCGAATGGGGAGGTGTTTATTGTCACCCAGACGGTCCACAATGCGGCCGGTTTGCGCAAAGCCCCTCCGTGGCTTCCTCCTCCCCCCACCAATATAATTCATGGGTTGGCACCATTGTGTGGGTGACTGATAAGGCCTTCACTTTGGACCGTTCTGGTCACTTGTCTCAAGGAGACTCCAAAGAAACTTCACTCAGTACAAATGGTGGTGGAAAAGTGCTTTGCTCTCTCTCTCTCTCTCTCTCTCTCTCTCTCTCTCTCTCTCTCTCTCTCTCTCTCTCTCTCTCTCTCTCTCTCTCTCTCTCTCTTGTTTCAGAGAAGTGGAAATCTACTAAAACCTACACAGAGAAAACTATAGTATTTGCAAATATTCAAGTGGGACTTTGTACTCCTGAATCATTTCACTGTAGCCTTTAGCGTACATTTCACTGTACAACTTGAACTTCTGGTGCTATTCAAGCAGAGACCTGAGAATATTTTATATATATATATATATATATACAGTATATATAATTGGCTAGTAATCAATCCCCTATATAACCCAAAACAACCTCGGCACAGCAACCACTTTGAAAACCCTAGCAACCATAGAGTGGTGTGCTAAAAATCACTCAAAACACCTTAGCAATGTCATGACAACACCCTGGAAACGGCAAAGAGATTTGCATTTGCAAAGACATAAACACATCTACCACAACAATATTTAACAATGTGAGTTGAGCATCTGAGCAAAAATCATAGATCCTGCTATGGGTCTGCATGGATGGACACATTTATGGCTTCTTATTGGTGTTACAATCACATGAAGTCAAATCACAGTCAACAAATAAATCCCAAAAGTTGTTTTTGTCTGTTTCTGTTCTTAATATGGAGTTGTTTTCCTCTGCTTTGCACCATCGATCCACCCTTGACAAATTTTGATTCAGTGCTCATATTTTTCCATCTAAGTAAATGTCCAACAAAACACTTGACGAATGGACTCACTAGTTTATCGAGTAAATAATGAAAAGATCATTTGGTAGACTGGATGTCGGGAGCAGGACCAGTCAATGGGGAACTATAGAATGAGCTACGTCCTTCTGAAAGCCAACAGAAATTGTTTTCCTTTTCACTTTCACTTTCACATAGCATTTCATCACAGAAAGCCTATACCTGTCAGCCCATTCTGCCCAACCATTATGCCACTATGCTACAGAGGGTAGGTTTATACTACCCAAAGTAAAAACAAATTATGGAAAGATAACTATGTTATAAAGAGGCATGTTCGGATGGAACACTTTGCCCAGAGGCATTGTTAATGCATACAGTAAACATCAGTTTAAAGTCCTATTAAAAAGGCATTTGATCATAAATTAAAATGTAGGCCTAGTGTGAATGGTAAATTGTTATTCCACTTTAAATTCTTGCTTACAGTATCATGGCCAAAACGTATTTTTGTAACAAAAGATTGTTTTATATCTTAGAATTATGACTAAACTAGGTCTTGTGTATATGCACCCATGGGTGTGTATTTGGATTTTTGTAGGTATGTTTGAGTAGGGGTGTGGTGTTTTTAAATTTAATTGCATTAGTGTTTTGTTTTTGCAAAATGTAATGCATTGAATATTGTTGTAAAAGTCTTGTAAGCGGCATGTTGGATTGTATCGACTCCATGAAGAGTAGTTGCTTGTGTGCAGCTAATGCAGATCGAAAATAAAAATAAAATAAATAAATACGTGTCAGCCAATCGATGTCACAAAGCATAATCAGAATGTCAAATATCTTAAGTGCTCTGATATTTTCACGAAAACTTTCCCGGACAGAGCAGGACATTAATTAGCATCAAACTGCAGTTAAGAAGACACCGTCTGGCACATTTTTAATTTTTTTTTTTTTTAACCAAATGTGGACTGTCATTGAACATGAACATAACAGTGTGTGACCACTCCCATGTGTCATGGAAATATCGATCTGACACATAGGGAATGTGTGCGTGGTCAGGTTTCCCACATCTGTTCTTTATCAGGATATCTGTGATAGGCCTCATGGTCTCCAGAGGCCCTTTGTTTCAACATGGAAAAAGCATTACTGCATTGCAAGTGGTTTGGTAATCCACTCCAGTAATTACAAGGAGCACAGAAGCTTGTATGTGTGCATGTTATGACCTAATGTGCTCTGAGGTGACTTGTGGTGGGTTTGTAAGAATTTAAAAGGATAGTTTACCCAAAAAATAATGTCATAAAGGAGAGGGGGGAAATACTTTTATTGTAAATACAGTAAAAATTGTCAAACGCTGTTGGATTTCGTTGTTGGGCCAATGGGTGATCCTTACAAAAGGTAATGGGGTCCAAATTAACACTTAACCCCATTGACTTTTGTAAGGATCACCCATTGGCCCAACAGTGGAATCCAACAGCATGGGCGAAGGTATAATGCTTTCAGGTCTCAGATTAAATGTGAAGATAGAGTAAAATTGTAACTAAATTGTTACAAATTAAGGGATCATTGCAGAAGAACAGGTAACAGACATTATATATTCACCCACATCGATACAGTAGACTCCGTCGTTGGGCCAATGGGCGATCCTTACAAAGTGGTGACCCCGACGTGATCTTTTCTCTAGCTTTGTAGAAGAATTGTTTTAGGTCTCTTTGTTTGTGAAAGCTCTTGTGTTCATTCCTATCAGGAATTGCGTTCTTACACTTTATTTGAATGTTCAAAAGCACTTTAAACATTTTTCAAAATATCTCCTTTTTTTGTTCATCAGAAGAAAGTCCGTTTTTCAATTTTGGAAATGACATGAGTGTGAGTAAATAATTAAAATATTTGTTTTATTTTAAGTGTACTATCCCTTTAATGCTTCTGTTTGCTATTTGTGAATATAAAAAAATGCACTAAGATTATTTATTATTCTGATTTGTTTTTTGTTTGTATGGATGGTATAACGATGTGTTCACTCGCGCTACCGTCAAAACGAGCCGGGCACTCAACATAACTAGCCGAGAGCAAGAACTCTTTTCTATGAGACTGGCCTTAGACTGTGGATGACTGGACTGCTGCCTATCGAAGCAGCATCTTTATTCAGTCGGAAAATGAATCCTCAAGGAACATGGCCAAAGCTCTTTATTGTGTATGCAGTGTGTGGCCAGGTTCAAATTGGCAATCAATTATCCAATTAAGACTGACAGAAATGCACATCAGGAATTCCAGCCCATCCGTCCAGGCTCGCGATTGGAACACGATTAGAGGGACTTAATTAAACCCTAGGTGCAGGGTGTTTAAACATCGTTTGTGGGGCGTCAGAGGGGTTTGAAAATATAAAAACCGCTTACTTTAGATTCTCCACACATTCTTCTGTTTGGTCTGTGGAGGACACTTCTCAGATAAAAGGTGACGTGTGGAAACAGAGGTAATCAGGGAGAGCTCTGACAAAATTTTAGTCTTACAATGCCAGAGAGAGATGTAGGCAGTCAGGAAATGTTTTTAAAATGTGTAACATTCACATTTATGGATTTGAAAGAAGTCTTAGGATTTGAACCCACAACCTAGGCCCTATCACCATGCTCATCCAGTAAAGCTTCATAAAAAATTAAATCATAGAGTGAATCAAATTCTATCATAGAAGAGACCCCTGGAGACCTTATTGACTAAGTCTCTTAAATTTCCCCCAAAAAGAAACCAAATTTAGATCCCTGACTCACCAAAAACCTAATGATGTTTCTGAATTAAATAATAAATAATTAAAATATGCTGTTAATTGTTCTATGATGATGGAAAATATGACAAAAAATATGACAAACACCATATGACAAAAAAAATGTCAAATTTTCGTGAAAATGTTGCAAAAAGTGTCCCTAAACCATCATGAATACATTAGTGCATTAGTAAAAATTGTATTTTAAATGCTTTTATCAGTCATTAACCCTTGTAAGAATGAATAATTAAATAAATGATTGATTAAATGAAAGAATAAAAGGGTGGACCTCTTATAGTCAATAAATAAATATGCATAATTATGAGTAATTCAATAAAAGGGCACACAAGTTGTTTGCGTAAATTGCTTTCGAAGCAGGATTAAAAGTGAAGGGTGTATTATGTTTCATATTGTTGAATAAATTGTGAGTGTAAATCAGATTTTGCCCTCGTCCTAGCAGGAAAACAATGAATAAACATCACGACTTGAACGAGAAAACTTCAATATCACGGGCAGCGCTACTGATGCTGAAGCAACACAATTTGCTGAGAACACTTCCCGCACAGCTCCGAAAAGACTTGAATAATTCAAGATCATCATCCATTATACCACACCCCACATCCGCCTGGCATTTGAAATGTTGAATATAATGTGTTGTGAAGCTTCAAGATTCTGTCGAATATATTCCTCCTGGCCGGCTTCTTGCCTTCCTTAGCTGCCCCATTTGATGCCTGCATTGATTTCTGAGCAGAATCTTCTGCCTTATTCATGTCTGTGGATGTGGAATGAGAGCCACTGCATTTTAATTTTTAGGGGTTTGTGAATTAATCATTTCCCTGGATAGCTCAAGCTCAGCCTGGCCCTTTCAGGAGAACACCTTATCACAGCAAATAGGATTCAAAGGGAGAGGGGCAGCATAATCCACAGCTAATTGGATGAAATGGCTCTCTCCCCCTCTCTCTCACTGGCTGGCTGTCTGGCTCCTGTACGCTCGACTCCACAGGGACCAGGGAGCCACTGAAGAGGTTATTACAGCATGTCTTGAGGGAGCATTAATACCTTACCCCTTGTTCAGACATGCAAATAATCTAATTCAAGGTCTAGCTAATTAACAACCCCACTCCAATCTGGATAAAGAGGTGCAATAACAAGCCTAGGACTTCTTTAGGGAGGCAAAATCACACCTGGTCCAGAACACCACAATTACATATGCCAAAACAATTCTGGTTTAAAAGAAAATCTTTGGTTAATATGCTGTAGGAGTCATATAATTATGTTTTATTGAAGTTTATAGGAATCCTTATTCATCTCCAATATTGTAAAACCAACATGGTATGGCCAAAAGCGACTCCACAATGATGGGTGTGGCCACCTGCACACTATTATTAGCGTTTGACTTTTTTTTTTTTTTTTTTATAAAATGTGTCATTATTTTTATTATAATTATGTAATTTCAATTTTTATATTAAATTTTTATTTGAATTATGTTTTATCCCATCGTTGTTAGTTTTTTTTTAAATTTAGCTTTAATTTTTATTTTAGTTTTTTTTTTAATTATATAAGTTAAAAATGTTTAATGTCTGTTGATTGCATTTTCATGCTTTTTGGAGGTTTTATGCCATGCATCAAAAATGACAATTTGTGGTTATTTGAATTACATTTTACTTTTGAAATAAAATGCATTTTTAGTTGAGTTTTTTGTTATTGTTGCAAACAAACTGTTCATTTAATCGTGTATCATTTTAGTTTTCATTAATGACAAGAACACTGAACGGTACTCGTCATTGCAGCATGTCACCATATACACTGTAAAAAATATTTTCATAATTTGTAATCACAACATTTTTTTTCTTTTGTCAAATCAACTTAAATAATTTATGTAGTTCAGATAACATAATATTTTGAGTTTCTGATTAATTAAATCAGAATTAAAACTCAATTTTTCCATTTCAATGAACTTAAAATTTTAAGGCAACCAGGTTACTTGTTCTGTACTGTATGTTTATGACATCCAACATGCTTTGAAACATATTTTTCTCCTTCAGTGATCTGGCTGCTCAGTGAGGGCCTTCATTAGTATGTTGTGGCCTTATGGGAGGCAGCAGGCTGAAATGTAACATGCTTTAAGGCATCTTGACTCTTTACTTGCAGGCCCCAAATGTTAATCTGGCCCTAGCAAGGTTAGGCAATCAAGGTTGTCATACAGCAGCAAAATACTAATCTCTCAGGCCTCAGGGTTAGTTTGGCCCAAGAATGAATATGGCCTTTGGCTGTTGTTCTCCTCATTGTTGCCCTGTCACTTTATGCAAATCCTGCATATAAAATTGTTATTTACTACAGCATTTTACATGTGCCAATATCAGATAGCCCTGTCTTAAATATTCTTGGGACGTGTCCTCCAAGAAAATGCACATTAGGCTGAATGTATTAAAGGGGTCATATAATGCCAATTTTATACAAGTTAATACGAATGTTTAGGGTCTAAATGAAAACTTTGTAATATACTTTTATTAAAAATTCTCATTAGTATTGTAAGAAAACACAAATGTTACCTGGTCAAAACAGCTGTGTTTTCAGCATGCCGTTTCAGTGCATATGCCTTTAAATGATAATGAGCTTCACTCACTCCGCCCCTCTGTTCTGGGCGTTTTGACAAAATGCACGTGGAGTGTTGCCTTGACAACAGTTGAGGGTATATTTTGGAGAAAGAATGGCAGTGGGAGTCTCTGAGGACACATCTGTGCAACCGTATTAGTTTGAACCGGAGTCCGGAACAAGATGACGGTTGCTAAGAAGTTTGACAATTAAGGCTCGAACCGGACATTTCTGAATGGTTGGTTAACGTAATGTCACTTTGATCTATTTTTGTATGCACTGGCTTGGTAGAGAAGTGAGATACGAATGCTATGTGTTTAATGATGTATACGTTAGTTCCTTGACAGATTGACGTTACAACTAATGGTCATTAAAAACTTTTTTTTCGCAATTTGCAAAAATTAATACTTGATTAATAAATCTTTACACTTACTTCTTCTGGAGGTGCAGCAAGAATATAAATAGTTGGTACCGATTCTTTTTTTCAGGAGCAGCTTCTTAACAAAACCAGCTTTATACTGATCCTTGTTTATAAAGCAGTCTGGTGAGAAATTATTCGCGCAAACATGAAAGCATTGACGTTGATCGTGGGGAATATTACCTTCGAAAACAAAACTCAGCCACTGTGTCTTCATTGGTTCGGATTTAGGAACATCAAAATGACTGTGTTCATTATTACAAGCAAGACCAGAACACCACAATTGCTTAGGCGGCATTCTGCTGCAACGTTTCAACAATGACGGACTATTATGACAGCTCGCTCAGGGCGGGGATGTGTTGAAACGCTGCTGTTAATCAACAAACGTGGGAGGGGCGTCCGATTTAGTGACATCACAAAACGAAGGCTCAGTTTGAGACGGGTGAAAACATATAAGGAAATTAAAACAAAAACACTGGATGGATTTTTATCATTATATGACAACGCATTCTCATCATAGGGCGTCATCTAACTGACACTTTTGACTGTACGTCTAAATACGACGCACATGGCAACCTTTAGCGTCACTTAGATGACGCGGGTAGGTTTAGCTCTGGGGTAGGGTTAGACCACTAGGAGGCTCGTCTCATATTGACTCTAAAGGGTGCCATGTGCGTTGGATGTTGACGCATGGTCAAAAGCATCAGTTAGATGAAGCCTTGGGATGAGAACGGGCTTTATTGTGTACAGCCACTGCCAACACATATTTCAGTACAATCAACTTGTAAAAGTGCATGCACCATTATATGACCCCTTTAAAGTTTTGTTTGTGGATCACACTCGATAAGCATCAACATGGCTATTGACCTTTGTAGATCTGCAGAACGACCATTGCATTACATTTAGTTTATGGCAGTATGCGAAAGAATATACTTTTACATTTAACTTGCTACAATAAATTATCCATGCAAGTAAGCAAATGTATTCTTCATCTGCAGTTAATGTTTGACATTTAGAAGTAGACAAACTAGAAAAAAAAAATTTAGTGGTTATCTGATGCGTGCTGTGCCTCAAGTGTTGGGGCGTTGCAGGATCAAAGAAAAATCTATTTAGTTTATTCCCTTGAATATTTAATTTCAGACAAGTTTTAGACCATTTGATGCAAAACCATGCAGGGGTGTTTTTTTTTTTTTTTTATGGTGAGGCCATAAACAACACATTACATAACAAACCAGCATTTAGTTTGAATCATTAATAACCTGTCTGGAACTATTATCTAGCAAGTGATAAAGTTGTCTTCACAAAGCCCACAGCCTATATTTTAGTAATGCATGGGTAATTCCGTGCTGACATTTTCAAAGCTTCTATTGAAAGCATGTGCTTTTTTGCAGTTTATGCATGACTTGTGTGCACATGGCTAGAAAATGATTTGAGAATGCAAATTACAGAAACAGAGCTCTGCTAAAATGTTTGGTCGGCATCCATGAGAATGTTAAAAGTGTAAATTGCACATTTGGCACCAACATGGAAAATATTATAAAGTACATCTAAAGTAGAGCTCTAAGCTATTTAAATCAAAAATTCTGAGGAGGCTTCAATGCGTTCAGCATGTCCAGCAAAGAAGAACCAAACAGTCCAGCTGAGGATTCAGGCCTGACTCGTGCAGATCTTATATTGTATACGTTTTATCTTCCTCTCCATCTCCCATTTCAGCCATTCTGCATCAACAAAACTCATTATACACAAAAGGGTGAAGAGCATGCATGCAAAAAGTCCTTAATGATGGTCTAACATAAAATATAGTATACTTAGTCTTGGAGTCCAATCACTCTTTTTAATAGCTTTATAGCAGTCTGAAAATAAAGTATTCATGAAGATTGAGGAAGATGATCCGATGAACTTCAATTTAATTGGCGCAAATTAAAACAATCCATCTTTCTGTGGCTGTCCATCTCTCTGCCAGCTCCTCTTCACTGTTCATCTTGCACCTTGATTACAATTATCTTTTAATGGCAAAACTTGTCAGACGGTTTTCTCCCTCTTTGCTGATTTACACCTGCTCGGCACAATATAGATTTACAGAGATAACTCACGAGTAAGTGTTCATTTCTGACTATACTTGTCTCTCAGGCCCTCAGTGTTCTCACTCACCATGACCAACGAATTTCCATGACTTTTCTCTATTTTTTTCTCCAGTTGTAAGGATGTGTAAAAAAAAAAAAAAAAAAAAAAAAAAAAAAAAACCTTTACAATAAAGATTTAATTACTATTAGCATTAAATAAAAAATGAAAAATACTTAATCCACTTTTTTCACAGATTTTAGGTTAGGTTAATGTTAATTTTCTATATATAATATATTTTTTTATATATATATTTCTAATAACATTAAAGCTGCTGTCCGTAACTTTTTTAAGTTATGTTAAGTTTTTTTTAAGTTAAACAATCCAATATATATATATATATATATATAAACATAAAGAAGGAGTTTCGGCTAGCTGCGCGTGAGAAGATAAAGAGATATATAGGCTTTTCTTGCAGCACTTTACATAATTAAACTTATGGCATCCAGAAAGATCCAAACAACAATCATCAGTGTCAACTGGAGATTCAGTAGTTGTAAAACCCAAAAGACTTCGTACTTAGGATTTCAGGTGGCTAGAGAAAGAGAAAGAAACCGTCTCATGGATTTAAACATCGGCGGGGCTTTTGAAAAGTGCGTGAACTCCTTGTTGAACAAGTAAGACATTTCAATAGTTCTGTCATGTAACAGTAGGCCTACGTTTTCTTAATTCACACAGTTAACAATTTGAGAACAAAGCAGGCTATAATTTGTACGGTTGCTGTAAATCGCGTTGATTAAATCTAACAGCTTGTCATGGCGATTGCTTTTTCCCCCTTAGTTGATCAGAACAAAAGTGGATGTTACTTACTTGTTCAGAAGACATTTTCCAGTGAAAATTCTTATGTTGGTCAAGCTTTCAAAAGTGAATCTGTGATTCTATATGACAGTATCCACACAGCGCGGTGATTGACAGCAGCACTCGCCTCAAAACACTGTGTTCATCCGCGCTGTTTCATGCCAATTTACAACCCACGTAAACAATGATAATGCCGCGAATAACTGCAATTGCAGATTTCGAACAGAGATGGTGACAAAGAGGAAAAGTTGCGGACTGCAGCTTTAAGTATAAAATAAAAAGTATAAATTCAATAATATTGTAAAATATGCAGTATTATTAACAATAATATATGTATAAATTGTCTTTAATTTTGATTTAGATTAATAAATGATGTAAATTCCATACCCAAGTAAAGCCTTGTTATAAAATAATATTTTTTTACAACATGAATACAAAAACTCTATGAAGTTTTCCCCAACTTTTTTAGATTAAAATTTCCAGGCCTGGAAAGAAATCACAATGTTAAAATTCCCTCATAAATGTAAGTGTTGCTGAGGCCTTACACAGATTTATCAGTGACATAATTGGTTAAGGCATTTTCTCCTCTGCGTTTTTATTGTTTTCATTGATGCATGTATACGCTCAGGATGAAATCCTAGTGGATTAAGTCCACAGCAACAGATGAGCAAATAAAGTGCATGTGCAGTGGTGTTTTCTTCAGTGTCCGATAATCTACCCAGGCAATTAGGAAGAAAGATGGCATTTTGACTTTTAATTTGGGGACAATGTGGTGTGGCTTTTCCCTGGAGATGACTCTTTCATGCTCTCTTGGCACCAGACTGAAGTGCTGAGATTGGACTTACCATGAGTTAGAGTCTTTATTTTACCATATAGCACCTTTTCATCCTGTCTACTTCTTTCTTTGTGCTGCGCTGTCACTTTTCCAGACCAAAGTGCTTATTCCAAGTGATGCGAGATATGGAGATGGAGAACAAATGTGTCTCTGGGAGTAGCGAAAGATCAATAAGACATTGCGACTCACCTAAAAGCTAGTGGTATGGGGGAGAGGACAAGGAACAAAAGAGAGACACTGATAGAATAAGCGGATTTGGGCAGAAATAAGTAGTAAACAAACACAAGGCAATCTTAACACAACATATATCAGACTATGAGATATCTCCTGGCACACTTCATAACTGCTGTTTGTTTTGAATGAGATGATATTATTGGGCCGTGGAATGATAACCTCTCCTTGCAGTTTTCATCAGAACGTGTGTCTGGGAAATTGATGCTTGGTTTACGATTAGAGCAAGTGTATTGTTCGCGGAAAGGCATCAGCGGCAGGCCGTATTGCCTCAGCTCAGCAAGCAACTATAAAAGGCATCAAAGCAAACGGGAATGCAGCGCGTGAGACCATGTGCATCGCTCAATGAGCCATGCATGGCCAATTATTGTTGCCCGCCGATGAGGAAACACTGGACAAACTAGTGAGAGTGAGCCATTCCAGCATTGCACCCCACAATTGAGATGAATACATTTCTTCCCCCCCCCCCCCCCCACCACCAAACCACCACCCACCACCATCGCCCCCAGCCTTTTCACTTTTTATATCCGTTCTAATCGGCAGGAAAAGGCTTAGAGAAAAAGGGTGCAATTACCTTCAAGAGTCTTCAAGCAATCTTTGAGTCTCTCACTTGAACTCTTGCAAAAACTGTTTGTGTAAGTCCCAAGTTTAGTCAGATAGCCTACTTTTGTGAAAGGTGACATGGATTTTTTTCTGATGTATTTAAATTCAGACAACATCAAAACACTGACAGTGTCGCATTTAGATACGCCGCCGGTTTATGAATGAGTGAGTTAATGGGTGAATGTAAGGCAAAATGTTAAGCACTTTGGTGGCCATTGGGTCTGTGAAAGCACTATTTAAATGCAGTCCATTTTGAACAATCATTTGAAATCTAAAATAATCAGTCTGATCATGTTTAAGCTGGTACTGAAGGTGAAAAGGGGTGATGATGACATAGTGGATAAAACACATCTTTGGTGTGAGAGACCCGGGTTCGACTCAACTGTGAGACACCAATGTGTCCCTGAGCAGGACACTTAAAGGGTTGGTTCACCCAAAAATTAAAATTATATCAGTATTTACTCACCCTCATGTTGTTCCAACCCTGTAAGACCTTCGTTCATCTTTGGAACACAAATAAAGATATTTTTGATGAAATCTGAGAGCTGGATCACTAGTCCATAGGCTTCTTGAAGAATTGAAACTTGCTGGCCTCGAAAAGTTATTAAAGACATCGTTAAAATAGTCCAAGTGACGACAGTGGCTCAATCTTAAGTTTATCAAACGACGAGAACACTTTTTGTGCGCAAAAAAGCAACAACAAAAATAACGATTTTATGTGTACTATTCATTTACTTCTCTCTCTGCCTCGAGTCAGGTTACTAGCTTAATAGCGTAAGCTTCTGTTATTGTACGTCACAAGCATCACACACGACCAGCGTCGGCCAATAGTGAGCCTACGTGTGAGGTAGCTCTATGCTATCACACTATGTTAACTGACTGGCATAAGTGGCGGGTGCTTCCATTTTTATTACAGATATTTTGCACCAATTTTCCCAGAAGTGACGATTTTGTTCTCTTGAACACATGGGATGGAAATGCTGCTTTATTCGCAAATGCTTTATGTGATATTGCAAATTTGCCAAATTCAAGTCAAATTCGCAACTTTGAGTGGAAACATAGCTATTGTGACTTGATCTATTATTTTAAACTCTGTGAGGCTGAAATGCGCTTCAAGTGCCGTCCGCGCATGCAAGTTTTCCAGACATTCCCGAAACCCTGCTGTCGACGTGTAGCTTTCGCCAGACTGTCCCCTTTGTGTGGTAGGATTAAAGAATGGAGGTGCAGGAATTCGTCTCACCCTTGCTCTGTTTTATGAGTAATTATGACCCCCTCACGCTGACCCTCAGCCCCACATTGGGCGCCATGATGATCTTTTTTTAAAGGCTGCACAGGGAGCGACGGGGAAATGGCTCTAGCGTTTTCCACTTCTGCCCCAAATAAACTATGGTGTTCTCCATCCATCAGTAGGCTGGGTGGCACACTGACCTGTCATAAATTCACCCTGCAGGAAAAGGTGACAGGGCCTGAGCCAATCTTCATGAAAGAATTAAAAAATGGTACAAGACCCCTTCCCTCCCCCTCTCTTCAGCCCTCACCAACCTATGCTCAGCCTTTACCCCCTTATAAAAAAGCCCTCTCCGTATCTATTCCCTCTTTCATCCTTCCCCATGTGTCTCAGTGTCTCCCATCTCTTCTCCCCCTCAACCCCCCATTTTTCTCTCTCACCCAATACCTTCTCTCTCTCTCTCTCTCTCTCTCTCTCTCTCTCTCTCTCTCTCTCTCTCCATGGGTAAGCAGGTAATCATGAGCTGTCACAGAAAGGTGACCCATTAATGTGATGGATACGGTGTGAAAAACAAATGGTGTGAAACGTGTGGATTGCTGTCCTTACTGCACCTTGGCCTTTTGTTCTGTCATATCAATATCCACACAGGGCCTCATTACACTGCCGCACTACACAATGAGCGCCGCGCCAGGGTCAGGCTCCCAACGCCACGCTCCCGCTCGCTGCCTGCCACAGGCACCCGCGCTGTGGGCCTCCTCCTCCTCCTCTCCTTTTCTCTTCCTCCTCCCCCTCCCCCTTCTTCCCTCAGGACCCACAGGTAAACAAGCAGCTCAAATCGCCAGTATATTCAACCTCGTGTTGTTTTGTTCATTGACTATTGTCGAGCAGTTTTGAAAAGGAGGAAGCGCCAGCGTTGCCAGCAAGCGCTGTCTGGAGACAATGGCAGTGGTGTTGGTGATAAGCAGATGCAAAAGCTGGCTTTTGTTGATGGTCTCTGCTCTATTGTTTCTGGTTTTGTTGTCCAACTGAATTTCATTAACAGTGAAAACAGAGGATGTGCAGAGATACTCAGCTGGCATTGTGTGAGAATGATTTGGGTAAAGAAAGAAAAGGAGAGAAAGCTTAAATGACTGTTTTGGGACTAGCTTTTATTTTAGGATCAAATTGAAAACCACATTTACTCAAAATGTTTTCCTTTTGGCCTTTGAAACATGAATAATTTGAATCTGTTAAATGTATGTATCTATAGGATGCAACAATTTATTATACGATCATTTATTGATTGTTAACCCATTCATTAATAAATTTAAATAAAAAAAAAATAATAAATAAGGAATTTAACTAAATTACTTATATTAACAATCATTTTGCAGAGCACCCTAATGTGTACATAGCCTACATTGGACATGCATTATGCAAATTTCAGATATGTAAAAAAAAATAAATGCACAAGTGTACACCAAAAACAGAGCTTTGCCCTTGTGGTAAAGTCGAGTCAGGGTGTTTATGTTCCAATGTTATCATCCTCCACTCCTCATATGCTGTCTCATTCAGTAAAATATTAAATGCTCCCCATGAAAACAAACTGTGATTAATGCATGTTAACTAAACATCACTTTTAAAAAAAGTAGCCTGAATGCAATGTGAGGAAAAGTGAAAAAGACACAGACAGATACTTAGAGAAAGCGCTAAGCTAACGGCTAATCTCTACAGCAGCTTTTACACCTCCACAGTGGCATGTGGTCAGACGTTTATTAAAGGCAGAGGCTAATTTTCCAGCCAGGACCTGTGATCCACAAAGTACCTGCTAATCACCAATTAAGGAATATTATAGATTGCCCAGCATTGATTTTGAGGGCTGGATCCAGCCCTTGGGAAAGAGAAGAGGAGTGAGGGATATACTAGCGTCTGACAGGGCTGAGTGGAGAGGTCTCGCAGCTGCTGATGGGCCATCAGACGGTACATGGGAACACTGACAGCCCACAATTCACCTCAGAGCATTACCTGACTGAAGCTTTACAACAGAACGGAAGCCTGTAAGTGCGGTTTAAACAGTAAGGCATGTTAATGATATTTATGAGTGCTTATTTTGGATGAACACACTCTCGGACTGACTCTGTCTTTCCCCAGAGGTTGTAGAGGTGGTCCAGTGGACATTTGAGCTGAGCAAATGGAGACTCTATTAAGGCCAGTGGTTACAGGCCACAGACTAATCTAGTATGACAGACCAGAGGTGTCCTGTTATTTCTTCTGCTTGTGATGAATGGACAGCCAAGGTCCCACACGCGGTCACGTCAGGCCATACCTGAAACAGATTGAGAGAGAGAGAGCGGAACGGCCAGATTGATGGGCCTGAAGCCTCACTATTCCCCTCATTTGAGAACAATCACGCACACGCACACACACATGCACAAACACAAAAGAGAGTCATAACTCATTTGCTTGATTCCTCTTTACCAAATAAGAGAAGCCTGCATGGGGAAGAAATCAC
The DNA here is from genome assembly GCF_016745375.1 of Pimephales promelas. The sequence goes on from NW_024121099.1 coordinate 53,144,440, forward strand.
AGGAACTTGCAAACATATCGTCTACGTTTAACTGAGATATTAAGACAAATCAGTTCACGTGGCAGCCATCTTGGAATGTAATAGGCATACAAGTACATATAATATCTACTTGGATGGTTAAATCATTTAATCATCTCCTCTTTAAATGTTATTTTATTTTTACATTTTAAATGGATCTTTTTTTATTTTTTAATAATCCAGCCAAAAATATGTTTTCTAAAAGAAAAGAAAAAAAGTGAAAATTTCTGCCACCTACTGGACTGGAGTTTGAAGTGCTGGATGGCACATATGATGGCTTCTGCCACAATATTACTTAAATGTCTTAAACAACTTAAATTTCAGAATGTTTTTTCACCAAAACCAATCAAAGCACTGAACTTATATGCTAACACTCATATGTTAAAACTGTCATTTTGTGTTTCACAGAAAAAAAGGAAGTCAGACAGGTTTGGAATGGCATAAAAGTGAGTAATGGATGATATTTTGGGGGTTCAACTATGCATTTACAACAAGTTCTAGAGTAAGCAAACTCTATGTTTTTTTTCCCTACAGCTGCTATTGAAATGCCAGCCCATTCTCATCCCAAGACGTCATCTAACTGACGCTTTTGACCATACATCAACATCCGACGTTTTTAACGTCAGTTAGATTACGCTATCTAACCCTAACCCTTTCCCAGACCTAAACCTACCTGCGTCATCTACCACCCTAGGATCGTCATCTAACTGACGTTAAAGGGTACCCTAAAATGTCGGATGTTGACGTACGGTCAAAAGCGTCAGTTAGATGACATCTTGGGATAGAATGATCGGACATGGAATCCAGCTAATGTAATGTTCCCAGACTTCCCACAACTTTCATTAATGTTTTGTAAAGTTTACGTAAATGTTCAGATAAAATGTTCTTCAAATACAGTTAGAATGTTCTCATAACATTAATATTTGAAATGTGTTTTCATGATTTTGAGAGAAATGTTCATAGAACAAGGTTCTTGGAATGTTTTTTTTTTTCCTGATGACCATTCTCATAACACTGAGATAAAACGTTTTCAGAACATCCTTATGATGTTCTTGATCTTTGCTAAATGTTGCGACTAAAAATAAGGGGTGAGCGTGATTTCTCCAAGTACATCATGTTCCTGGAACAACATTCCAATCAACCAATCAGATTTGAGGGACACTTTACAGTTTAGGTCAAGTTTAGGATAACAACCAGGGATCTTAAAACAGGGGTTTAATTGTAAAATACCGAACTTGTTCTTTAACATAACCTTTTAAAAAACATTCTAATCATGACAAGAAATGTTTTAATGTTCCCACAGTGTTTTAGAACATAAATTTGCTAGCTGGGAATCTACTGTTGATCTCACTGTTGAAGTTGCTGAGTCCAGAGAGAAGACTTAGAAGAGATGAAGAGGCACCTCTGAGGCTGGTGCTGGGCTAATGGGAGTGATGAAGATGGTGACACCTCCACCTGTCACCATGGTGACCCTTCAGGTGCACATGTGAGTCTGTATATATGTGCGTGTCCCTCATGCCCTATGTCCCCACTGACCACATCCTCTGTAATATACCTGTGAGTGTGTACGTGTGAAGGACATTGTGGCCAGCGGAGCTATCACAGACACAATCTCAGCCTGACACGCGCGCACACACACACACGCACTCTAATAACTTTGAGAGCGGTCAGCACCCTGTGCTTTAATAACACCCGCTGTCAGCTCACCGAGCGCTCCACAAAATTGTCTCGTTGGAATTCTTTATGGTGTAGAGGCCAAGCAACTCGGGATGGGAATGGAGCACAGCCGCGCTCAGACTATTCGCAGCTCCAAGATGGCTTTCCAAGAGTATGCTTTTATCTCTGGGGGGTCAAAAACACACAGGCGGGAAAAAAAGAAAAGACATTTACTTGCTCTGCCATGCAGCAATAAGCTTTTAAAATCAGAGCTTGTCCGTCGCTGCCGGTGGATGGGGTTATTGTAGAAAAGACGACTCGAAATGAGCGCACCTTCAACTGTGATGGAGCTTCTGGGTTGACAGGGCCCCTCACACATGACGTGAATGCAGTAGAAGAAGATCTAGTGTGATGCATGTAAAGAGGTGTGGAGAACATCAGGAACAGGAAATTACATGGAAGGTGATGTAAGACTAATGTGGATCCAAGTCATATCTGCAGGCCAGTGGACTGTCTGAAATGGGGAACAAGATTGTAAGACTGAAGAAATGGTCACAAAGTGCATCACCGACATAGTATGTTTAATAGGCTTTCTATCTATTTTTCTACAAAATTCTTTAGTGAATATACACAATACGCAATCGAAAGCACAGCTTAGATTGGCTAAATGGCATCTGTGCTCATGTTCAGTTAACAGCACTCTTGCTAATGCGATATTGCATATGTTATTGATCCAAGCATATTCAACTAATGAACTCTTTTTAAACACTAATTTTTCGGTCCAGTTTACATAGATTTTGGGAGAATTCTGTCCATTTTTTATTTTCAGAATTACATGAAATCACTTCTACCACACCTCAGATTATGTATTGTTTTTAATGTCATTCTTTGTTGGAAATTACTTTTTAAAAACCTATTTGGAATAAAATTGCTCACTCCTTTGTCTTGCTGATGTTAATTTCGTAACTGACATTATATTTAAAACATACATTGGTAATGGTAAGATTTTTTTGATATTTTTGAAAAATGTCTCATCAATATATTTTAAAATGTAATTTATTCCTGTGAGGGCAAAGCTCGGAATTTTCAGCATCATTACTCCAGTCGTCAGTGTCCCAAGATCCTTCAGAAATCATATGCTGATTTGGTTAATTGTCAAGAAACATTTGTTATTATTATCAATGTTGAAAACGGCTGTGTTGTTTAATGGGTTTGTGGAAACCGTGATACAATTTCAGGATTATTTGATGAATAGAAAGCTCAAAAGACCTAGTGTTTTTAGGTTATTGTATTACGAGTGACAAAGTGTGTTTGTAGAATGACAAACTTGGAAGAATGATTTGATTTGAGACACATATCAAATCTTTTGGTTTTAGTGCATTTTGAATTGCGGTGCCAAGCTGAAAGTTGGTAAGGAGAACTGTGTGAAGAGTTTTGAAAAGTATTGAGAAATGTGTCCAATTGTGTAAAAAAAAAAAACAACCTGTAATTTGTTTTGATTGCACAGCAACTTAGAAACCTTGGCATTTTTCAGGGGCTCCAAATATAATTTTAGGAAATCTTAAGTGTTACTACCTCTCCTACTCTGAGCACATATGCACATGTCTATTTAATGCAAATCTGAGGTGGATAAAGGCAGCTTGTTTATACCTCAAACACAGTATGAAAAAAAAATCAGTACTTTAAGCCTACAGTATTAGGACTAATAAGCTTGTGTTAGCTTGGAGCTGAGTGGATGTGGGTGGGTAGTTTGGGTCAGGCCTAGTGCCTTTGCTTGGCTTGTTTGAGCGTGTCTGTTTGTGTAATAATGGGTTTGGGGCTCTGTTTGGAGATGCTGGGATTATTAGACTCTCATCCTGTACCACGGCAACACTCCTGGTCATCAGTGCTCGGCCCCCGCGATCGCTGATTAACATAATCAGTCGTGCATTAGTTATTCATGCGCAACGTGGAGGCGCTCAGGGGGTCGCAAGCTCGCTCTGTCTAATAACCTGTGTTAAATATTAAAGAAGAACATGCAGGGGAGAAAGCATTAACATGGCTATTCGCTCCGGCCCAAACAGGCACTGGCTGCTGGCCTGGAGATGTGTGACTCAAACCGCCCGTGGCAGTTCTATAAGCTCATAGCTTTGTGAACTTGCTCTGGCTATGTTTAGAAGGGCACGGGGTGCATGCTAGGCATGCTAATAAAAATAGCCTTGTGTGAGGAGAATTGCAGGTAATATTAGGACATGGAGAAACCCTGCTAAGTCACTATGGTCAATTAGCATGTGTATGGTGCATTTGGGTAATTTCTACAGTGTGGGGGATTTTATATCCACGAAACCATACTGCATAGTTTGCATAAAATGTTAATCAACTTTGATGTCACATGGTTTTCCATGCATAGATGTAGGCCTACCTTAACAAAAAATAAATAAAAGAATCATAATGTTCATAGGGCTTGACATACAAACTTTTGCTCAGCTTTTTCACTAGCCACAATTTTGACAACAATACTATAGGATAAAACTGCCATATAGATTTTTTTTATACTATCTCAAAATTTTGCAGGTATATTAGGCTGTTGTCACTTTAAGACGCGCTTATCCTTTATACTGTTACACATGCATTTTCTTTCTCAACCGTTGACATTAACTTAAAGGGATGCAGGTTTTTTTAGCTTAACTGAACAGCTTTGGAGTTATTAAAATGGTTATATGACTTCTTTCGGGTTGAACGGTGGCCGAGGGAGGAGTCAGACACGAGCATAGGCGCAATTTGCGGGTGTCAAATCTGTCCCCATTGAAACATCTTGCAGAGTACTTTTCTAATAGCATAACATGTCCACCATGTAATTTATGTCAATTTATACTGGACATACAAAAAGTTATTTTTTTACACAGATTTTAGAAATCTTTCTAAATGTTATTGTCCTTTAATTTCCCTAACTACTAATGGGCTTTATTAGCTTAAACAAAACTCTGCATATCCTAGGCCACGTCAAATATTTGGTTGGGTTTGGTAGGTAGTAGTAGTAGTGTTCCATCATTACCAACATTTCCCGCAATCACAGTTTAAATCGAACATCAAATAAAGCAAAACGACAGGGTCCTCAGTTTATTACAACAGCTTTTCAGGAAAATGATGTTGATGTATAAGAGGGTTTATTTTCCTTTGCCTCTGCTCCGCCGGGCAGGGTGAGGTAAGACACACACTGTCTGAGAATCAAGTCCCTGCTGGGCGTTTAGGAGCTCACTGGCCCTGTCTTTCTGCCCCCAATTCTTGATTAAGGCCAACAAGCAAGCAGAGCGTTAAAGCTGAAACCAACCGAAGTTGGGGGGAAGGGGCTCTCTATCTCGACCAGAGAATGGCAAGAAAAAAAGGTGTTAGAGTAAATAAAAAAAAGGAGATAAAGTCTGGAGAATTGAGGCCTGAGAGGAGTGAAAGGGGGAGGCTGCGGTCGAACCCTGAGGAGGTCATTAGGAGACCAGTGACCTCACTGGTGTAGCCCTCCGATAGGCCACCCACTGGCATGATGTCATACTTCACATGTCAGCCCTCATCAAATATCCACATGACCGCTGGGAACTCCAGGAAGTCATGTGGAATTCGGCATACCTGATTATCTCACTGTAGCCTCCAGCCTCACAGATACAATCTGCAACGTTCCCACCACTTGGGGAAAACAAAATGGGCCCATTAGAAGTTAATTCAATCAACTTGTCATGTAACCTCTTCAACGGCGAGGCTGCACTTCACGGCTTTTGAGGGGTGGAGGAATGATTTCAGCGTCTATATGCTTCGGAGTTATTAGAATTATGCTAAGCAGTTAATAACTGGCACATTGACACATTTAAACAAGTTTAGGTTATTACCAGAATTCCTATTTTTGAGAACGAAACAATTAGGATTAATCACATCCAGAGTGTGTTTTGAGGATATCACCTCAAGACAATGGCAAGTGCGGTGGCTGGGTGAGCAAGGGAAAAAGTGAAAGGAAGAAGAAAGTCCTCATTAACAACAGTGGCTTCGCAAATTGAACGGATGCACAATTCATCACATCCTTTCTCCCCAGCCGGTAGAAGCAGGAAGGCCAGGCGAGCCAACTAATGACCTGGAAATAGTTCCTCTAGGCTTCCTGTAATGATGCGGCTGCTTGGGATTTCTTTTTTAATTTGGTCCTTAAGAAAATAACAATCCTCGGTGGCAAGTGCTCATTATGAGCCGGTTGTTGTGGGTGACCATTAGGAAGTGAAAATAACCTTGCTCGTTTACGGCCAGCAAAAACACTTAAGTTGGAAGGCCCCGAGGCCAGGCATGTGTGTAAAGGATGAAATGTCTGAAAATAACTGCACTTTTTCAATGCTAAGACCTGCCAGTGTGATTTGAGTGGAAGGAATGAATGTGTGTATTGAGCCTATCTATCTTTAAATGATTCCAGTGAGCATTATGAAGAAATGTTGAGACACTTGGCATGAAAAAATAAACATTTGTTCATTTTTATTTTCATATATTTAATGTATTTTAATACGCGATTCATTTTCAGCCAAAAACACCATAGAAACTCAAAAATAGTGCCAATTAATAATAATAAAAACAAATTAAAAAAATGGCATGTAAAAAAAGCAGCTTGACCATTATTTCTTCTTTTGCATTTAATCAAATATACATATATATATATATATATATATAAAATATAATTCAGAAATTGTGGCAGCTGGTCTACATTAAACATATTTAAAGAACATATAAGATTAACATTTATTTCCTATCATGAATAATCACTAGTATTCTCTATAGTAATAAAGAATATAGTAATAATTCACAAGCAATATCCTAAATTCCCATGTGGTTGGATGAAAAGCCCACCTGTGATGATGTGAGTAGTATTGTGGTCCCCTCATGCTGGTGGGAGGGGGCAGCTAGGGGCTGTTTAAAATGAAGGACTGGTCACACTTGGTGTGTACAGGAGCACTGAGGCATGGTGAGCACAGAGACGCTTTTCTCCAGCCACAGTTCATACCCATGGGCATGCTAATCAAATCTCAGCCCATCCACACACACTTACAACACTCACAGGCCAGGAGGACACCCACACATGAAAACATGCATGCAATTCAATTCCAAACAAAACGACACAGACACACACACACACACACACACGCATGCTCACAAGCACACACACAAACACATGCACGTACGCACGCTCGGACATGCACACACACATACACACGCCCTCACACATGCACGCACACAATTTGAATTTCCCTTTCCTCACCATTGTGACATTTGAGTATTTCCATAGGTTCTGTTCATGCAAAGTTATCAACAAATAGAGAGATGCTTTTGAATTTGTAAGGCTACAATGGGTAATCTAGGCCTACTCTTTGATTTACTGTTTGTTTGCTCAAATATGCTAAATCTTACCTTTCCTGTAAGATTGAGGGATAGTGTATACTTTAGGTGTTGTGTTATGTTCTGTCGAGACCATAAGTCTTTATGTTTAGGGTCCTGATGTATAATGGGCAAATATAATAGTATTGATATAGCCTTCAAATCAGACCATTCTCAGTTATAACTGAGTTATGGTCTGTCAAAGCTTCATAGATAAATCATTTCCAAAGGGGCGTCACCGACGGAAGTAGCTCAAATGCCTCTGGGCGCAATTGGATAGACCTAAAACCAATCAGTGCGATAAAGGAGATGATGTATGCAGAGCAACGTTCATCTGTTATAGACCAACTTAAGCCTAGTTCACACTACATGATTTTAAACCCGATTTAAGCCCGATTTGCAAATCATTGAGCTCGCCGACAGGTCAGGCTGTTATCACGTGCAAATCGCGAGGGATTAGCGGGTGATGAACGCTCGCCAATCTGTTAGTATGAACCAACAACACATCAAATACGCTTGCAGACGCCTTGCAGATGCGTCGCAGAGCCCAGAAAAATATGTAGCATGCTAGATATCCAGAGAGACTCAACCTCATGTGATGTCATGAGCTACAGCCAATCAGAGAAAGGCATGGGTTGAGGTCGGTATTCTTCGCTGGGTATTGGCGTGTGCTATTTCGCATCATTTTCGGTTTGTTTTATCGCGTAATTTTTTCTGACAAAACGTGGTTTGTAGACAAGATAGAATCATTGGGTGACAGAGTTGTTGTCAACTCTTGTAGTGCGTTACCTCCTGTTGCAGATCAGTTGCCGTTTTTCCACTGCATGGTACGGTACGGCTCGGCTCGGTATGGCTCACTTGTGGCGCTTTTCCACTGCATGGTACGGTACGGCTCGCTTTAAATGGTACCTGGTCTTTTGAGGTTCCAAGCGTACCGTACCGGTATTAAAATGTGATGTGAAACACTGCAGATCACTGATTGGTCAGACAGAATCGTCACTACCAGCGTTATTGTATTTGCGACCATTAGACATCGACAAGAAAGACCAAACCCGCTAGATTTAAATAGCCATTAACAGCCACCGATGTTAACGAACAGTCTATAATCCCACCCACTTTAAAGCGGTACTAACTGCAGTGGAAAAGCAACCGAGCTAAAGCGAACCGAGCTGTGCCGTGTCGAGCCGAGTCGTACCATGCAGTGGAAAAGCGAAGCGAGCCGAACCGTGCCGCGCCGAGCCGAACCGTACTGAGCCGTACCGAGCCGTATAAGCAATGGAAAAGCACCAAATCAAGTTGTGTTGTGTGGTGTGAACAGCTCAACAACTTGAACACTCTCGACAACATTTCAGGTGAGGCAAGGTGCATCTCAAACAAGCCTTTTGTAAATGTATACAAAATCTGCTTCACCGTCGCTGTGCTGTCGTCATCGTGTAAATTTGCCAGAAATTGTCTGGGTTTTCCCAGGCTATTGTATTGATGTAACCACATACAGTATCTTTTATATCAAACTCCTCCATGATCCTCTGACCTAATCAAAACCCATCTGGCAGATGTTGTGCAAACGTGTTTTGTTATGACAAAAGCATTTCAGACTTTCCAAAGTGTGACTGATATCAAACAATGTTTATTCTGCCAATATTAACCAATAAAAGTGCAAAAGTAATTTAAAACCTGAAAATTCAATGGCTTTGTTCATATTTTACATTCATGGTCTCTAACATTTGAACCGTGTTATCAGATTTAAATTATTTATAGACATAATCACTCTTCGTAAGATTAGGTAGATACTTGTTAAGGTAGGTTAATGTTAGGTAGATACTTTAATGTATTTAATGTTAATGATACTTTAATGTAAGTAGATACTTTAATGTTTAGTAAATTATGAGATATTAAAAGAGCCTAGTCTCTCAGACCCCACTATAAAGGTGAATCCGACAGTAATGGAAAATAAGCTAAAGACACTCTGATTAAACAGTTCACTTGTGCGAAGGTTATGAACTGACATCAACCATAATCAATGGACCAAAACATAAAAAATAAAGAATTAAAAAATATATAGGCTATATTAAAACATCCTGAAATTAACTTCAATGACTACTCAATTGAGTGTTGGTTTATAATTGGTCTTTGAATTTTTCTTTTCTCCATTTCCTGTTTATCTTTTCACATTCCAGTCTGGCTTTTCATGCACTTTAAGCGACAGCAGGCGGTTCCTGACATATTAAATGAAAAACCTTAATGCACTGCCGTTACTTATACACGCAGTAAACATAATAAAATCAAAACGAACAGACACTAAATTGTGAGAGCTCTCTATTTGAGCCATTGATCTGACCCTGTCCCCTCTTATCATAAAGCATGTCCATAGTGTCTCTGTCAACAGCTTCCTTCTAATGTGATATCTCTGATTACTGTATCCACTCCCCGGCCCTCCCTCCAAACCTTTAATGCACACAGCACTTTCAAAAAGCATTTGTTTCTCTCAAGATCAAAATAACACCGGCCTATCTGTGGGGAAAAAGGCATTATGGTTCCTTTTTTTTTTTAAAGGGGCTCTCCAGGGACCGACATTGATTCATTAATGAATGGAAGTGGGCAGACAAAATGGATCTCTTCCCCGTCGCGGATATGTTTGCGCGCTTCCCCTTTAACATGCTCCCTCGTAGCATTGCGTTGCATGTGATTACACAGCGGGAAGAGCGAGATGTTTGCATCTTCATAAAATATTCATGGCCAGGGCTAGAAGGGTTGCCTGCGTGGAACAAACCACACGGAGAAGAGGATTAAGCCAAAGATACTGTGAAGGATAGCTGTACGGTTCAGTCACGTGACCTCAGAAGAATCACTACTGGAACTGATAAAAATGCATTTATCTGCTTCTGTTTGACGTGGCTGATATGTGTGGTTCATCCACAATTAATATGATCGCACATTACACATCTGTCAGTGGATTACAGAGAATTATCACGCATCAAAGCATTCGAGTCTAACGTGTGTAACCTATTTACAGCACTATAGTATAAAAGCTGAAAACATAAACTCTCCGATTAAACCACACATCGCGTCCTTCCATCCATATTCACTCATTATAGCACATCATTTGGTGAACAGACGTCATCATTAATTAATTTAAATAGTTGCCATGTAACATGTCTATATGTGCCTTTATTGAGTTGTTAATTATGATGAATACTTAAATGTGAAACGTAATTAAATTAATTGCAAGTTTCAAGCGGATGGCTGTAATTAAAAGGAATCAGACTGGAATCGTTTGACAAAGAGAGACAGATGAAGTTAGTATAGTGCATCATTTTAGAAGAGACTGGAATTGTTTATCCTGTTTAATGTTCTTAATATGAGAGAGTTGCACACGAACCTCCTTTTATGATAGAGAAATGATATAAGCTTTGTTTTTATTCACACTTTAAAGAAAAATAGACAATGGCATCTGTTCTAATTGTTATATAACTTGAGTTTATTTTAAAAAAACCGACTCCATCAGCTCTAGCTTTTTTCCCATAAATGTACGGTGGGTGGAATTAATTGTGTGTGGGTGTGTTAAAAACCTCTCTATTAAAATGACCTTTGTTCCATATTTTGTCTTGTGCTATATTTGTTTTGAAGACGTGCCAGTAGATGTCACTGTTCCAATAACAGCAAAACGTGTTGTCCTGTATACTGTACGTGAACCCTTTGTGGTGTAAGTCTAAACTAAATTGAGATTGTGAGGTAATTATTTAACTTTTATGGGCTTTTTGATGAAAATAATCTGTAAAATTTGCTTTATAAATCATGAAACCGACTTGGTGGAAAACATAAAGATATCTCATCTCAGCAGTTACATCACAAGGGCCTCTTTGGACAATTTCCCATTATCATGACAATCTCTAAATGAAGCACTTGACAGCTAGCCCTACTATCACTGCATGTTCTTACCTTTGACAGTGAAGAGAGGGAGATATGATGGAGGGACAGAGCGAGAATGAGAAAAAGAAAGCAAGGCAGAAAAGCTTGTCAGAGGAATAATACTGCTGCCTTGGTATCTTCCAAACTGACTGGGTGACAAACATGTCTGTCAGAGCTGTGCCAATATAGTTTAGGGCCTCTCGTGATGGGGCACACACCCAATGACAGAAACAGGTCATTTCCACCGGCTGTCCACATAAATCCACAGTCTGGCCCCTGTCCTAATGCTGAGACTGCAGAACACAAGTGTATGCACACGACACACACAGGCATAGTAAGGAAAGGACAACTGTAAAGCATCACTCAAATACTCTCAGTTGGATTTGTAGATCGAGACAGGAAATGGTGAAAGGGTCAGTGACGTGACTTTTTTTGTTGCACGGATCTCTTAAACTATTCAAAAATGCATAAAAACAAAATGCAGTTCATACATACTGTTGAATGATGTGAAAATACCTCTTCTATGGGATCAGATCTTTTTTTTCGGAATTAAAAGTAATTTTGGAAACAAAGTAATCATATATATATATATATATATATAATTAAAATACTACTTTTCAGTTCACTTGATGCGTTTTAAGTGTAAAAAGTTATCTTGAAAATAGGATTTAAAAAATAAAAATCATATACAGATATAACCTACATGAATGCAAAGAACAGATACATTTTGAATTAGATTTTTTTTTAATTGCTTTTCTTTATCTCACTATTAATTTGTTATTGACACAATTGGTTAGGTTGAAAAATATCAAGCTGGATGACTCTTCAAAAACATTTATGATTTAAAAAAATCATGATATTTGTTAAACAAAAAATTATATATATATATATATATATATATATATATATACTGAATATATATTTTAAATGATGCGTTTTAACTTTTTTTACCCTCATCTTGGACAATTTTATTTGTCATTTACCCAAACATTTGACTTCGCATAGAGGGCATATACTTTTATTTGAACCAGTAAACAGTGTTTATGCATATATATTTAAAATACACTGCCAGACTTATTTTACCGTTGGAGTAAAGAGGCATAATGCACAAAGACGTGCTAAATTTGAATTGGAAGACTATAAAAAAGCTATTTTTTTCCATGTCAAGATGACCAAGCAAACCTGAATAAGAATAGTTAAACCAGACTCTTTTATTCAACTCAAATAATGCATGATTGAGAAAAAAAAAAAAAAAAAAATGAGTACTACAGATAGACCCTCTAAAAACACACACATACCCTACTGCCTTTCTCTGAAATGCTAATACCTCTCCAGGTCTCATCCCCCTCCTACAGTAACATGCATTGACAGTCTGCATAGCCCCTTTTCTCCAGAAGGCAGAAAAAAAGAGCCCAGTGCAGCGCCTGTTTAGAAAGGAAACGTATTAATGTTTCAGTATGTACGAGCCGTGATCAAATATGCGCTTAAAAGATGCCTGAGCCAGGGACTGGTGTGGAATGTTAAAACACCTACATCTTCAAGGTTATCTAGGGGGACGTAGACCCTTTTCTCGTATCCGCTTTTGCCTTATTTCTTTGAACGCATGCAAAGTCGGCGGCGAGGTTTTGTGCTTGAAGGTGACTTTTAAAAGGCAAAGCCAAGTTGCTGTCTGCGCCTGCTGTCTCGCGCACTTTTTTAATGGTGTGGAGACGGCGCGAGCGAGTCGTTTATGGGGTCGGATTGCTGTTATGGGGTTTAAGGGTGGGTCAGCTTCAGGCGGTGGCACGTACAGTAACTGTGAGACTTTCACCCACAATAGCTGTCATCAGAGTGGGGGTCATTTTCTCTGCTTGTGCCGCGATATTAAAATTAGGTCATCATCTTTGCGGCACAGGCCACTTTCCCTTCGCCATAGATCACCACAGGCCCACTCCCGGCTCCTCATTACGCCATATTTGGTCAATAAGCCATTAACATGCCGCAGAGGATGTTAATAAGCATTCCGCACGAGATGAGAGCGAAAAATGTGCTTGTGTCAGTGTGTATATGGGGGTGTGTGCGTCTGGAAAGAGGGCGGGCTGAGCATTACGCCCTGTAAAGGAGAAGCCTTGCTGTATTTTACAAGAAAGCGGCCCTTCTGCGTGGTCGACGTCCCTCTGACTTATCAGACCTGACGCCACGCAGTGCATTCGTGGTCAAAGCGGTCACGTCTTGTGACTGTCAATATATTCAGTTGACCTTTAACCCTCATCGAAGCGATCCATGACACGTCAGAATCCGGCATCCCAATCAAATCCTCAGATTTTTGGCAGTGCCTTCGTAGCAATGTAATAGAACTTTTATAGTAATATCAGATATGCAATTTTCAAGTCATAAAGCCTTTGGGAATTAATGTACTATTGACTAAAATTTCCAAACAACCAACCCATTTTCACTCCCAAAGACAAAGACCTACAGCAGAGTCAAGTGCCTATAAAGGTACTGTACCCCTAGGCGTCACTATATTGACTATAGGAACCTTTATTGTCATCAAATTACATATAGGGCTATCATTTTGTCATTATGAAATACTGCATGTTGGTATATTGTGTTATATATTTGATTATAGAATGTTCCAGGTTAAAAATAAGTTTATTGTCTCTGTCCGTCAATTATTACAGATGAATTGGTTTGTAAAGACAAGCAAAACTGTCTTTACAAGAACACACTTATAATGCAAATGTGGACTGACATTCCATATAGACCTTATGCACTTAAATCTTTAGAATTTTGTTTTTGAACTTCTGGTTTCGCGGTCGCTCTGTTTATTTCTATCTATGGCATTGCTGCCGATGAGTAATTAGCTGGTGAAGTGGATTTACTTATTGTAGAGTTAACAAAAGTTATCATGAGCATTGTAAAGCAGATGTCTTAACAAATGTCGACCGGGAATTTTTTTTTTTTTTTTTACGAGCAGTTCATTCATACCTATGCAAGATCGTTGTGAAAATACAGACCGGAAGTCAAAAGACAACGAGCGCAGAAAAGGGGCGGGGCTAGGCCTATACTTGAAGAAGAAATGTCAAAGTTGTATTTTTGTTACAGTAAAAGCACCTAAAGGAGTAGTTCACACAAAAATGAAAATTCTGTCATATCTACTCAAGTAGACCCTCAAGTTCTCCAAAACCTGTATGAATTTTACCAATATTGACTTCCATAGTGGAAGAAAGAAAAAAACAATACTAAGGAAGTCAATGGGTGTAACACTATCCACTGGAGGTGAGCTTGAAATACCCAAGTGGAGTTTTATTTACACCCAATGTGAACTAACAATAAACAAACAAACAAACAAACAAAGACTTGACATAAAACTCACCAAACAGCTGTACAGGGAACAAGATAAGACAAGGGAATGTGGAAGAGGTCAATAAATACACAGAGACTAATGACTTGACAAGACACACCTGTGAACATGACAATGAACCAATGAGTACACATTAAACATGATCACATGATAAGGGCTAAGACAGGACATAACAGAATAACATGACTGTGAAAAGCACAAAATAAGACATGAAACATGACCATGAAACTAAACTAAAACTAGACGTGACAACAATGGGCCAGATAGAATTTTCATTTTTGGGTGAACTATCCCTTTAAATGAATTCGTCCACATCCTTTTAGCAGTGGGACAATATAGGCATTAATTTAGGGTTTTGATTTCATTTCTGTAGGTGCTGGTGCATATTTAAATAGTCCTTTGTATCCTTTCACATATAATCTAGATATTACCATGTTCATTGGTTTTATATGTCATCACAGAATAAGAGAATTTAATATAACTTTAAATAAGAATTGGGTCCCACTTTATATTAAGTTGCTTTAAGTACTATGTACTTACATTGAAATTAATAATTTGATACAATGGACTTATTGTGTACATACATACTTTTACATTGTACTTATATTTTGAAATCACAGCTGTAATTAATAAATGTAATTACGTTTGTAATTACACAGTTGACCCTTCCCTTATACCTTAACCCACCCTTAAACCGACCCATACCACCACACCTGACCCTAACCTTACCCGTATCACACCTTAATAGCAGCAAAAGTGTTTTATAATACAACCTGAACAAAATAAGTACATTGTAATTTTTTTCAATGTAATAGTACTTAAAGCCACTTAATATAAAGTGGAACCAAGAATTTTAAGCGCTTTCATCACATTTGTCAAATTTAAGCACTTAGCTTTTAGGTTTTGTGGTGAAACTTTTAAAACGTTT
Source organism: Pimephales promelas (assembly GCF_016745375.1). The sequence goes on from NW_024121099.1 coordinate 53,159,670, forward strand.
TTTTTTTTTTTTTAAATCTTGATGCAAGGTCTTAATCCAATTAACTTCCACTGTGGAAGCTACTTAACACAATTACTAAAGAATGAGTTAAAATTATGAATTATTAACTTATTGTTATGATATGGTTTTTAATTTTTTGTGGCTTTGTACAGTGTGTTGGCATTCTCAAGATGTTTTCATGTCAGATGTCACAACAACATACATACATATACAGACGGCAGCTGTATGAATCAGTTCAGAGGCAGAAATGGCTGTAACAAAAGTCATTGTCACGAGTCATGTTCTCATTTACTGTAACACACTTACACACGTGTAGCATAACATTTATGACCGACTCCATCCAGCGCGGGTGGATTACAGCAAAATCAAGCCAAACCTGGTTTCCCGACTCCCCTCATCTGATGACTCCCTCCCAGAACACAACACAACAACGAAAAAGCACATTATGAACACTGGCCCGTTATTTTATTATATTTTCTTCTCTTTGATTTAATTTATTTTTCCTTGCTTTTTTTTCTTGAGTGCCTTCTTCCTGCTTGTGAAAATGGGGTTTATATTGATGAGCTGGGCCCTGATATTGATTTCCCATCACTCCCGGTGTGGACATTTTCTGGTCTATTATACTACACTTGCAGCATATTCCCACAGCAGTTGTAAACTGGATATATGGACAACCTGACCTTGGCAATATGGAGATAATGAAATATCCTTAATGACCCTCTTGCAAAGATTTTACAGGCAGCACTATAGACTGCCTGCCCATGTACAATAATAGCAGAGGCAAAAGAGGCTTTCTTTTCTAAAAGTCCAACAAAATTCAGATGCTGTAAGTACACTCACAATACTCGTTCCTCTATTTGTGTCTTACGGCTCCCAAGTGTTAACGTTACCTATTAAAATTGGGAGAACAGGCCTGAATTGTATATTGGTCAAAAGTAAAAATAGCTGAATTTAAAGAGCTGATTACAGATATTGTTAAATATTATAATACATTTAAAAGAGCTGTTTTCTGTTTCAATATACAGTATTTTATGTATTTTATCACTGTGATGGCAAAGCTGAATTTCCAGCAGTGTTCAGTGTCACATGCTTCAGAAATCATTCTGATGATTTTCTACTCAGTTATAAGTTATTATTATTGGTGCTCCATTTTTCATAAAAGTTCTTATTATTATATCGATATTGAAAACAGTATGCTGAACAGTAAATATTAAGTATGCTGCTTAATATTTTTTGGAGAACTGTATACACTGTTTTTCAGGATTTTTTGATCAATAGAAAGTTGGTTGGTTGGTTGGTTGATTGGTTGGTTGGTTGGTTGGTTGGTTGGATGGTTGGATGGATGGATGGATGGAAGCATTTTGACAAGCTGCCTTGAGATTTTTGGACCCCATTGTGGCGAATACACATTTGTATAAACTAATAACCTGATGTACAAATGAAATGGCCAAATTGTCAAAATAATACCTCATTTCTTAACAAGTATTGTTTTAAAAAAACCAAAAAAACAGGGTGGATAATGATGAGGTATCTCCAATCCTGAATCTCTGAATGAGCAGCATGTTGAACGCGTCTGTGTCTTGCTGTGAGTTGAAACCTCGGCATCGGGTGTATAGATCATTACTTGTCTGACTGTCTGACAGGCCCCTTCACTGCTCTGTGCCTATGGAAGATAATCATCGGCAGAGCCGGGTAACAATGAACTCGTTCCTGCACTCCAGTATTTCCAGGAGAGCACTTCAAACGCACCTCTTCTCCCAACACAAAAGAAGCCATCTCCTTTGATGTCACTGTCAAAGACTGAGTTTTGTTTCCGTCGCCTTCAGAAACTCCACCCCTTCTCTCTCTCTCGTTCTTCGTCTCAACTATAAAAAAAAGAGGAGAAGTAAGGAGTGCGTGCTTCTGAATGGTGAGAAAAAGATTTTCACATGAAAAGTGCACCTGCGTTGTTGGCGAGGCCCCGTATACTCCGCTGAGAGGCAATCAAACAAATACTTCACTTTTAACGTGATCGTCTGGGGACTTTGCGAGCATCTCTGTCATGAACAGCGTACAGTTCAGCAAGAGATTTTTATTTTTGAGCCAATTAAACCTTCTGCTAATTACTCTCAGTGTGTTTTGTGTGTGTGTGTGTGTGTGTGTGTCTTTTTTGGGGGAGGGGGTTCTTAGATGATTGTGGTGGATTTTTCCTGTCTTTTGAAGGTAATGACAGGAAAAGCCAATTAATAGTGACAACTGACTGAAAAGAGTCAGGATGCATGTAGGCCTATCCCCTCAGAAGATCCAATGGTGTTACCATCAAAAACAGCAGACAGCTGAAAAAAAAGTCACATAAAGAAATACTACATTATTGTAGAGTTCTGCAGGGATAGGCCAACTCAGAAGTTAGCACCACACTGGATGACTAGATACAAACACAGGATTTTGCCATAGGCTTTTTAACTAACGGGAAAAAAAAAACTGCGATCAACAAAAGTTTATTATATTTACACGGTTTGGCCATCAAGATAATTTTCACAAATTAACACAACTTTTATGAATTTTGAAGCCTAAAAACAATCGGCAGAAATAGAGGCTATTTACAAACTACACCACCATCACCAAGCTGGAAGCTTGTTTCTGCCACGGAATAAAATAATTTAAAGGATAATACGGCGATTGCACACAGCCGCCATTCTGAAATCAAAAGCGAGGCTCCAGTGGGAAGAACCCCGGAAGTACAGATAGACAACAATGGCTTGGAATACCAACCTGAAGCTGCTGCCGCGATTTACACTATTGGATGTTAATATCCAATATAGGATAGTTTGTTCCTCCTTTTTTATGTTCTGAATTATATATATATATACATAAATGAATTTCACTGTATATATATAGAATAACTAGTTTCTACATTAAACACAACAATACAACATCAAATTCGTGACTCTCCTATGATTAAAAGTGACACTCCCGTTTTCTCCCCACCGGAGCGATTTCAAAATGGTTGCCTGCGTGAAATCAGCTTATTGCTGCTTTTTATTTCACAGTTCTGACTTTTATTCTCAGAGTGGTTAGATATAAACTCGCAATTATGAGTTATAACGTCAATTGCGGGATATAAACTTGCAATTCGGACAAATATTTTTTTCATATTTGTGAGATTATATCTCGCTAGTCAGACTTCTTTTCTCAGGATTGTGAGATATAAACTCGCAATTGCCAGATATAAAGTCCAATTCTGAGGAAAAGACTGACTTTTTCTCCGAATTGCGAGCTTGCAATTCTGACTTTAAAACATGCAATTGTGAGTTTAAATCTCACATTTGTGAGTTTGTCTCACAATTCTGACTTTATAACTAATTCTGACTTTATAACTAATTCTGACTTTATAACTCGCAATTGCAACTTTATATCTGACAATTCTGACTTCACAACTTGCAATTATGAGTTTAAACCTCACAAGTCTGAGAAAAAAGAGAGTTTGAATAGTTTCCAAGAGGGTGATTATAAACACTACAAGCAGACTAGTGCTTACATGAGTTTACCTGTTCGATTTTTGATAATATTTAATGTCCCCGACAATCTATGTACAGTAGTCTTATTCAGATACTTTTTAGCAACCACCTTTTTCAAGAAACATAAAAACTTAAAAAAAAATGGGGTATTACTTGTGAGTTTCATGTTGTAGAATAAAATGTGAAAATATATTCAGCTTGTGTTAAAGCTAGGGTTTATGATTTCAAAGATTGTTCATTAATAATATCCTCGTTTGGATGCTGGTTATGGTTATATAGTACAATCCTAACAATATGAACAGAAAAAAGAACGAAAAAAATCCATTCACTCTATGCAGAATGGCCGCAGAAAAGTTGACCAATGTAAGCTGTGCGGCCGCACAGCTTATATTGGTCAACTGCTCTCATCCAATCACCAGTTCCACTTGAAACTCTGCCTGGCGCTCGCGTCTCCAACCCAACCGCACCCGCACCCGCCCTCCTCCGTGCGCGAGCAAACAGCTGACAGACTGTCTATGGTAGCTAGCTAGTAGCGTCAGATCAGCAATGGATAAAGCAATGGATAAAAACATAAACGACAACAGCAAGCGGCCCCTGCTTGCCCCTACTGTAAAGTTTGGACGAAAGAGAAAGTCTGTGGAGGAAAGATCAGAGATTAAAAAGAAATGTGAAGAATGCCGGACTCTAAGTAGGATAAATATAGCGTCCTTCATTGACCGTTGGAGAAAGCTTCAGGGAGATCTGGGACTGAAAACGATGCTGACACGGATGACTTTTTGTTGAGCAGGTAAACATTTATTTATTATTTTATGGTGTGACGTGTTACATGGCTTTTTATCAGTTTGACAACTTGCTCATGCTGCCGGTCAGCATTGGAATGTTAGCCGTTTAGCATCGCCTATCACGGGTCAAAATAATTATATTTCTTGTTCGAGGTTTCTGTTCGAGCCGATCGGAATTCGAACAAGATGCGCTGCGTGCTGCAATAACAATTACTGAAACCTTAGCAATACTAGTAGTATTATAATGGTGGTGGGGAGTTTAGAACATTTCATGTGTTGCTAATCTTGCGTTGACGTGAACTCAAACGTGACATACGTCAGGGTGTGTGTGTGGAGGGCCGGGATGAGTTTTTTAAAACTTCCCTACCGTCTTGACCGATTTTTAACATCGTATACCATAGCTTTAACCACAGATCTTATTTTAGACATTTAACCAAAATCCCACTCAAATAAAGCCATTGACTTCTGGATGATGGAACCGGAAGTACTAAAATTCTAACTCGTTTCCTACAAAAATACACCTCTACCCAAAGGATCACACCACTAACCACAAACACTACGTCTAAGTTAAATTCCTTGTTCCTTTTCCAATTTATGCGCACAGATCACAAATTATCTTGCACTTTTATACATAATGCCAATACTACATTGTTGTACATTTACACTGCAATAAAACACATTTGACCCATGAGAACTCGGACCAATTTCCATTCATAAGAAAACTATGGGGTGTATAAACCAGACTAAAATTTTCAAAATTATAAATTTTTTGGGAAGATAAATAATAATAAAAACCTTTTTCAGAAGTAATAGTTTTTGCATTTTACTTGCTTTGCCATATGTTTCAAAACCACATAACTATGACCATAACTGTGAAATTTTCAGGTATACGGTTTAATCAGAAATACATTTTTTGATTATTTTTTTCACAACTCGAAAATGTCCAAACTGAATAAAAATAAATACGGTGTTTTATGTTGCATACCTGTTTTAGTTACAGGTATGCGAAATATTTTCAAAATACATTTCATTCAAGGGTAAACCCTAAACCAACTTTTTTAGTTAATGATCTGTAAGACTGGGACTTTATTATTGCTGTTCATTGATTCAAGTAATTTTTTGGACATTTGGGTATAAAGTGTTTTAATTCTTCAATATACTAAAACGTATGAGTGCTGCCCTTTTCTGGTTGAACGGTGGCCACTGCATTTGAATTTTCCTATTGGATGTCGTGGTGCCCTGTGACGTGAGCAGGCACAAGCTACTGTAAGCCTACAGAAGCCCCTTTTCCACCAAAGCATTTGAGTGCCTGCCGCGCGCGAACCAGTTCTTTGTGTTTCGACAGCCAAAGAACCGGTTCGCGGCCGGGAAAACTGGTTCCAAAGCGGCACCAACTCTTTGCTGGACTAGAACCGTTCTTTTAGCACGTCATGTTTACGTCGGCGGCTGGGATGGGTTTAGATGTGTTCTAAACATATTTTCTGACCATCGCAAAGCAAGGATAAACTGCAGAAACACGCAAGCATTTTTATTTCTTTATTTTTTTTTTATTTGAAACATAAGCAAAGAAGAAAACAGTCACGATTGAGAACAAATAAATGGAAAGAAAAAAGACACAAGACAGGGGTACATAACTTATCAGAAAAGATTACATATCAAACGAAAAGATTAAAAGACTTACATATTTCAATTGTTTTTAAAGTTTTCTTGGTACACGAGTTAGAGATAATCCCAAAGCAATGTACTTGCAAGCGTTTCTAGCGACGTGCACAGTGACGTAACAACGTCGTTCCCTGGGCGCTCTAGTCAGTGGAAAAACAAACAGGTTCTGAACAGGTTCGCAAGTTGAACCAACTCCGAACCAACTTTGAACCAGCACCAGTTCCGAACCAGTTCTTTTTTCGGTGGAAAAGGGGTAAGAGTGACGGGTCTCAGGTCTTTGAAAAATGCAAATTTGGGTTGAATTTGAGGTTTTTAAGTCATCGTCTAGCAATCCCAGTGCTCCAAATACTAAAGCAAGGCAAGGCAAGTTTATTTATATAGCACATTTCATACACTATGGCAATTCAAATTAAGCGGACGTTTGGTTAACTGTTGGGGGAAGCATCTGATGTGTAACATTACATTAGATACATGCGGTACAGTAGGTCTTAAAGACCTACTGTACCCCATTTTGAACCCAGAACCTCTTAAAGACCTACTGTACCGCATGTATCTAATGTAATGTTACACATCAGATAGGCAGTCTGTTTCATTAATGTTAATCAAACAATTGTGGTGTTATGAAAAAAAAAAAGTAGAACGTATTTTGTCCTATAGATATTTGGTTTTGACTTGGTTTGCACCAAAATTGGTGTTATTACTAGGGATTGTAAGGTAAAGGCGATATTGTTTTGCACCTTCAGAAAACTTTTGGTACCTTCAGAAAAACAGAAAAAAAACAAAAAAAAACATGTCCCTGGTTGATATACAACCACTAATAAATAATCGGTTATGATGAGGAAAATAAACTATACTACTAGATAAGAACCCAGAACCTCTGACATGCTTGGCAAAAGTTCTGCCTCTGGATCATTAAAGTACATGGGGATAATAGTCGAATCTATGTATTTAATCATGTGAACATTCTCACCACTAACAACATATATTTGATCTCATTAAACGACAAGTTATACACAATGTACTATTGTATACTATGTAACATGTTCACGCTCTGCGTGAGTGGTATTTACGACAGTAACGTTAAATGCAAGTACTCCACATTTTTTTCATTTTTCATTTATTTATTTAGAAAAGGGACCGTGTACATTAATAAACATTCTTAAATGTAAATGTACCCAAATTAGCCCAAAGGCTAGTTTTCATTGGTAGTCCCTTTGCCAGATGTTATTAGGCTCTTAACTAGAAAAAAAAGAGTTAAAAATTACAGCATTACAACAGTCATAAAACTAGAAGTATACAAAAAGACAATGTATATACAGACACAATTAAACCAAAAAAAAAAAAAAAAAATTGACTCTAAGGGTCATTGTTTGCCAAAAACGGAATTCCTGCACAGTCTCCCTTTAATTTAATGTGATGCTAAACCATGTAGACTTATTTTTATTTTATTTTTTTCACAGAAAATGTAAAGGCGTTGTCACATGAAGATGTACTTTTATTTTAACCAAAGAGGTCACTAAAAACTAACTCACTACTTTAAGTCATTTCAAGTTAATTTCAATTCAGACATGATTGAAAGTTGGGATGTGAGAGTTGTTTACCCCGGTTGTTTACCAGTTTGACTTACTCAGGCCTATTCGTAGACCAGTTGCAAATACGATAGGTGGACACTGATGCTTACATGTGACTTCTCAAATGGATGTCGCCAGGCTACTATAAGTAGACTCTGCTCCCAAACAGCACTTATTAGTCTGTCCGACACACACTTTCACCTCCATTTCTCTCTTTCTGCACCCCCTCCACCTCAGCCCTTCTCTCTCGCCGTGTTTGAGCGTAAAACACCCCTCCGCTGATATTAGAGAGATCACATATCGGCCCGCTGACATATTTCAAATGTATCACAGATTAATAGCGTATCACTGTGAGAGATCTACAAAAACCATTAGTAAGCCTGACACTTTGACGTCAGATTTTTAAAAATTCCCAAGTAATCTTTTTGATTTATGGAAGTGTGTCCAGGTTCATCGAGAGTGATTTCAGATTTATCACGTCCTGGTTAGAATTATTAATGATTTTCAATTTGTAAATCTGATGCTGGCGGTGTCCGTGGGAGCTCGGTTGAATCGGCAAGAGCTGACACCGGGGTCTGCTGCTTGTTCCTGGAGTGCCGATTACTTTATCAAACTATCGCCCGCTTTGATTTACATTTCACTTCGTTTCTGCCGCCTCTACCTCTCTACGAGCTTTCCGTCGCTCTCAAGCTCCCGCTCCTTCATTCATCCACCCACCACCTCGGTGTACGTTCTCTCTCGTGCTGTAATTACAGTGTCATCTTTAATTGTATCTCTGGAAGCCTCCAAGTCTGTAAAGTCAAATTTCATTCTTCTGAGCCTTGAGGCAAAAGAGCGGCTTTTGAATTCTGTGGGCATGTAATAATACTGATTTTTTCTTGAACAAACTCTACTTCCACGCACATGTGCAGATGAACTGAAATCTGCGATGTGACTCAGTTGAGTGGCTCATCGTTGCGACAACAACGGGTTTCCTGAGGTCTGTGGTTCATGGGTACTGAAACTAAGATGGCAGCCAGTGGCACAGCACAGAGTCAACAGAGAGACGATGATGCTTATGACAAGTCAACACATTCATGTTTCACTGTGTCTCTTTCTATCACCCTCCTCAGTCTGTGACTTAGTGGTGTATTTACTGGTGATGAAACATGCAGCGCAAAAGTGTTTACAGTGAGGCTTATGACAGACGTGAGTAGGGATGGCACTTTAGTGAGGAGACAGGGCTTTTTTTATTTTTTTCCATTCTGAAGCCTTGCGTTGTTGTGACACTCCGGCTGGAATGCACGTTTGGAACCACACTAGTTGCGCAGAGCTAATCAAAAACAATCTTCCTTCTGGTTATCTTAATAGGTTACACTTGTATTTCAGAATTACTGCAGGGAAGATATCAAAGATCATCAATGTAGCCTTTGACCTTCACTTTTTTTTTGTAAAGAAGCCAATACAAGTATGGCATCAAGTTGTTAAGAGACACTTGACAACCAATCACGTTTAATGACATCCAACTAGCACCATAGGCATGGTATTTTTAGTGTAAAGATGCATTTAGTGTCTGCTTAGTGTATCTACTGTTTGCCCAGTCACATAAATTCAGTTATAATGCAATAGCCAATCAGAGAATTCATTAATCATATTTATTATTATTTAATAGTGTTTTCTTGTCACAGACTATTGCCTTTGACTTGTTCACTGGATTATAAGACACCATTCTG
>NW_024121099.1:53169393-53202015 GCF_016745375.1 Pimephales promelas
AAAGACAAAGACCTACAGCAGAGTCAAGTGCCTATAAAGGTACTGTACCCCTAGGCGTCACTATATTGACTATAGGAACCTTTATTGTCATCAAATTACATATAGGGCTATCATTTTGTCATTATGAAATACTGCATGTTGGTATATTGTGTTATATATTTGATTATAGAATGTTCCAGGTTAAAAATAAGTTTATTGTCTCTGTCCGTCAATTATTACAGATGAATTGGTTTGTAAAGACAAGCAAAACTGTCTTTACAAGAACACACTTATAATGCAAATGTGGACTGACATTCCATATAGACCTTATGCACTTAAATCTTTAGAATTTTGTTTTTGAACTTCTGGTTTCGCGGTCGCTCTGTTTATTTCTATCTATGGCATTGCTGCCGATGAGTAATTAGCTGGTGAAGTGGATTTACTTATTGTAGAGTTAACAAAAGTTATCATGAGCATTGTAAAGCAGATGTCTTAACAAATGTCGACCGGGAATTTTTTTTTTTTTTTTTTACGAGCAGTTCATTCATACCTATGCAAGATCGTTGTGAAAATACAGACCGGAAGTCAAAAGACAACGAGCGCAGAAAAGGGGCGGGGCTAGGCCTATACTTGAAGAAGAAATGTCAAAGTTGTATTTTTGTTACAGTAAAAGCACCTAAAGGAGTAGTTCACACAAAAATGAAAATTCTGTCATATCTACTCACCCTCAAGTTCTCCAAAACCTGTATGAATTTTACCAATATTGACTTCCATAGTGGAAGAAAGAAAAAAACAATACTAAGGAAGTCAATGGGTGTAACACTATCCACTGGAGGTGAGCTTGAAATACCCAAGTGGAGTTTTATTTACACCCAATGTGAACTAACAATAAACAAACAAACAAACAAACAAAGACTTGACATAAAACTCACCAAACAGCTGTACAGGGAACAAGATAAGACAAGGGAATGTGGAAGAGGTCAATAAATACACAGAGACTAATGACTTGACAAGACACACCTGTGAACATGACAATGAACCAATGAGTACACATTAAACATGATCACATGATAAGGGCTAAGACAGGACATAACAGAATAACATGACTGTGAAAAGCACAAAATAAGACATGAAACATGACCATGAAACTAAACTAAAACTAGACGTGACAACAATGGGCCAGATAGAATTTTCATTTTTGGGTGAACTATCCCTTTAAATGAATTCGTCCACATCCTTTTAGCAGTGGGACAATATAGGCATTAATTTAGGGTTTTGATTTCATTTCTGTAGGTGCTGGTGCATATTTAAATAGTCCTTTGTATCCTTTCACATATAATCTAGATATTACCATGTTCATTGGTTTTATATGTCATCACAGAATAAGAGAATTTAATATAACTTTAAATAAGAATTGGGTCCCACTTTATATTAAGTTGCTTTAAGTACTATGTACTTACATTGAAATTAATAATTTGATACAATGGACTTATTGTGTACATACATACTTTTACATTGTACTTATATTTTGAAATCACAGCTGTAATTAATAAATGTAATTACGTTTGTAATTACACAGTTGACCCTTCCCTTATACCTTAACCCACCCTTAAACCGACCCATACCACCACACCTGACCCTAACCTTACCCGTATCACACCTTAATAGCAGCAAAAGTGTTTTATAATACAACCTGAACAAAATAAGTACATTGTAATTTTTTTCAATGTAATAGTACTTAAAGCCACTTAATATAAAGTGGAACCAAGAATTTTAAGCGCTTTCATCACATTTGTCAAATTTAAGCACTTAGCTTTTAGGTTTTGTGGTGAAACTTTTAAAACGTTTTTTTTTTTTTTTTTAAATCTTGATGCAAGGTCTTAATCCAATTAACTTCCACTGTGGAAGCTACTTAACACAATTACTAAAGAATGAGTTAAAATTATGAATTATTAACTTATTGTTATGATATGGTTTTTAATTTTTTGTGGCTTTGTACAGTGTGTTGGCATTCTCAAGATGTTTTCATGTCAGATGTCACAACAACATACATACATATACAGACGGCAGCTGTATGAATCAGTTCAGAGGCAGAAATGGCTGTAACAAAAGTCATTGTCACGAGTCATGTTCTCATTTACTGTAACACACTTACACACGTGTAGCATAACATTTATGACCGACTCCATCCAGCGCGGGTGGATTACAGCAAAATCAAGCCAAACCTGGTTTCCCGACTCCCCTCATCTGATGACTCCCTCCCAGAACACAACACAACAACGAAAAAGCACATTATGAACACTGGCCCGTTATTTTATTATATTTTCTTCTCTTTGATTTAATTTATTTTTCCTTGCTTTTTTTTCTTGAGTGCCTTCTTCCTGCTTGTGAAAATGGGGTTTATATTGATGAGCTGGGCCCTGATATTGATTTCCCATCACTCCCGGTGTGGACATTTTCTGGTCTATTATACTACACTTGCAGCATATTCCCACAGCAGTTGTAAACTGGATATATGGACAACCTGACCTTGGCAATATGGAGATAATGAAATATCCTTAATGACCCTCTTGCAAAGATTTTACAGGCAGCACTATAGACTGCCTGCCCATGTACAATAATAGCAGAGGCAAAAGAGGCTTTCTTTTCTAAAAGTCCAACAAAATTCAGATGCTGTAAGTACACTCACAATACTCGTTCCTCTATTTGTGTCTTACGGCTCCCAAGTGTTAACGTTACCTATTAAAATTGGGAGAACAGGCCTGAATTGTATATTGGTCAAAAGTAAAAATAGCTGAATTTAAAGAGCTGATTACAGATATTGTTAAATATTATAATACATTTAAAAGAGCTGTTTTCTGTTTCAATATACAGTATTTTATGTATTTTATCACTGTGATGGCAAAGCTGAATTTCCAGCAGTGTTCAGTGTCACATGCTTCAGAAATCATTCTGATGATTTTCTACTCAGTTATAAGTTATTATTATTGGTGCTCCATTTTTCATAAAAGTTCTTATTATTATATCGATATTGAAAACAGTATGCTGAACAGTAAATATTAAGTATGCTGCTTAATATTTTTTGGAGAACTGTATACACTGTTTTTCAGGATTTTTTGATCAATAGAAAGTTGGTTGGTTGGTTGGTTGATTGGTTGGTTGGTTGGTTGGTTGGTTGGATGGTTGGATGGATGGATGGATGGAAGCATTTTGACAAGCTGCCTTGAGATTTTTGGACCCCATTGTGGCGAATACACATTTGTATAAACTAATAACCTGATGTACAAATGAAATGGCCAAATTGTCAAAATAATACCTCATTTCTTAACAAGTATTGTTTTAAAAAAAACAAAAAAAACAGGGTGGATAATGATGAGGTATCTCCAATCCTGAATCTCTGAATGAGCAGCATGTTGAACGCGTCTGTGTCTTGCTGTGAGTTGAAACCTCGGCATCGGGTGTATAGATCATTACTTGTCTGACTGTCTGACAGGCCCCTTCACTGCTCTGTGCCTATGGAAGATAATCATCGGCAGAGCCGGGTAACAATGAACTCGTTCCTGCACTCCAGTATTTCCAGGAGAGCACTTCAAACGCACCTCTTCTCCCAACACAAAAGAAGCCATCTCCTTTGATGTCACTGTCAAAGACTGAGTTTTGTTTCCGTCGCCTTCAGAAACTCCACCCCTTCTCTCTCTCTCGTTCTTCGTCTCAACTATAAAAAAAAGAGGAGAAGTAAGGAGTGCGTGCTTCTGAATGGTGAGAAAAAGATTTTCACATGAAAAGTGCACCTGCGTTGTTGGCGAGGCCCCGTATACTCCGCTGAGAGGCAATCAAACAAATACTTCACTTTTAACGTGATCGTCTGGGGACTTTGCGAGCATCTCTGTCATGAACAGCGTACAGTTCAGCAAGAGATTTTTATTTTTGAGCCAATTAAACCTTCTGCTAATTACTCTCAGTGTGTTTTGTGTGTGTGTGTGTGTGTGTGTGTCTTTTTTTGGGGGGAGGGGGTTCTTAGATGATTGTGGTGGATTTTTCCTGTCTTTTGAAGGTAATGACAGGAAAAGCCAATTAATAGTGACAACTGACTGAAAAGAGTCAGGATGCATGTAGGCCTATCCCCTCAGAAGATCCAATGGTGTTACCATCAAAAACAGCAGACAGCTGAAAAAAAAGTCACATAAAGAAATACTACATTATTGTAGAGTTCTGCAGGGATAGGCCAACTCAGAAGTTAGCACCACACTGGATGACTAGATACAAACACAGGATTTTGCCATAGGCTTTTTAACTAACGGGAAAAAAAAACTGCGATCAACAAAAGTTTATTATATTTACACGGTTTGGCCATCAAGATAATTTTCACAAATTAACACAACTTTTATGAATTTTGAAGCCTAAAAACAATCGGCAGAAATAGAGGCTATTTACAAACTACACCACCATCACCAAGCTGGAAGCTTGTTTCTGCCACGGAATAAAATAATTTAAAGGATAATACGGCGATTGCACACAGCCGCCATTCTGAAATCGAAAGCGAGGTTTCAGTGGGAAGAACCCGGGAAGTACAGATAGACAACAATGGCTTGGAATACCAACTTGAAGCTGCTGCCGCGATTTACACTATTGGATGTTAATATCCAATATAGGATAGTTTGTTCCTCCTTTTTTTATGTTCTGAATTATATATATATATATACATAAATGAATTTCACTGTATATATATAGAATAACTAGTTTCTTACATTAAACACAACAATACAACATCAAATTCGTGACTCTCCTATGATTAAAAGTGACACTCCCGTTTTCTCCCCACCGGAGCGATTTCAAAATGGTTGCCTGCGTGAAATCAGCTTATTGCTTCTTTTTATTTCACAGTTCTGACTTTTATTCTCAGAATGGTTAGATATAAACTCGCAATTATGAGTTATAACGTCAATTGCGGGATATAAACTTGCAATTCGGACAAATATTTTTCATATTTGTGAGATTATATCTCGCTAGTCAGACTTCTTTTCTCAGGATTGTGAGATATAAACTCGCAATTGCCAGTTATAAAGTCCAATTCTGAGGAAAAGACTGACTTTTTCTCCGAATTGCGAGCTTGCAATTCTGACTTTAAAACATGCAATTGTGAGTTTAAATCTCACATTTGTGAGTTTGTCTCACAATTCGGACTTTATAACTCACAATTGCAACTTTATATCTCACAATTCTGACTTCACAACTTGCAATTATGAGTTTAAACCTCACAAGTCTGAGAAAAAAGAGAGTTTGAATAGTTTCCAAGAGGGTGATTATAAACACTACAAGCAGACTAGTGCTTACATGAGTTTACCTGTTCGATTTTTGATAATATTTAATGTCCCCGACAATCTATGTACAGTAGTCTTATTCAGATACTTTTTAGCAACCACCTTTTTCAAGAAACATAAAAACTTAAAAAAAAAATGGGGTATTACTTGTGAGTTTCATGTTGTAGAATAAAATGTGAAAATATATTCAGCTTGTGTTAAAGCTAGGGTTTATGATTTCAAAGATTGTTCATTAATAATATCCTCGTTTGGATGCTGGTTATGGTTATATAGTACAATCCTAACAATATGAACAGAAAAAAGAACGAAAAAAATCCATTCACTCTATGCAGAATGGCCGCAGAAAAGTTGACCAATGTAAGCTGTGCGGCCGCACAGCTTATATTGGTCAACTGCTCTCATCCAATCACCAGTTCCACTTGAAACTCTGCCTGGCGCTCGCGTCTCCAACCCAACCGCACCCGCACCCGCCCTCCTCCGTGCGCGAGCAAACAGCTGACAGACTGTCTATGGTAGCTAGCTAGTAGCGTCAGATCAGCAATGGATAAAGCAATGGATAAAAACATAAACGACAACAGCAAGCGGCCCCTGCTTGCCCCTACTGTAAAGTTTGGACGAAAGAGAAAGTCTGTGGAGGAAAGATCAGAGATTAAAAAGAAATGTGAAGAATGCCGGACTCTAAGTAGGATAAATATAGCGTCCTTCATTGACCGTTGGAGAAAGCTTCAGGGAGATCTGGGACTGAAAACGATGCTGACACGGATGACTTTTTGTTGAGCAGGTAAACATTTATTTATTATTTTATGGTGTGACGTGTTACATGGCTTTTTATCAGTTTGACAACTTGCTCATGCTGCCGGTCAGCATTGGAATGTTAGCCGTTTAGCATCGCCTATCACGGGTCAAAATAATTATATTTCTTGTTCGAGGTTTCTGTTCGAGCCGATCGGAATTCGAACAAGATGCGCTGCGTGCTGCAATAACAATTACTGAAAACCTTAGCAATACTAGTAGTATTATAATGGTGGTGGGGAGTTTAGAACATTTCATGTGTTGCTAATCTTGCGTTGACGTGAACTCAAACGTGACATACGTCAGGGTGTGTGTGTGGAGGGCCGGGATGAGTTTTTTAAAACTTCCCTACCGTCTTGACCGATTTTTAACATCGTATACCATAGCTTTAACCACAGATCTTATTTTAGACATTTAACCAAAATCCCACTCAAATAAAGCCATTGACTTCTGGATGATGGAACCGGAAGTACTAAAATTCTAACTCGTTTCCTACAAAAATACACCTCTACCCAAAGGATCACACCACTAACCACAAACACTACGTCTAAGTTAAATTCCTTGTTCCTTTTCCAATTTATGCGCACAGATCACAAATTATCTTGCACTTTTATACATAATGCCAATACTACATTGTTGTACATTTACACTGCAATAAAACACATTTGACCCATGAGAACTCGGACCAATTTCCATTCATAAGAAAACTATGGGGTGTATAAACCAGACTAAAATTTTCAAAATTATAAATTTTTTGGGAAGATAAATAATAATAAAAACCTTTTTCAGAAGTAATAGTTTTTGCATTTTACTTGCTTTGCCATATGTTTCAAAACCACATAACTATGACCATAACTGTGAAATTTTCAGGTATACGGTTTAATCAGAAATACATTTTTTGATTATTTTTTTCACAACTCGAAAATGTCCAAACTGAATAAAAATAAATACGGTGTTTTATGTTGCATACCTGTTTTAGTTACAGGTATGCGAAATATTTTCAAAATACATTTCATTCAAGGGTAAACCCTAAACCAACTTTTTTAGTTAATGATCTGTAAGACTGGGACTTTATTATTGCTGTTCATTGATTCAAGTAATTTTTTGGACATTTGGGTATAAAGTGTTTTAATTCTTCAATATACTAAAACGTATGAGTGCTGCCCTTTTCTGGTTGAACGGTGGCCACTGCATTTGAATTTTCCTATTGGATGTCGTGGTGCCCTGTGACGTGAGCAGGCACAAGCTACTGTAAGCCTACAGAAGCCCCTTTTCCACCAAAGCATTTTGAGTGCCTGCGCGCGAACCAGTTCTTTGTGTTTCGACAGCCAAAGAACCGGTTCGCGGCCGGGAAAACTGGTTCCAAAGCGGCACCAACTCTTTGCTGGACTAGAACCGTTCTTTTAGCACGTCATGTTTACGTCGGCGGCTGGGGTGGGTTTAGATGTGTTCTAAACATATTTTCTGACCATCGCAAAGCCAGGAGAAACTGCAGAAACACGCAAGCATTTTTATTTCTTTATTTTTTTTATTTGAAACATAAGCAAAGAAGAAAACAGTCACGATTGAGAACAAATAAATGGAAAGAAAAAAGACACAAGACAGGGGTACATAACTTATCAGAAAAGATTACATATTAAACGAAAAGATTAAAAGACTTACATATTTCAATTGTTTTTAAAGTTTTCTTGGTACACGAGTTAGAGATAATCCCAAAGCAATGTACTTGCAAGCGTTTCTAGCGACGTGCACAGTGACGTAACAACGTCGTTCCCTGGGCGCTCTAGTCAGTGGAAAAACAAACAGGTTCTGAACAGGTTCGCAAGTTGAACCAACTCCGAACCAACTTTGAACCAGCACCAGTTCCGAACCAGTTCTTTTTTCGGTGGAAAAGGGTAAGAGTGACGGGTCTCAGGTCTTTGAAAAATGCAAATTTGGGTTGAATTTGAGGTTTTTAAGTCATCGTCTAGCAATCACAGTGCTCCAAATACTAAAGCAAGGCAAGGCAAGTTTATTTATATAGCACATTTCATACACTATGGCAATTCAAATTAAGCGGACGTTTGGTTAACTGTTGGGGAAGCATCTGATGTGTAACATTACATTAGATACATGCGGTACAGTAGGTCTTAAAGACCTACTGTACCCCATTTTGAACCCAGAACCTCTTAAAGACCTACTGTACCGCATGTATCTAATGTAATGTTACACATCAGATAGGCAGTCTGTTTCATTAATGTTAATCAAACAATTGTGGTGTTATGAAAAAAAAAAAGTAGAACGTATTTTGTCCTATAGATATTTGGTTTTGACTTGGTTTGCACCAAAATTGGTGTTATTACTAGGGATTGTAAGGTAAAGGCGATATTGTTTTGCACCTTCAGAAAACTTTTGGTACCTTCAGAAAAACAGAAAAAAAAACAAAAAAAAACATGGCCCTGGTTGATATACAACCACTAATAAATAATCGGTTATGATGAGGAAAATAAACTATACTACTAGATAAGAACCCAGAACCTCTGACATGCTTGGCAAAAGTTCTGCCTCTGGATCATTAAAGTACATGGGGATAATAGTCGAATCTATGTATTTAATCATGTGAACATTCTCACCACTAACAACATATATTTGATCTCATTAAACGACAAGTTATACACAATGTACTATTGTATACTATGTAACATGTCACGCTCTGCGTGAGTGGTATTTACGACAGTAACGTTAAATGCAAGTACTCCACATTTTTTTCATTTTTCATTTATTTATTTAGAAAAGGGACCGTGTACATTAATAAACATTCTTAAATGTAAATGTACCCAAATTAGCCCAAAGGCTAGTTTTCATTGGTAGTCCCTTTGCCAGATGTTATTAGGCTCTTAACTAGAAAAAAAAGAGTTAAAAATTACAGCATTACAACAGTCATAAAACTAGAAGTATACAAAAAGACAATGTATATACAGACACAATTAAACCAAAAAAAAAAAAAAAAAAATTGACTCTAAGGGTCATTGTTTGCCAAAAACGGAATTCCTGCACAGTCTCCCTTTAATTTAATGTGATGCTAAACCATGTAGACTTATTTTTATTTTATTTTTTTCACAGAAAATGTAAAGGCGTTGTCACATGAAGATGTACTTTTATTTTAACCAAAGAGGTCACTAAAAACTAACTCACTACTTTAAGTCATTTCAAGTTAATTTCAATTCAGACATGATTGAAAGTTGGGATGTGAGAGTTGTTTACCCCGGTTGTTTACCAGTTTGACTTACTCAGGCCTATTCGTAGACCAGTTGCAAATACGATAGGTGGACACTGATGCTTACATGTGACTTCTCAAATGGATGTCGCCAGGCTACTATAAGTAGACTCTGCTCCCAAACAGCACTTATTAGTCTGTCCGACACACACTTTCACCTCCATTTCTCTCTTTCTGCACCCCCTCCACCTCAGCCCTTCTCTCTCGCCGTGTTTTGAGCGTAAAACACCCCTCCGCTGATATTAGAGAGATCACATATCGGCCCGCTGACATATTTCAAATGTATCACAGATTAATAGCGTATCACTGTGAGAGATCTACAAAAACCATTAGTAAGCCTGACACTTTGACGTCAGATTTTTAAAAATTCCCAAGTAATCTTTTTGATTTATGGAAGTGTGTCCAGGTTCATCGAGAGTGATTTCAGATTTATCACGTCCTGGTTAGAATTATTAATGATTTTCAATTTGTAAATCTGATGCTGGCGGTGTCCGTGGGAGCTCGGTTGAATCGGCAAGAGCTGACACCGGGGTCTGCTGCTTGTTCCTGGAGTGCCGATTACTTTATCAAACTATCGCCCGCTTTGATTTACATTTCACTTCGTTTCTGCCGCCTCTACCTCTCTACGAGCTTTCCGTCGCTCTCAAGCTCCCGCTCCTTCATTCATCCACCCACCACCTCGGTGTACGTTCTCTCTCGTGCTGTAATTACAGTGTCATCTTTAATTGTATCTCTGGAAGCCTCCAAGTCTGTAAAGTCAAATTTCATTCTTCTGAGCCTTGAGGCAAAAGAGCGGCTTTTGAATTCTGTGGGCATGTAATAATACTGATTTTTTCTTGAACAAACTCTACTTCCACGCACATGTGCAGATGAACTGAAATCTGCGATGTGACTCAGTTGAGTGGCTCATCGTTGCGACAACAACGGGTTTCCTGAGGTCTGTGGTTCATGGGTACTGAAACTAAGATGGCAGCCAGTGGCACAGCACAGAGTCAACAGAGAGACGATGATGCTTATGACAAGTCAACACATTCATGTTTCACTGTGTCTCTTTCTATCACCCTCCTCAGTCTGTGACTTAGTGGTGTATTTACTGGTGATGAAACATGCAGCGCAAAAGTGTTTACAGTGAGGCTTATGACAGACGTGAGTAGGGATGGCACTTTAGTGAGGAGACAGGGCTTTTTTTATTTTTTTCCATTCTGAAGCCTTGCGTTGTTGTGACACTCCGGCTGGAATGCACGTTTGGAACCACACTAGTTGCGCAGAGCTAATCAAAAACAATCTTCCTTCTGGTTATCTTAATAGGTTACACTTGTATTTCAGAATTACTGCAGGGAAGATATCAAAGATCATCAATGTAGCCTTTGACCTTCACTTTTTTTTTGTAAAGAAGCCAATACAAGTATGGCATCAAGTTGTTAAGAGACACTTGACAACCAATCACGTTTAATGACATCCAACTAGCACCATAGGCATGGTATTTTTAGTGTAAAGATGCATTTAGTGTCTGCTTAGTGTATCTACTGTTTGCCCAGTCACATAAATTCAGTTATAATGCAATAGCCAATCAGAGAATTCATTAATCATATTTATTATTATTTAATAGTGTTTTCTTGTCACAGACTATTGCCTTTGACTTGTTCACTGGATTATAAGACACCATTCTGTTCCATGTAAAGCTATTATAGAACGTTTTATATTTTGAAATATAAAGGTGCAAGATGTATATATATATATATATATATATATTAGGGCTGTGCAAAAGTTAATTGCGATTAATCGCATCCAGTCTGTTTTACATAATATATTTGAGTGTGCTGTATATAATTATTTTGTATATATAAATACCTATGCATGCATGTATATATTTAAGAATTATTTGCGCTTAAATTCTGTATATATATATAAATACATAATCTATATTATACAAATATAAATATTTTATATAGGAATAACACATTTTCTTAAACATATACATGCATGTGTGTGTATTTATATATACAAAATAATTATATACAGCACACACAAATATACTATGTAAACAGAGACTTTTATTTTGGATGTGATTAATCGCAATTAACTTTTGCACAGCCCTAATATATATATATATATATATATATATATATATATATATATATATATATATATATACTGTATATATATATATATATATATATATATATATACTTTATTCAGCAAGGGTAAAGATTCTTTTAAACTTCTGTTTCTGTTTCTTTTAAACTTTCCATTCAATAAAATGATCCTAAAAAATGATGTTTCATGGTTGTTACCAAAATTTTAAGCAGCACAGCTGTTTTCAACATTGATAATAACAATAAACGTTTCTGAAGCACCAAAACATTACAATGATTTCTAAAGGATCATGTGACCCTGAAGACTGGAGTAATGATGCTGAAAATTACGCTGGTCATCACAGGAATAGATTATACATTTTAAAATATATTACAATAGAAAACATACAAAATAAAAATACATATACTGTACAGTATATATATATATATCAACTATCATAACCCATACTTTGAACGTTAGCGTATATTAGCATGCGTTGTATACTATTGCAAACGTTATGGTGCATTTTTATGCATGAAAGCGGTTTATAAACTGTTTTCTTTTTATAGAAAATGTTATAGAAAATCTTATAAAAAAAAATTCATAAGAAATCTATGTGACATTTCTTTAAAAACATATGTTCATATGCAAAAAACAACATCATGGTGAGGGTAAATAATAACAATGTTTAAATAGGGAGTAAATAATGACAGAATTATTTTTGGGGCAACCTATTTATGTAAAGATGTTTTTTTCTCTTTATTTAAAGCAGGTAGTGTTTTATAAAGTCATAAACAAAATCAAGGTTACAGCAACCTGTAAGTCTAATCAAGCAAAGTGTTTTTACTAAAACCATCATCTGTCAAGTCGTGGCTGCCGTGAGAGGTAAAACTATGTGATGTCCAGCTGTGAAGAATTTCTTCACTTTCTTTTTTTCATATGTGCCTTGCCTTACCATCATCATGCTTTTTTTTTCCCCCTGCCTTGCATTCACTCTGCAGGAAGTGATGAACAGCCTCGAGTCTCAGGCTGTGCTGTTGACGTGAGCGGCTCTTTTTTTCTGCAACCCTGCTCCTCCACCCTCTCTTCACCTTTAAAAGAAATATGGCCTCATAGTTGCCCAGCAAGATGTTTGCGAGTTCATCCCTTAACACATTTCCTCTCCTGCCTTATTCAAGACACAAACTTAGGCCAGGGTGCAAATCTAACCCGGTAATATTCTTGAGGAAGTGTCCAAATCCTCTCATACACAATCTAAGACGCTTCACACTAATCCAGATAACTTTACTGACAGTTTTCACGTAATAATCATCCACCAGTCCTCCAGTACCACCACATCTTATCCCCCCCTCCGCTCCTCTTTGTTTGCCTCCATGTTAGTAATTCTTGTCCTTATTTATTTTCACTTTCAAGTGAGCCTTCAGTCTCACATACGATATGACAACAAAATCTCATATAATGACTGGCAGTGCATTGGCAGTTTTCTGAGGAGATACGAAGATTACATGAAATTGAAAGCTTATTACCTGCTAAAACTGACTCTCATTGAGTTCATTGGCTAATTGATACGCGGAACGTCATATGTTCATCTGTTTTTGGGGGTTTTTTTATTGAAAAAAAAATATGGAAATGCATTTACTGTGTAAAAATGAAAGCACTTAAAACTACACTCGTGCAGTAAGGAGCCGCAACCTATATTTATTCGCAATCATCCTGACTCGTGAAGATGAGAAGCACTTTTGAGCCCTCAACATAGCAATTGAAAATGGATTAGGTTATTGTTCAGGATTTTATCCTTTAATGAACACAAAGGAATCGCATTTAATGGCTAAAAAGACTTTCAGACCACTAAAAGAGAGTCGAAATTAAGATGTATACTGTTTGACAAGTCAAGCTTCTCTGTACGCACTTTCTGTGAATTTAAACATATAAAAGAAATGGTTTAATGGTTTCAAGACCAGATGCACTGAGATGCTTATATATAAACAAACAGGTGTTTCTATGCCAGTGCTGCGTGCAAGATAATGAAATCTAATTATTTGCCATATGTTGTACTTATTGTTCCAATATAGTACAATTGCGAAAAAAAAGTTAAGGGTTGTTTTGTAACGCTTGACTAATAAAATGTGTTTGATGCAAATCTTGCACATTCCACAATTGATTATATAATTGATTATATATCCTAAAACAGATGTGAAGAATCGAGTGAAAGCATGTTTTTCGGTTGTTTACTAGCATTAGCATCTGAAAATGTAGATGCCATTATAGCAGAGTGAAAAAAAAAAATTCTATATTCACCTGAGCTATAAATATAACCACATCATCTCCTGTAACACTGTAGGAATGGAGAGCAAGGATGATAGACATTTTCTCGTTAGGGTGAGCAGACTCACTCTTCGTTAGCGTTGGGTTAATGAAATACTCTCAGCCTTCCTCATATCCTCCATGCAATCAACTATTCATGAGACTAATTTGTAATCCTTAATCTACATGCAATTCATTTCACATGACATGGTGATAGCGATATTTACATGTAAATATGAAAAGCCATGCTATTTACTCAGAGGCATTATTGATGAAGTGCAGATCTCATTATTATTGGCACATAATTGTGAGGGGAAAATCACATGTGATTAGATGCTGCAGTTTACTGTCACATTAATAATTTACAAAATTGTGTTATATCTGCATTCTAAGCTGTAAATGTGAACAATCTATGCTGCCATACAACAAAATGTGTTCTATTCATTATTATCGTTTTTGTTGGTATCTTTAAAAATATTATTAGCTATACTGAGATTAAAGAGCACTTGAAATGGGATTACAAATATGTTTCTGTCCTGGGTTGACATATTTTTTTATATTTTTTACTAATAACATGAGTGATGATGTAAAATACATTAAGAATCCACTCCCTTTTTTCAGTTTAGAACACATACAAGTTTGTTGTCTGAATATTACATTGAATGACGAGCCACGTGAAATTCACCTTTGGCTAAGCCCCGCCCCCCTTAGTTACTGTTGCTACATCCGTCAAACTTCATCTGCGCTCTGCATGGCTTATGCTGTAACAGCTCTTCCTGCTGAAATGTTATCAAACTTTTATGCAGCAAATAAAGTGTCCGATAGAAGTAGGCAAAATGGACTGCAATATGCGTTCGAAGGCTATATTCAAGACATATACAGGTGAAACGCAAGAAACAAGAAGGCATCCAAAATAGAGGCAAAAGCATAGCGTTACAGGTCACAGTCAAAACATGAACCACCGCATTTCCTACTAATCGAGACGGAGGCTGGACAACAATATCAACAACAATATTGAATTTCCGGTTTGAAGCTTGTGACATATAAACACCCACATCAACCCAAACACTTTATTTAGCGTTCATGTAAACACTACGTTCAGATTCATCAATCGGAATTAATTCATTCGAACTGAAAAAAAAAATTGTGTCCATGTAAACGAAGATACTGTTCGATATGAAAATCTTGTGTCAAATATTTGACTCATGTCTCAAGAATCCGTGAGCCACTAAACTAAGAATTTTGTTAGCATGTTTTTTTAATGTTACAATGGCATCTCATGTTTAACATTTAAACAGAAACAGAGGTATTTTAAACATTAGATTGACTGTCTCTTGTGTCCCTTGAAGCATTCACACTGGGTAATGTGGATTCAGGTATAACTGTTCACTCTCTCTCTCTCTCTCTCTCTCTCTCTCTCTCTCTCTCAGTCAGCCTGGGGACATGAGGCCATTAACCTCCTGCAGCCGACGCCTTCTATCCTTAATGAGGGGCTGCTAGTATGACCCACTATGTCGTTCATATTTCTCCTTTTCTTAGGCCAGCACTCTTGAGGTGATCTGTCGCTCCACCGAAGAGGGGGATGGGATGTGTGAGTATGTCTGTGAGAGAGGGAGAGGAAAGGAGCTCCTTTCAGTGTTGGAATGAGGGAAGATTCTTTCTATACACGTGGACTTTGATTAGTAATTGACTAGTACATTAATGTTCTGTTGATTGAGGATTAATTGTGTCATGTTTATTTGGGAATTCATCATGTTGCTGCATCATGAACGTAGAGTTTCCTCTATATCTAATTTCGCCTTCCATGATGGATGTCCCTGATTTGTCCTTTGGTGTCTGCTCTAGGGACCACACACAGTACAGAAACAGTCTTATTTGAATAGTAGATGCCTTTAAAGATACATGTAGAGCAGGTTTGTGAGGGCAAGTCAGGTATGTTTTGTATGGAGACGGCAAAGGCGATCCACTGCAGATCAGTGGCTGCAATTTCCTTTAATCGGAATTTTTGTTTTGTTTCCCAGTAAATATATTTTAAATAATATCAAATTTACCGTCAAAATGGTACTGCCTATTAATAGTTTGTAGGGTAGTTGTTAAGTTTAGGTGTTGGGTAAGAATTGGGTAGAATTAAAACTGCAGTCCGTAACTTTATTAAGCAGCGGTTTTGTCTATGTTTATGTTTATGTCTATGACGAGTCACGTAGTCAGTGGAATGACCCGAACCAGTCTAAAATAGTCAGAATATAAACACCTATTATAAGTGTACTGTGATTAAGGATAAGACAAAACAATTTGGAAAATGGATTCATCATATACTCGCTTATATAAATTTTGTACATTTTGAACACATAATAAACTGTTAATAAACAGCCAATACCCTAGTAATATGCATGCTAATAAGCAAGTCTTAACTAATGTATTACTAATTTAGAAGAGGATTGGGAACTGAGAATAACTTTGTTTTGAAATACCAACATTTAAAGCTGCAGTCCACAGCTATTTGGGGGTTAAAATGATCCAAAATACATACTTGAGAAAATACATAACCAGTGTTCAAAACTATCTGCTTGCCTGAGCTCGATTCAAAGCAGTAAGCTTGTAATAATGTTTTTAATTCTAGTAGTACTGGCGGATTTCCGTGGGAGATTCGCATCATTACGTCATATCTGTACACATAAAGAAGGAGTTTCGGAGATGAGGATGCTGGAGATTTAAAGCCTTTTCTCAGCACTTGATAAACTTATCAATTTGATGGCGGATCCAGAAAGGTTCATATGACAATCACCAGTGACAACACATTCACCCGCTGTAAAATGCAAAAGACTTTGTTCAGACTGCAACCGGACCCATGTGAAAACAATGGAAGGACATTACATGTTGTCACACCATGCTTGCTTGTTAACATTAACAATTTGAGAACAAAGTAAAATTTGCGTGATATGATAAGAGATTGTTAGGTTCAATCAGCACGATTTACTGCAATGTCAGAACCAGAACAAAAGTGGAAGTTTCTTACTTGTTCAGATGATATGTTCCGGTAAAAATTCTTATGTTGGTCATACTTTCAAAATGAATAATCTGTGATTCTGAATGCCAGTATCCACACTGGTGCAGCGACTGACAGCCTCACAGTCATTTCAAACATTGTGTTCATCCACAACTCATGTAAAGGGGATAATTCCGCGAATAACTGCACTTGCAGATTTTGAACAGAGATGGCGACAAAGAGGAAAAACGCTGGACTGCAGTTCTAATGATATTTTCTTCTGATAATATATTCTTGCACATGTATTCTCCTGCTGATATGGACAGAATACCATACTAAGATACTCTGACAGAGGCTAAATTAAGAAAAGCATAGTACAGGCCTACTACTCTTACTATTTCTTCCATATAAAGATATGAAAAGAAAAAGGTTTTCTGTAGCAGTTTCTGCTAATTCAGTGGTGCCAAATCTACATCACAACACATTCTGAATTTACTGCGCGAAACAGACAACACGGATAGTGTAGTCAGTTCTTTTTAGTACAATTCAAAACATTAAACATACCAGTGTATCAAAACTCATGAATAAATGAGTCATGTGAGCCATTTATTTTTAGGGACACAAAAACTTAGATTGCAAGTAAAAGTATGAAGAATAAATTACCCTAATGAGTCATTTTTTTGTAGTTTTTTTTTTTTTAGTAAATCAAACACATATGCCTACAGTACATATTGCAAGTTACAGTTAAATTACTCTACTGATTAGTTGTTCACAAGACAAGTAGTTAAAGGAAAACAACAACATGTGTTTTGTCAGTTTATGATATTTATGTATTGCAGTTTGTGCTTTTTAAGTTTTTGAGAATTCACCACTCTCAGTTGAAGCTGACCCCTCTTTTCTCCTCTCCGGCTCCTTGACAGAGAAACAAATCTAAGATGGCTGATGATAAACTATTGTGGTTTGAGAAGGTAGGCTGCAAGTGCCAGGACTTCATTTGTGTCAGACGCTCTATGATAGTAATGAATTTCTGTGGTGAACCCGAGACTGAGAGAAACAGAGGCTGGCGAGCAGTACGTCCAAGTGGTACCAGTCAATCTCTGCAATCCATTTCAGATTTTATCTGCACGATCCTGTCATTCCCTATAGCATCACCACCACAGCATATACTTGTGTCATGCTTGCAAAGTATCACCCATTTTCGCTTTTTCCAGCTTGGCCAATAATCATCTACCCTGCCAAATCACTCTCAAAACTACATTTTAGACAAAGCATGTGCGATCGAAAGACTTTAAAAGGTCTATAAGGGCAGAGCGACTGGCTCTTTTATCCATCTCATAAAACCCTTTTGATTCATAATGTCGATGGAGCATATCTGGTTACTTAGGTGGAATCGGAGCAGCAGAGGAGGCTTAATTGCTCCCAGCGAGTGCAGCCAAAGGACTTGATTAGACCCCGGACTACTTCTCATGTTCTTCATTTGTGCGGCGACGACCTTCTGCGGTGATGGACTCAAGCAAGAGGTCACTCAGTGAGGTTCTCCTCTGGGAATTGGCCCCTGCTAAAAAAGAAGTTTGAAAAGTAGTAGCTTAAATTTGGAGCAGTTAACAGTTAAACTCACTTATAGAGTACATTTTTGACTTTATTTTGTGAAACAATACACTTTAAGTGGACTTTAAGTGAAGAGGTTGGACTTGGTTAAGAAAGCTTAATGCAGCTCTCAATTATGTTTCTTTTAAATACTTTTTTTCTCTTCTTAAATTCAGAATTAAAGATGGAAAAATTGAAATGAAAATAAATGTGTGTGTGTGTATATATATATATATATATATATATATAATGTTGTTTTGTGAAAGATTAATGTGGGAGATTTTGTAGTGTGTAATGCTTTATGTTAATTTAGAAGAGTTTCTGTTATGCTTCAAGGTGCAAATTTTTGAAAACAATAATGTTGTTGTCTCTGTGTAAACTACAAAAATGTGAAAATGGAAAAAAAAAATGGAAATCGTTTTCACAGTGTTGTCGTCTGTACGCGAAAAGGCAAAAGGAAAAACTTTTCCATTTGTTTAGCACATTGTTTTAGCACATTGACTTTTCGTAAAGCTAACATCCTGAGTTGAGTTGTAACTCCTGAATTTTTAATATGCACCATTACATGCAGAAGTGTCTAGAAAAAAAAAAAAAAACTCTTTGAACATCATTTGATCATTATTGGAGGCGACACACTTTCAAATGAAAGTTTAAAATCACTACTTAGATTGCTGAGGGTTCCTTAACATTTAGTTTTTAGGAGTAATAGTGATAAAATGTGTAAAACATTGGGGGAACAGTTGCTTATGATGAAAATATTAAGGAAAAAAAGGAAAAGGTAAAAAAACAATAATAGTTCTCAACTTAGCCACAAGCCATTAGCAAGATGAATTAGTCAAATCCATGCAAGTGACAATGGCTACAGAGGGAACCTGATCCTGGAGCCTCTACAACCTAAAGTCCCAGACGCCACCAGGAAGCAGACGGAGTACAGAGCAGCCCTCCAGAGACCCGATCATCACACACACACACACACACATGTATTTACAAAAGGAGACACGCACAAATATGCACATCTGCAATACATGAACACAGATTCATGGATTTTAGCAGACCTGAAGAAAAAATTGGTAGGGAGAAAAGCATTCTGTATTATTAGATACATATAAATATGTAAATACTGTATAGAGCTGGTAAGTCCCGCCCCTTCCGCTAACCCCGCTGGACCTCTTGGTTGAAAAATCGTCAATGCAAATGAATGACAGAAAATATTTTTTTTTCTAATCCCGTTTGAGTTTTGCAATGAATGCGAACATATGTTGTCAGAATTTTTTATATAATTTTTCGTGTAAAGAACGCTAAAATTTAGCAGGTAGAATTTCCATACGGTTAGACTTTGTGTGAGAGCACTTTGTGGACTACAGCTCTTCCTGCTTTCGACGCGTTTGATATACGTCACCACAACTAGCACACGGATCCCGCTAAACAAACCATTGTTTGAAAGGTGACATTTGGGTACAAAACACACAGGCATCTCGATCTAATTCCTTAGATTATCGCACCGTGATTTGTGGAGGGAAAATGTGTTATGCGGTGACGTTACATATGCGACGTCTTTCTCGTTATGTCTATGGGCTCTATGCACGGCGTTATTTCCGGTGATGGATTAAGGATGCTCGATAACTTCCGCCGATCATAGAGTCCAATGCAATACCGAGAATTTATATTGAATTTCAACGCGTTCTCATCCCAAAGCGCCATATAGGACGCTTTTGCAAAAGCGTCTTATATGGCGCTTTGGGATGAGAACGGGCTCTGAATTTTATACTCCATGGTTATACTAATGAAACGTTAGTCACAAAAACAGATAAAACAGACACCCCTCGTTGTGTTTATGCTTCTTTTTAAAATTATATTAAATAAACATAACTATATATAAAATTACATCTAAACGTATGTACGTTTCGTTTCAAAGACGGGAGGACAGTAAATATTGAAGACTCTGCCATAATCCCGTTTTCTCCGGTTTTCCTCCGCTTTAATCTACACAACCGGAAATGGGCGAGCATCCTTACGTCAAATGCGGAACTTATGCGTGCATATAGCCCATTCCACAACTGCTGGCCAACGAATCATCCAATAAACTGTCAAACTCATTACATGAGATATATAAAAAAAAAATCCCAGACAACATATGTTCACATTCATGGCACAATTCAAACGGGATCAGAAAATAATTATTTTCTCTCATTCACAGGTCCACTTGGAGTTTTACGGATGAGCGGGACTTACCAGCTCTATATCAAGGCTGTCAACATTAATGCGTTGATGGATGCGCTTAATTCAAAATTCTTAAAACTTTAAAATAATTGAATGCAAATACAGTACTGAAGCATGTGAAATTGCGTAATTAACGTAATTTACATCATACTATCCAACGCTATCTCATGATCAATTCGTACGAATTCGTACGAGTGATTAAAAAGTGGCTAATTCGTACTAATTCCGAATTCGTACGATATGTCTAAACCCACGTGATGGGTAGGTTTAAGGGCGGGGTCAGGGGTAGGTCATTCGTACGAATTCATGCGAATTGGCCAACTCGTAAAATATGTAAGATTTAGCAAAAATCGTACTAATTTGTACGAGTGAGGTCGTACGAATTGTTACGAATTAGCCACCTCGTAAAATTCGTATGAACTGCCGTGAGATCGTGTTGGACTATCTTAGAAGTTAGGGGTTTATCAATGGCAAAAACACCTGTAGCCCTATTAGGCTGAAATTTCAATTCTATTATATACCCCTTATTGGGGTATATAATACCCCAGTGCGGGTATAAATACGGAAGAGGATGCACGCACCACTTGTTTTTTGCCGATATTACACCACTTGATATTGCACCACTTGATTTTTTGCCAGCGTACACTTTGAGGGAGGGTGGAGGGAGACAGCCCTCGCTGTAGCACCTCTTGCAGGAAGGAAAGCACCGATAGAACATCTTCAGGGGTTTTCACGGAGAGCAGCTCCACGTCCCATCCAGGGACCGGACATGGACTTTCCAGAAGTCTGGAAGGTCCTCCCTCAGAGGAATGGGCTAGGGAGGGGCTGTCAAGAGGAGCTCGACAGCTGGGCCAGCTGTTGGTCTGGTTGGGCCTATAAGGGGTAACTAGCAAGACCTGCTCCTCTTCCTCCCTGACTTTGCACAGTATCTTTGCAAGAAGGCTCACTGGGGGAAACGCATACTTGTGGAGGCCACGGGGCCAGCTGTGTGCCTGAGCATCCGAGCCGAGGATCCCCTCGTACAGGGAGTAAAACAACTGGCAATGGGACGAGTCTGAAGAGGCAAACAGATCTGTCTTGTGCGGCCCCGAAGTGGCCCCAAATCAGCTGGACCGCCTGGGGATGGAGTCTCCACTCTCCTTGTACCACAGATGCTTCTGACTCCTTAGGAGGAGATGGCGGGCAAATTGCGACATGCGACTAGAGTTGTGACGTTCGCGAACGAACCGATTCTTTTGAACGGCTCAAAAAAATGAACGATGGGAGCCGAGTCGCGGCTGGAGGGGAGCCGTTCTTTCTGTCGTTCTTTTTTTCCTATGCGTGTTTTACACAGATGCACGCAAATTAACTCCTCAGTTAAAGGGGAAGGGGCGCACCCAGCGCAGGGGTGATAGTTGTGATAGTAGTGCACGCGCGTGCATCATTTACTCTTACGTTATTGGGTAGGAGCGGAGCCAAAACTTGTGCACGCCGCCATCACATGGTTACTCCAGTTAAAAAAAAAAGCCATAAAGTAAGAAACTGCTTGTATTTATTTACATTGCATTTTGTGTTCATGTTATTGTATCTACAGTATATATTTACAACTTTAAATATTTTTTTGTTTTTTATCAAAATGTTCTTGTGGTATTGTATGAATAACATAAGTCAACATCTTTACACATACACACACTTTGTACTAAAGGTAAATCCAAAATAGTGATGTCACTTTCTAAGCAGAGGGATGTTGTGCAACCCTATGGAATATAGTCCACACATGACAAATGAGGTAATAATCAAAATTTTAGAATAATTCAAACTCAGATATTGATGTGTGATATCTGAGTTTGAATTATTTGACAACAAATCTCACCTCATCATTCCTCCCAGTGATTATAATAAATATTTAATAAGAGCCAAAAGAGCCATTCTTTTGAACGGCTCTTAGGAAGGAACGGATCGCCAAGATCCGGATCCCCTCAAAGAGCCATAAATCCCATCATTACATGCGACAGCGTAGACCACCTTGATGGTTGATGTGAAGCAACGGTCGCAGTGTTGTCCATACAGACCAGTACATGCTTGTCGAGCAGTGGCATTTAGAGGCGTCTCAGAGCAAATTGAGAAATGTTGTAGATTAACAGGTTAAATCATTCTAAATTAATTTATTGCATCCCTTTTTCTGCTATTTATCTATTTTATTCTGGGCAAAATGCAGTGTAAAACTTTGGATAGCATTTGCGACCGGCTATCAGTTAAAATAAGTTGCATTTAACCCAAAATGTAAATTTAATGTTACACTTTAGCATACATTATGTGCTGTACTATGTGTGTCTGTTGCTCTAAACCGAAGCTTAAGAAAGTAACACTGGTTCTAGGGTTTTCCTGCTGCTCTGCACCGCTGCACATGTAGAGGTGGTGACATTGACTACAAATGAGTTTAAATATTGGATTCAGGGCTGGCAGACCCTGGACCCCACTCCATTACCCTTGGGAGCCTGGAAGTCACATGTAGACATGTGTATCGGATCACATAGGAGAGGATTTAGAGGGAGAAAGCAAGATAGAGAGAGAAGTGGGCAGTGAAGTGAGTCAGATGTAGTCGAGACTTCTCCCATAAGTACTGATCAGTATGACCTTTCAAAGGAACTCATGATAACTTCACAAATATTATTCCTGTGTTTTTTTACATGCATGTAATGTTTCTTGAATTGCATGATATTCTTGTTCTGAAAGAGACGTCTTTTTTATCAATCACACCTTGATTGCTGTATACCTTTACACGCAATGCATGTGCTGGCTTTCAAAAAAAAATTACTTGATAAAATCCCAGCACAAAGTCTCACACAGTGTTTAGATTCTGACACATTGTGTCTCGGGGCCTGAGCAAAGCTGCTGTTGTCAGTTGCAGCGTGTTTGATATTAACACATTGTCTTTGTCATAATGGCATCCTCCTGGTTTGTGCCGTGCTGCTCGATCGTCTCCAATGGCCAGCAGAGTGCTGATGAGGCCTGACATGTGAAGTATGACATCATGCCAGTGGGTGGCCTGTCGGAGGGACCGCACCAGTGAGGTCACAGGTCCTGTAATGACTTCCTCAGGGTTCAGCAGCAGCTGCAGTAGAAAGCAGTGAGACTTAGATGCTTCTCTCCATGTGTCTTTCTCGTTTTTGTCTCTTTTCTTGTAGGTGTTGGGCTTCTCCTTATTATCTCATTCTCTCGCTGTCATTCAGTCATCAGAAATAATTATCCAGCTACGATGCTCTCCTTATTTGTACACCTTGCATGGCAAAAGTGTTGTGTCGGCAAGGGTTTCTTTGTTCTGTTTTTGAAAGTAGTGCCTTACAAATGCCACATTTATTTGATCAATCAGTGATATTGTTGCATTAGAATATTATAAACTGTCATTTATTTTTAAAATGTAATTTATTTTAAAACTATGATGACTTTTGAAAACCCAAACTTTTGAATGTTAGCTTGTATTTAATAAAAAAAATAAAATAATAAAAAATGTAACAAAAATCAAACACCAACTAGAGTCGCTTAAGTTAAGCTGTCAATCAGTAAGGGCTATCTAATTTTGGAACAAATTCTAATTATATTCCCAAGTTTGAACATAAATATTTGTTAGATATGTATTTCTACAACAACAAAGTTGAATGGCTGAGCTTGCGTTACAGGGTTGAATGGCTGAAACGGCATACTTGAAAATGTTAAAACAAGAGTAGTCATGAAAAGTGCATAATATGACATTTGAAGACAATAAATTAGCTGCTTGTCTTGTTTCTAAATATAAAATAATTCAAAATTATCTAAAAACATCCAAACTACATTTCACCTAAATGCTCAGCTTTGTGGTTTACATGTCAGCAGGTTCATATGACATTTGCAGTGGAACTGCAGCTACAGGTCACCGTTGTGGGCTCGCATCGAGATTTATTCTGGGCTGAATCATAGCAAGCCCTGGGCTGTCTTGATAAATAGCTACTACAGGCAAACGGAAGAGTGTGCTCTTTGACTTCGTAGGTCATGCTGCCTTGTTGTGGGGACACGGACTAATGCGATCTGAAGTGTTAAGTTATTATGGTGAAAACTAGACCAGCGCTCTGTAAGCAGGGATGTCAGGTAGGAGAAAAGCGGAACGAAGGAAGAGGAAAAAGAGAAGGTCACTGAAGAAGGAGAGAGTGCGAACAAATGAGCTGCTGAAGAGGACAAGTATCACTGAGATGGTATTAGAAGGAGGTGAAATTGCTACCTGATGACTACGGGGAGGAGGAGTAAGAGAGATGAACAAGGATGGAGAAAAAAAAAGCTTTGTTCAAGCAAAATCTTTTTATTAGTCTCAAATCTGTTTAGTTATTTGCAATAAAAAGACAGAGGATTGGATGTTTACAAGTAAGAACCAAAAAAAATCATAAATAACAAAGTTTAAATCAGATTCCCACACACTGGTGTTTGAGATTGAGAACCAACAGGTTTGACTCTCAAACTGTCTCTTTCACACAGTAACATATACAAACAGTTTTCAAATAGCTGTATGATGCAAGGTGGAATAAAAAAAAAAAATGCAAGGTCAGTGCATTTTTAAAGAAAGTACTTTTTATTGTATTCCTATGTAAACATGAACTAGACAAAAGTGTTTGACCATTGCACATGTGTTCTAAAAATGCGAAACTTAAGTTAAAAGAACAAAAACATTTTGTAAAACAAACAAAAAAAATCTCATAGACCTAGTGGGGTTTTTTTGTGTGTGTGTTTTTTCCCACTGATATGTCTTACGTATTTTGACTTAGCCCATATCTTCTGAAAGCCTATATCTTCTGAAATGGCTTCCCGAACAAGAAAACAAGTTGTGCAAGGATTTTGTCAATTTGGGAATTTATTGGATCAATGGAGTTTGCTTTTGTTGTGATCTCATGTGAGTGAAGGACAGGTTGTCCCATCTTCGCACCGGTGAATACGGCATCACAAAAGAGAAGATTGTTTCTTCTCAATACTTAAATTGAAGCTTCTTTGTTTCCCGTTTCCTACGTCCACAAGCCTATGACCATATAAGACATATGGCTATTTTTTCATTATTTTGATGTCACTAATGATATTTACATCTGATCATCTATCATGCATGTACAGTGGGAACCTCAATCCACGCAGAATAGAAGAGCAGAAGCAAAACTTACGAATGACCAAAGCAATGTTCCTCTGGAAGTAACTCAAAAGTTACATATAGTTTCACTTTTAATTTAAAATTACTGTAAAAAAAAAAAAATATTGTTGGTTTAACTGGTTGTCTTAAAACCTGGTTGTCTTAAAATGTTAAGTTAATTGAAATGAAAATATTGAGTTAATACAATGAAGGAGACTGATTTAATCATCAGAAACTCAAAATATTATGTTATCTGAACTACATAAATTATCTAAGTTGATTTGACAAAAGAAAATATGTTGTGATTACAAATCATGAAAAAAAATATATATATTTTTTTTTACAGTGCATAAACACTGGTTTAAAGTGCTAATTGTGATACAGTTTACTTTTTTCTTTTTTACAGATTTTACGGATTTCATACAGATTTCGGGAACTCGTAAAATATGTTCGATTTAGCATGAGTGGGGTCATAATATGAATATCTTCCAGCTGCAACCTGCTTACGTCACCTGCCACCGCTTACGTCACGAACAACCGCAAACATCCAATAGGAAAATTCAACTGCAGTAGCCACCGTTCAACCCAAAGAGGGCAGCACTAAGACGTTTTTACACAATATATTGCAGAATTAAAACACTTTATACCCAAACGTCAAAAAAGTTACTCGAATCAATGAACAGCACTAATAAAGCACCATTCTCACAAATCATTAACCAAAAAAAGTTGGGTTAGGGTTACCCTTTAAGGACTCAAATAGAAGACTGGCAACTATATTCTGATAGTCTGTACAAAAACGGTCTATTATGCTGGTTAATGTTGCAGACTAGTATTTGTAATCATATTATTTTAGTAATCATAAATACAGTACAATAGCTTTACAGGTTACTGCCCTTTGTTACTCTAGTTATTTACTTGTATTTCAATGGAAATAGTTTATTTCTGCATTTAAAAAAACAAGGTGGACAGACATATGAATATGTAAAATACAGCTTCTAGCGTATGTTGTTGCATGCACCTTGCGAGCTTTCCATTCATGATGCAAATAAGCAGATAGCACATTTTCCGTCTTCTCTTTCCACAATGACAGATACTCTCATGTGTTGTTTGAGTCTCTTAGCACCATGCTGAGCTTAAGTCATTATGGCAACCCATGTAGATATACCAGATATAAGCGACACAGTCTGAACAAACAGATTGGATTTAATCACTTGCAAAATGACAGTGTGGACAGGCAGTCCTAGATCGGA
Source organism: Pimephales promelas (assembly GCF_016745375.1). Next base: position 53,196,287 of record NW_024121099.1, read on the forward strand.
TTTAAAAACAAATTGGGTGCAGTGTGACCAAAGCCAGAGAAGCCAGGATGTGGGGAGAGATGGGGATGAGGACTTTCAGTAATATCTACAGAGATGGGAGGACTTTAAAAAAAAAATGAAAATTGTGACTACAGTGTATAGCACAGGGGCCTGTACTACACAGTGTTGCCTTGTTAGAGCGCATTGTTTGGTGGAGGAGCCTTGTTTGTTTATCCAAGCTCAGTTGAATAATGCAGTAGTAACTCAACTCTCCAAGTCTCCTGAGCAAAAGCCTCAGCACCTGTCAGAGATCTGCTTCGCCTGTCGAGAGAGATGCAAAGACGAAAACACGCCATCGTTACAAAGCCAAATAAAGTCCAAGTAATAGCTTACAGATGGCAAAAACAAATCACAGCTGTTAATTCCACGTGAAACACAAAATATGAAATATAAATGAAGTGCAAAGGGATTTCGGAAAGCAAATCTACGGATCCCACCACCAATATCTCTTTATTACAAAATATGTAAACATGCCAAATTGTGAGAAACGCTATATTGCCATGCAGACACTTCTGGTACAATACATGTCAGTGTCCTTATTTAGTTAGAAAAGGGAATACAGTGATTGAATTATATATTTGATTATAGGGATAAATGTAAATTACTCTCACATTCGACAATGTCTGTGCAAATTTAAGTCTGTACTGTAATTGACATCAGATCTGTCCCATAAATACTATATTTTGGAGGCAGTTTGACATCATGTTGCCACTGTGAACTACAGTATGTGAAAAAAGATCTGTGAAGATTTATATATATAAAAGTATATATATATATGTATATGTATTAGTGCTGGGAAACAATTAATTGCGATTAATCAAATCCAAAATAAAAGTTTGTGTTTACATATGTGTAAGTACAGTTTTTAATTATTTTGTATATAAATACACACACATGGACATGAGAAAAAAAATTATATATAAAATATTATATATGTATAAAGTATTCAATTCAAATTTATTTGTATAGCGCTTTTCACAATACATATTGTTTCAAACCAGCTTTACCGAAAGTGCATTTCAAAAATGTACATGGAAAAATAAATTTAGGTAATCATGTAACAATTTAGGGCATAACATAGTCGTCTCATCGCAGGTGTTGGGGCATCTGAAGTCTCTACATGTACATGTATAGTGTATACATGTAAATATTTCTTAAAATGTATACATTCATTCACGTATTTATATATGAAGTAATTATACACAGTAAAAACATATATTATGTAAACACAAATTTCTTTTTATTTGGATGTGATTAATCACGATTAAACTTTGCCCAGCTATATTTGTTAGTCCTCATGTAATGTCCTCACTAACAGTGAAACAATAATTGTGTCTGTGTGTGTGTGTGTTCAATGGAAAATTAGCATAAGTTTAAAGCGAAGTTTAGTAAATAATGACAGAATTTTCATTTTGGTGTCAACTAATCCTAGCTGAGGAAAAAAAAAAAAATCGAAGGAAATATAGGGCAAAATTGAGATAGAAAGGGGGAAAAGTCAGATTCAGTGATGTGTCTGTGATGTCACTGCACTTTAAGAGCACAAAGGCGTTGCTATGCTGCCTGACAACCCTGTGTTGAGAGGTAAAGGGAACACCTGTCTACTGTCACCAGTCTTCACAGATCTGCCATTGCCCAAAACTCACAGATGAACGGAGTACACTATCTCCTCTCCCTCACACGACGTCTGCAGCCTTAGCATGTAGGAGAGCTCGAGGTTGGAGGTGAGAGATACTGGATTGTTGTTGAAGGGTTTTGTTGAAAATGTTGCATTTAGAGAAAGGGGACTGTGGCATGTGATAATTAGTCCAGCTATTTACATAAGCGTGAAGAAAACAAAACGTGGTGTTTCAGAGCTCAAAAGTTTTAATTTGATTCTCAAAAGAGAACTTCATGTTAATTGTGTGGACATTAGCAAGTGTTTCGTAACTATTTGTATTGCAGCCTTTATTTTGAAGCTGTGAATAACTAAAAACACCTGGAAAATAAATCAGTCGAATCTTTATTTATCACCACAGAACCAAGCCTGAGGAATTATACAGTTTACAGTATTGCCATTGAATAGCACCTCATTAAAAGCCTTGCAGAAACATGAGGTTAAAGAAACAATGCACCCAAAAATTCTGTAAGAAAACAGACAGCTCTTTTCTATGTAATTATAATAAATGGGGGCAGAATCTTTCGAAAACTTAAACCGTCCATAGAAAAAAGTCGTCCATACAACTTGCTCTATATTTCTAAATCATCTTAACCCATTTGATATAGCTTTATATAAAGACAACTCGAGTAAATTAAGTTGTTGAAGTGCAGAGAACAGACTCAGACCCCATTTACACTGCATGGTTCAAGTGATCCAAATCACCGATTTTTTCCCACAGATCAGATATGACAGGTGAACGTTTAAGCAGAAAAAAAAAAAAAAGCATGGATTCCGATTTTCTCAGATCGGATTCAGGCCTCCTTAAAATCGGATACGTGCATTTGCGTGTGCCATGTAAGCAGACAAAAATCGGATATTCCCCAGTAATTGCGAGTCGTACGTCATTAAAATAGTGCGTGATTATAGACGCGATGGAAGAAAGGATACACACAGTGGAGCAATATGGAGGTTTCATGTCTTTTGAGTGTTTGGGGCGAAGACTGCTGGCGAAAATGCAGGGTTGTAGAAACAAATTCGTGTTTGAAGACATTTCACAAGATATGGGGAGGCATGGTTGTTCTGACCAGGCACATAGCCACAACATAAACTGACTGCAAAGTCAATTGTACTCAGGTGTCTCAACTGAGTATTCAAATACTCAAGGGATTTATTAAACAATGAAGTAAATTACACACAAAACTGAAATTGGGAAATAACTAAAACAGAACAAAACAAAACATGGAGATCAACAACAGTCATAGTGGCCAGCGCACAAGTCTCTCCCTCCTCTTCTCTCTCTCTGCACAAAGTGCCTCAGCTTTTAAAGGGTGTCTCTCCGCCCACTCGTTACCGAATCACACCTGCACACAATAACAAATGAAAGACATACTGCCAAGCAGCCAAACATTAGCAAAGGAAATAGAGGAATGTAACAACGGTTTTAAGCGCTCATAGCTACAGTGCCTCTCCTCTTTTTCTCCGCCGTACGAGACGATGTTTTGAAGACTTTTGAAAATATTGTGGAAAGAAAACACTGGGTAATTTTATTTGCATCTGCATCCATTGCGTTTCATGCTGTTTTACTTCATTTTCTGGGTTAGAACGTCTACATTTGGTAGGTTCAGCTGTGTATAGTGTAAATGCAAAAATCGGACACGGGTCACTTTTAAGGCTGCATTTACACTGCAGGTCTTGATGCCCAAATCCGATTTTCTGACTATATCCGATTTTTTTTTTTTTTTTGACGACCTGCTTACATCATCTTTTAAAAGTGACACATAACCGATTTTTGAATTTACACTATAGCCTACACTGCTGAAACTACCAAATGCAGTCGTTCTGACCCGGGAAATTAAGTAAAAACAGAACGAAATTCAATGGATGCAGATGCGAATAAAATTATCCAGTGTTTTCTTTCCACAATATTTCAATAAGTCATCAAAACAATTGGTCTCGTACGGCGGAGAAAAAATGAGCACTTAAAACGATGCCTCATATCTTGTGAAATGTCTTCAAAACGGATTTATTTCTGTAACAATCCTGCATTTTTGCCTGCACTCTTCACCCCAAACACTCAAAAGACATGACACCTCCGCATTGCTCCACTGTGTGTATCCTTTCTTCCATCGCGCCTATAATCGCACACTTTTTTAATGACATACGACTCGCATTACTAGGGAATATCCGATTTGTCTGCTTACATGGCACACGCAAATGCACGTATCCGATTCATATCCGATTTATTACCACATATGAATGAAGCCTGAATCCGATCTGAGAAAATCGGAATCCATGCGTTTGTTTTCCTGCTTACACGTTCACTGGTCATATCCGATCTGTGCCACATGACAGAAAAAATCGGATTTGAGTCACTTGAACCATGCAGTGTAAACGAGGCCTAAAAGATGATGTAAGCGGGTCGTCAAAAAAAAAAAATCGGAAAAAGTCAGAAAATCGGATTTGGCATCAAGGCTACGTCCACATTAATCCGGATACATTTGAAAACAGGGTTTTCGTTTAAAAACGCTCTCCGTCCACACTAGCGTTTTCAAGTGTTTTCCGACGTTTCAGTGTGGATGAGAAACTTCTAAATTCACTTTACTGCGCATGCATGAAACTTCACAAAAGCTCACCGAGATGATACAGATGGGAAAATAAATAATAATGTCATCGCACAATAACAGGATAATTTTATTTAGCAAAACATCTCACCATCACGGATGCGTCCAGGTCGCATTCAGTCACCATATGTTTGGTCTAAAACGCAACTGCTTTCCTGTTTTGCCGCAGGACAGCAAATGTGAGTAGACTACATTATCTGTTATCTTTGCAGTACTGTGCTATGAAGAATAGCACATATTAAGTAACATAGAAAGTAACATATTTTAGCAATAGTGTAAAAATGAATAACACATAACAGGCACAATACCGATAAACATGAATATCGATTGGTACTACATGGATCACATGACTAAACTTACGTCATCGTTTTGAAATACCTCCGGTTTCACTGTCCACACTACAACGCGAAAACGGCGTTTTCAAATTTATCCACTTTGGAGAGCGTTTTCCAAACAATATGTTTTTGTTGACTTAAAACTCAGTGTGGACGGAAGGCCAAAACGGAGAGAAAAATATACGTTTTCAAACGAAAACGTATTAGTGTGAACATGGCCCAAGACATGCAGTGTAAATGCAGCCTTAGTGACTGCAGAACTGCATTAACAGAACCTGTGGCAGGTTGAATTTGTTTAGCTGGTGAAGGAAGTACAACCTCTGCTGGGCCTTTTTGCAATAGAACAAATGTGACTGTCCCACTTCAAGTCTTCATTTAGGCAGAAACAATGAGCTCATTAAAGCAATTATTACAAGTTGTGATCACAATATATATATAGGAAATTTGGCAGTTGTGTACGTCGATTCAAAGTTGGCGTCATAATAGTACAAAATAAATAGAATAATGAAAAATAAAACGTGCGCATTAGAAGTTATACAATTTGCTCCACTTAAACTACAATTATAGATTCAAAGCTTAAGTTCAACCCTCCGTATACTTGCATTTCACGTGTGTGTGTTAGCCTTTCAAAGTTATACACTCTAAAAAATGCTGGGTGTTTTAACCAATTTTGGGTCAAATATGGACAAACTCGAAAATGTTGGGTTAAAAATGTAATTAAAAATTTAACCAACGGCTGGGTTAGTCCATATTTGACCCAAAGTTGGGTTAAAACAACCCAGCATTTTTTAGAGTGTAGGCCTACTCCTTTTACCGTGAGCACAGAAAGATGCATTCATCCGCATGCGCATTATCTAGAGGTCTTATTTTCATGTGCTGAAGTCATTCGCACATGCGCTGTCTTCTTTTGCTCTTTTTCCTTTTGGGCCAGTTTCACACGCGCCCAGAACACACGCGCCCCAGTTCTGGACTGTAGTATGGATCGCCTGTGATATATATATATATATTATATATATATATATAATATATATTATATATATATATATATGAGATACAATTTTTGAAGAGCAACCAGTAGGCTACAGTTATTGTTGAGTT
>NW_024121099.1:53202515-53303020 GCF_016745375.1 Pimephales promelas
TCTGTCTTGTGCGGCCCGAAGTGGCCCCAAATCAGCTGGACCGCCTGGGGATGGAGTCTCCACTCTCCTTGTACCACAGATGCTTCTGACTCCTTAGGAGGAGATGGCGGGCAAATTGCGACATGCGACTAGAGTTGTGACGTTCGCGAACGAACCGATTCTTTTGAACGGCTCAAAAAAATGAACGATGGGAGCCGAGTCGCGGCTGGAGGGGAGCCGTTCTTTCTGTCGTTCTTTTTTTCACGCAAATTAACTCCTCAGTTAAAGGGGAAGGGGCGCACCCAGCGCAGGGGTGATAGTTGTGATAGTAGTGCACGCGCGTGCATCATTTACTCTTACGTTATTGGGTAGGAGCGGAGCCAAAACTTGTGCACGCCGCCATCACATGGTTACTCCAGTTAAAAAAAAAGCCATAAAGTAAGAAACTGCTTGTATTTATTTACATTGCATTTTGTGTTCATGTTATTGTATCTACAGTATATATTTTACAACTTTAATATTTTTTTTGTTTTTTATCAAAATGTTCTTGTGGTATTGTATGAATAACATAAGTCAACATCTTTACACATACACACACTTTGTACTAAAGGTAAATCCAAAAATAGTGATGTCACTTTCTAAGCAGAGGGATGTTGTGCAACCCTATGGAATATAGTCCACACATGACAAATGAGGTAATAATCAAAATTTTAGAATAATTCAAACTCAGATATTGATGTGTGATATCTGAGTTTGAATTATTTGACAACAAATCTCACCTCATCATTCCTCCCAGTGATTATAATAAATATTTAATAAGAGCCAAAAGAGCCATTCTTTTGAACGGCTCTTAGGAAGGAACGGATCGCCAAGATCCGGATCCCCTCAAAGAGCCATAAATCCCATCATTACATGCGACAGCGTAGACCACCTTGATGGTTGATGTGAAGCAACGGTCGCAGTGTTGTCCATACAGACCAGTACATGCTTGTCGAGCAGTGGCATTTAGAGGCGTCTCAGAGCAAATTGAGAAATGTTGTAGATTAACAGGTTAAATCATTCTAAATTAATTTATTGCATCCCTTTTTCTGCTATTTATCTATTTTATTCTGGGCAAAATGCAGTGTAAAACTTTGGATAGCATTTGCGACCGGCTATCAGTTAAAATAAGTTGCATTTAACCCAAAATGTAAATTTAATGTTACACTTTAGCATACATTATGTGCTGTACTATGTGTGTCTGTTGCTCTAAACCGAAGCTTAAGAAAGTAACACTGGTTCTAGGGTTTTCCTGCTGCTCTGCACCGCTGCACATGTAGAGGTGGTGACATTGACTACAAATGAGTTTAAATATTGGATTCAGGGCTGGCAGACCCTGGACCCCACTCCATTACCCTTGGGAGCCTGGAAGTCACATGTAGACATGTGTATCGGATCACATAGGAGAGGATTTAGAGGGAGAAAGCAAGATAGAGAGAGAAGTGGGCAGTGAAGTGAGTCAGATGTAGTCGAGACTTCTCCCATAAGTACTGATCAGTATGACCTTTCAAAGGAACTCATGATAACTTCACAAATATTATTCCTGTGTTTTTTTACATGCATGTAATGTTTCTTGAATTGCATGATATTCTTGTTCTGAAAGAGACGTCTTTTTTATCAATCACACCTTGATTGCTGTATACCTTTACACGCAATGCATGTGCTGGCTTTCAAAAAAAAATTACTTGATAAAATCCCAGCACAAAGTCTCACACAGTGTTTAGATTCTGACACATTGTGTCTCGGGGCCTGAGCAAAGCTGCTGTTGTCAGTTGCAGCGTGTTTGATATTAACACATTGTCTTTGTCATAATGGCATCCTCCTGGTTTGTGCCGTGCTGCTCGATCGTCTCCAATGGCCAGCAGAGTGCTGATGAGGCCTGACATGTGAAGTATGACATCATGCCAGTGGGTGGCCTGTCGGAGGGACCGCACCAGTGAGGTCACAGGTCCTGTAATGACTTCCTCAGGGTTCAGCAGCAGCTGCAGTAGAAAGCAGTGAGACTTAGATGCTTCTCTCCATGTGTCTTTCTCGTTTTTGTCTCTTTTCTTGTAGGTGTTGGGCTTCTCCTTATTATCTCATTCTCTCGCTGTCATTCAGTCATCAGAAATAATTATCCAGCTACGATGCTCTCCTTATTTGTACACCTTGCATGGCAAAAGTGTTGTGGGTTTCTTTGTTCTGTTTTTGAAAGTAGTGCCTTACAAATGCCACATTTATTTGATCAATCAGTGATATTGTTGCATTAGAATATTATAAACTGTCATTTATTTTTAAAATGTAATTTATTTTAAAACTATGATGACTTTTGAAAACCCAAACTTTTGAATGTTAGCTTGTATTTAATAAAAAAAAAATAAAAAAAAAATGTAACAAAAATCAAACACCAACTAGAGTCGCTTAAGTTAAGCTGTCAATCAGTAAGGGCTATCTAATTTTGGAACAAATTCTAATTATATTCCCAAGTTTGAACATAAATATTTGTTAGATGTGTATTTCTACAACAACAAAGTTGAATGGCTGAGCTTGCGTTACAGGGTTGAATGGCTGAAACGGCATACTTGAAAATGTTAAAACAAGAGTAGTCATGAAAAGTGCATAATATGACATTTGAAGACAATAAATTAGCTGCTTGTCTTGTTTCTAAATATAAAATAATTCAAAATTATCTAAAAACATCCAAACTACATTTCACCTAAATGCTCAGCTTTGTGGTTTACATGTCAGCAGGTTCATATGACATTTGCAGTGGAACTGCAGCTACAGGTCACCGTTGTGGGCTCGCATCGAGATTTATTCTGGGCTGAATCATAGCAAGCCCTGGGCTGTCTTGATAAATAGCTACTACAGGCAAACGGAAGAGTGTGCTCTTTGACTTCGTAGGTCATGCTGCCTTGTTGTGGGACACGGACTAATGCGATCTGAAGTGTTAAGTTATTATGGTGAAAACTAGACCAGCGCTCTGTAAGCAGGGATGTCAGGTAGGAGAAAAGCGGAACGAAGGAAGAGGAAAAAGAGAAGGTCACTGAAGAAGGAGAGAGTGCGAACAAATGAGCTGCTGAAGAGGACAAGTATCACTGAGATGGTATTAGAAGGAGGTGAAATTGCTACCTGATGACTACGGGGAGGAGGAGTAAGAGAGATGAACAAGGATGGAGAAAAAAAAAGCTTTGTTCAAGCAAAATCTTTTTATTAGTCTCAAATCTGTTTAGTTATTTGCAGTAAAAAGACAGAGGATTGGATGTTTACAAGTAAGAACCAAAAAAAATCATAAATAACAAAGTTTAAATCAGATTCCCACACACTGGTGTTTGAGATTGAGAACCAACAGGTTTGACTCTCAAACTGTCTCTTTCACACAGTAACATATACAAACAGTTTTCAAATAGCTGTATGATGCAAGGTGGAATAAAAAAAAAAAATGCAAGGTCAGTGCATTTTTAAAGAAAGTACTTTTTATTGTATTCCTATGTAAACATGAACTAGACAAAAGTGTTTGACCATTGCACATGTGTTCTAAAAATGCGAAACTTAAGTTAAAAGAACAAAAACATTTTGTAAAACAAACAAAAAAAATCTCATAGACCTAGTGGGGTTTTTTGTGTGTGTGTTTTTTCCCACTGATATGTCTTACGTATTTTGACTTAGCCCATATCTTCTGAAAGCCTATATCTTCTGAAATGGCTTCCCGAACAAGAAAACAAGTTGTGCAAGGATTTTGTCAATTTGGGAATTTATTGGATCAATGGAGTTTGCTTTTGTTGTGATCTCATGTGAGTGAAGGACAGGTTGTCCCATCTTCGCACCGGTGAATACGGCATCACAAAAGAGAAGATTGTTTCTTCTCAATACTTAAATTGAAGCTTCTTTGTTTCCCGTTTCCTACGTCCACAAGCCTATGACCATATAAGACATATGGCTATTTTTTCATTATTTTGATGTCACTAATGATATTTACATCTGATCATCTATCATGCATGTACTGTGGGAACCTCAATCCACGCAGAAAAGAAGAGCAGAAGCAAAACTTACGAATGACCAAAGCAATGTTCCTCTGGAAGTAACTCAAAAGTTACATATAGTTTCACTTTTAATTTATAATTACTGTAAAAAAAATATTGTTGGTTCAACTGGTTGTCTTAAAATCTGGTTGTCTTAAAATGATAAGTTAATTGAAATGGAAATTTTGAGTTATTACAATGAAGGAGATTGATTTAATCATCAGAAACTCAAAATATTATGTTATCTGAACTACATAAATTATCTAAGTTGATTTGACAAAAGAAAATATGTTGTGATTACAAATCATGAAAAAAAATATATATATTTTTTTTTACAGTGCATAAACACTGGTTTAAAGTGCTAATTGTGATACAGTTTACTTTTTTCTTTTTTACAGATTTTACGGATTTCATACAGATTTCGGGAACTCGTAAAATATGTTCGATTTAGCATGAGTGGGGTCATAATATGAATATCTTCCAGCTGCAACCTGCTTACGTCACCTGCCACCGCTTACGTCACGAACAACCGCAAACATCCAATAGGAAAATTCAACTGCAGTAGCCACCGTTCAACCCAAAGAGGGCAGCACTAAGACGTTTTTACACAATATATTGCAGAATTAAAACACTTTATACCCAAACGTCAAAAAAGTTACTCGAATCAATGAACAGCACTAATAAAGCACCATTCTTACAAATCATTAACCAAAAAAAGTTGGGTTAGGGTTACCCTTTAAGGACTCAAATAGAAGACTGGCAACTATATTCTGATAGTCTGTACAAAAACGGTCTATTATGCTGGTTAATGTTGCAGACTAGTATTTGTAATCATATTATTTTAGTAATCATAAATACAGTACAATAGCTTTACAGGTTACTGCCCTTTGTTACTCTAGTTATTTACTTGTATTTCAATGGAAATAGTTTATTTCTGCATTTAAAAAAACAAGGTGGACAGACATATGAATATGTAAAATACAGCTTCTAGCGTATGTTGTTGCATGCACCTTGCGAGCTTTCCATTCATGATGCAAATAAGCAGATAGCAAATTTTCCGTCTTCTCTTTCCACAATGACAGATACTCTCATGTGTTGTTTGAGTCTCTTAGCACCATGCTGAGCTTAAGTCATTATGGCAACCCATGTAGATATACCAGATATAAGCGACACAGTCTGAACAAACAGATTGGATTTAATCACTTGCAAAATGACAGTGTGGACAGGCAGTCCTAGATCGGATTTAAAAACAAATTGGGTGCAGTGTGACCAAAGCCAGAGAAGCCAAGATGTGGGGAGAGATGGGGATGAGGGGGGAGGAGAACTTTCAGTAATATCTACAGAGATGGGAGGACTTAAAAAAAAATGAAAATTGTGACTACAGTATAGCACAGGGGCCTGTACTACACAGTGTTGCCTTGTTAGAGCGCATTGTTTGGTGGAGGAGCCTTGTTTGTTTATCCAAGCTCAGTTGAATAATGCAGTAGTAACTCAACTCTCCAAGTCTCCTGAGCAAAAGCCTCAGCACCTGTCAGAGATCTGCTTCGCCTGTCGAGAGAGATGCAAAGACGAAAACACGCCATCGTTACAAAGCCAAATAAAGTCCAAGTAATAGCTTACAGATGGCAAAAACAAATCACAGCTGTTAATTCCACGTGAAACACAAAATATGAAATATAAATGAAGTGCAAAGGGATTTCGGAAAGCAAATCTACGGATCCCACCACCAATATCTCTTTATTACAAAATATGTAAACATGCCAAATTGTGAGAAACGCTATATTGCCATGCAGACACTTCTGGTACAATACATGTCAGTGTCCTTATTTAGTTAGAAAAGGGAATACAGTGATTGAATTATATATTTGATTATAGGGATAAATGTAAATTACTCTCACATTCGACAATGTCTGTGCAAATTTAAGTCTGTACTGTAATTGACATCAGATCTGTCCCATAAATACTATATTTTGGAGGCAGTTTGACATCATGTTGCCACTGTGAACTACAGTATGTGAAAAAAGATCTGTGAAGATTTATATATATAAAAGTATATATATATACTGTATATGTATTAGTGCTGGGAAACAATTAATTGCGATTAATCAAATCCAAAATAAAAGTTTGTGTTTACATAATATATGTGTAAGTACAGTGTTTAATTATTTTGTATATAAATACACACACATGGACATGAGAAAAAAAATTATATATAAAATATTATATGTATAAAGTATTCAATTCAAATTTATTTGTATAGCGCTTTTCACAATACATATTGTTTCAAACCAGCTTTACCGAAAGTGCATTTCAAAAATGTACATGGAAAAATAAATTTAGGTAATCATGTAACAATTTAGGGCATAACATAGTCGTCTCATCGCAGGTGTTGGGGCATCTGAAGTCTCTACATGTACATGTATAGTGTATACATGTAAATATTTCTTAAAATGTATACATTCATTCACGTATTTATATATGAAGTAATTATACACAGTAAAAACATATATTATGTAAACACAAATTTCTTTTTATTTGGATGTGATTAATCACGATTAAACTTTGCCCAGCTCTATATTTGTTAGTCCTCATGTAATGTCCTCACTAACAGTGAAACAATAATTGTGTCTGTGTGTGTGTGTGTGTGTGTGTGTGTTCAATCGAAAATTAGCATAAGTTTAAAGCGAAGTTTAGTAAATAATGACAGAATTTTCATTTTGGTGTCAACTAATCCTAGCTGAGGAAAAAAAAAAAAATCTAAGGAAATATAGGGCAAAATTGAGATAGAAAGGGGGAAAAGTCAGATTCAGTGATGTGTCTGTGATGTCACTGCACTTTAAGAGCACAAAGGCGTTGCTATGCTGCCTGACAACCCTGTGTTGAGAGGTAAAGGGAACACCTGTCTACTGTCACCAGTCTTCACAGATCTGCCATTGCCCAAAACTCACAGATGAACGGAGTACACTATCTCCTCTCCCTCACACGACGTCTGCAGCCTTAGCATGTAGGAGAGCTCGAGGTTGGAGGTGAGAGATACTGGATTGTTGTTGAAGGGTTTTGTTGAAAATGTTGCATTTAGAGAAAGGGGACTGTGGCATGTGATAATTAGTCCAGCTATTTACATAAGCGTGAAGAAAACAAAACGTGGTGTTTCAGAGCTCAAAAGTTTTAATTTGATTCTCAAAAGAGAACTTCATGTTAATTGTGTGGACATTAGCAAGTGTTTCGTAACTATTTGTATTGCAGCCTTTATTTTGAAGCTGTGAATAACTAAAAACACCTGGAAAATAAATCAGTCGAATCTTTATTTATCACCACAGAACCAAGCCTGAGGAATTATACAGTTTACAGTATTGCCATTGAATAGCACCTCATTAAAAGCCTTGCAGAAACATGAGGTTAAAGAAACAATGCACCCAAAAATTCTGTAAGAAAACAGACAGCTCTTTTCTATGTAATTATAATAAATGGGGGCAGAATCTTTCGAAAACTTAAACCGTCCATAGAAAAAAGTCGTCCATACAACTTGCTCTATATTTCTAAATCATCTTAACCCATTTGATATAGCTTTATATAAAGACAACTCGAGTAAATTAAGTTGTTGAAGTGCAGAGAACAGACTCAGACCCCATTTACACTGCATGGTTCAAGTGATCCAAATCACCGATTTTTTCCCACAGATCAGATATGACAGGTGAACGTTTAAGCAGAAAAAAAAAAAAAGCATGGATTCCGATTTTCTCAGATCGGATTCAGGCCTCCTTCAAATCGGATACGTGCATTTGCGTGTGCCATGTAAGCAGACAAAAATCGGATATTCCCCAGTAATTGCGAGTCGTACGTCATTAAAATAGTGCGTGATTATAGACGCGATGGAAGAAAGGATACACACAGTGGAGCAATATGGAGGTTTCATGTCTTTTGAGTGTTTGGGGCGAAGACTGCTGGCGAAAATGCAGGGTTGTAGAAACAAATTCGTGTTTGAAGACATTTCACAAGATATGGGGAGGCATGGTTGTTCTGACCAGGCACATAGCCACAACATAAACTGACTGCAAAGTCAATTGTACTCAGGTGTCTCAACTGAGTATTCAAATACTCAAGGGATTTATTAAACAATGAAGTAAATTACACACAAAACTGAAATTGGGAAATAACTAAAACAGAACAAAACAAAACATGGAGATCAACAACAGTCATAGTGGCCAGCGCACAAGTCTCTCCCTCCTCTTCTCTCTCTCTGCACAAAGTGCCTCAGCTTTTAAAGGGTGTCTCTCCGCCCACTCGTTACCAAATCACACCTGCACACAATAACAAATGAAAGACATACTGCCAAGCAGCCAAACATTAGCAAATCAAATAGAGGAATGTAACAACGGTTTTAAGCGCTCGTAGCTACAGTGCCTCTCCTCTTTTTCTCCGCCGTACGAGACCGATGTTTTGAAGACTTTTGAAAATATTGTGGAAAGAAAACACTGGGTAATTTTATTTGCATCTGCATCCATTGCGTTTCATGCTGTTTTACTTCATTTTCTGGGTTAGAACGTCTACATTTGGTAGGTTCAGCTGTGTATAGTGTAAATGCAAAAATCGGACACGGGTCACTTTTAAGGCTGCATTTACACTGCAGGTCTTGATGCCCAAATCCGATTTTCTGACTATATCCGATTTTTTTTTTTTTTTTGACGACCTGCTTACATCATCTTTTAAAAGTGACACATAACCGATTTTTGAATTTACACTATAGCCTACACTGCTGAAACTACCAAATGCAGTCGTTCTGACCCGGGAAATTAAGTAAAAACAGAACGAAATTCAATGGATGCAGATGCGAATAAAATTATCCAGTGTTTTCTTTCCACAATATTTCAATAAGTCATCAAAACAATTGGTCTCGTACGGCGGAGAAAAAATGAGCACTTAAAACGATGCCTCATATCTTGTGAAATGTCTTCAAAAACGGATTTATTTCTGTAACAATCCTGCATTTTTGCCTGCACTCTTCACCCCAAACACTCAAAAGACATGACACCTCCGCATTGCTCCACTGTGTGTATCCTTTCTTCCATCGCGCCTATAATCGCACACTTTTTAATGACATACGACTCGCATTACTAGGGAATATCCGATTTGTCTGCTTACATGGCACACGCAAATGCACGTATCCGATTCATATCCGATTTATTACCACATATGAATGAAGCCTGAATCCGATCTGAGAAAATCGGAATCCATGCGTTTGTTTTCCTGCTTACACGTTCACTGGTCATATCCGATCTGTGCCACATGACAGGAAAAAATCGGATTTGAGTCACTTGAACCATGCAGTGTAAACGAGGCCTAAAAGATGATGTAAGCGGGTCGTCAAAAAAAAAAAATCGGAAAAAGTCAGAAAATCGGATTTGGGCATCAAGGCTACGTCCACATTAATCCGGATACATTTGAAAACAGGGTTTTCGTTTAAAAACGCTCTCCGTCCACACTAGCGTTTTCAAGTGTTTTCCGACGTTTCAGTGTGGATGAGAAACTTCTAAATTCACTTTACTGCGCATGCATGAAACTTCACAAAAGCTCACCGAGATGATACAGATGGGAAAATAAATAATAATGTCATCGCACAATAACAGGATAATTTTATTTAGCAAAACATCTCACCATCACGGATGCGTCCAGGTCGCATTCAGTCACCATATGTTTGGTCTAAAACGCAACTGCTTTCCTGTTTTGCCGCAGGACAGCAAATGTGAGTAGACTACATTATCTGTTATCTTTGCAGTACTGTGCTATGAAGAATAGCACATATTAAGTAACATAGAAAGTAACATATTTTAGCAATAGTGTAAAAATGAATAACACATAACAGGCACAATACCGATAAACATGAATATCGATTGGTACTACATGGATCACATGACTAAACTTACGTCATCGTTTTGAAATACCTCCGGTTTCACTGTCCACACTACAACGCGAAAACGGCGTTTTCAAATTTATCCACTTTGGAGAGCGTTTTCCAAACAATATGTTTTTGTTGACTTAAAACAGCGTCTCAGTGTGGACGGAAGGCCAAAACGGAGAGAAAAATGTACGTTTTCAAACGAAAACGTATTAGTGTGGACATGGCCCAAGACATGCAGTGTAAATGCAGCCTTAGTGACTGCAGAACTGCATTAACAGAACCTGTGGCAGGTTGAATTTGTTTAGCTGGTGAAGGAAGTACAACCTCTGCTGGGCCTTTTTTGCAATAGAACAAATGTGACTGTCCCACTTCAAGTCTTCATTTAGGCAGAAACAATGAGCTCATTAAAGCAATTATTACAAGTTGTGATCACAATATATATATATAGGAAATTTGGCAGTTGTGTACGTTGATTCAAAGTTGGCGTCATAATAGTACAAAATAAATAGAATAATGAAAAATAAAACGTGCGCATTAGAAGTTATACAATTTGCTCCACTTAAACTACAATTATAGATTCAAAGCTTAAGTTCAACCCTCCTATACTTCATTTCACGTGTGTGTGTTAGCCTTTCAAAGTATACACTCTAAAAAATGCTGGGTTGTTTTAACCCAATTTTGGGTCAAATATGGACAAACTCGAAATGTTGGGTTAAAAATGTAATGTAAAAATTTAACCCAACGGCTGGGTTAGTCCATATTTGACCCAAAGTTGGGTTAAAACAACCCAGCATTTTTTAGAGTGTAGGCCTACTCCTTTTACCGTGAGCACAGAAAGATGCATTCATCGCATGCGCATTATCTAGAGGTCTTATTTTCATGTGCTGAAGTCATTCGCACATGCGCTGTTCTTCTTTTGCTCTTTTTCCTTTTGTGGCCAGTTCACACGCGCCCAGAACACACGCGCCCAGTTCTGGACTGTAGTATGGATCGCCTGTGATATATATATATATATATATATATATATGAGATACAATTTTTGAAGAGCAACCAGTAGGCTACAGTTATTGTTGAGTTCCACAGAAGACATTCACACAGGTTTTGAACAACATGAGGGTGTTTTTTGGTTAACTGTCCTTGATCAAGGGTAAAATGATAGATTAAGGGTGACCCCCAGCTAACAAAGTTAGGTTCTGAGAACGTTTTTCTAACGTTCCATTTTGGTTGTGGGAACGTTAATTTAAAATGTTCTAAAAACGTGCAAATGTCCAGTTTGCTTAACGTTGCTGGAACAGTGTCTTAATGTTTGCAGAACGTTGCTGGAACGTTAGCATAATGTTGTTAGAACGTTATCCTAAGGTTAGCATAATGTTGCTGGAACGTTATGAGAACGTTTATCAAACACAAATAACCTGATAAAGACGTTCCGATAACGTTGTTCTAAGAACGTTTTTTATCAACGTAATGAGAACGTTCATCAAATACAAATAACGTGATAAAGACGTTCCAAGAACGTTGTTCTAAGAACGTTTTCTCTCAACGTTACAAGAACGTTAATAATGTTATATGAACGTTCCGAAAACATTATTTTAATAATGTTTTGTCCTAACATTTACACAACTTTTAAAGAACGTTAGTGAATGTTCTGGGAACGTTCCCTGTTAGCTGATATAGTCTTCTTCGGATAATGCTTTCTGGAACCACGTGTCCATGTGTCTGTAGCTACACACCACCCAAATATGATCATATTAGACATTCAACCATGACAGAAACTAAGGGATCATATCCTTCTTATCCGGCAGCCCGGATGTCCTCCGTCACATTAATCAAACCGTGACATGCTACAACAGTGAGCAAAGTGTGAATTGAACCACAGCGGCAAACTTCAGAGCTCAGTCGAACTCCCAACCCCAAAGTATACTTAATTTGACAAAGTATCTGTAATAAATCACACACTCATTCTAAAATAACCACTCCATTTATATTCAGATATGAAAGGGCTGGACATTCTCCTTTAAAATGTAGAGTTCACTTTGGTTGGAGAATAAGAGAGACCACTGTAATGACTTCCAGATAGCTGTACTCTCCGAGAGGGCCATACATCATACTTTAACAAGTACCAATCAACACATCTCCACTCTGTTCGCCCTCCCCGTCCCCTTCCTCAGGCTGCAGGGTAGCTTCTGGAAAATTGTGTGTGGAATACTTACATGTGGGCAAGTCTGACTAGTGTCCTGTGTGTCATATTGCTTTTGATGTTTTTATAGTTCGATGAAATCGTGCGAGAGGTGAATCAGCACCTGTCAAAGATCCGTTCTATCCGTCTAGACTCGACAAAATAGGCAGATGAAAAATAAATAAATAAACACCTTGCTCTGAGACAAAGTCAGAGTAATCGATTACAGTAATCAATAACTGATCAATTTCTAATATTTGTTGCTGATTGGTCGATAGCCATGTTTTACGATACCTGTCAAATACTGGAAGCATTACAACATCTCTATGCACACTATAGGGCAGTGTCTATTAATCAAAACTGCAGTAAAAAAAAATTGCGAAATATTTTTAGAAATTAAAAGAACTGTTTTCTATTTGAATGTGTTTTAAAATGTAATTTATTCCTTCAGAAATCATAATTTGGTGCTCAAGAAACATTTATTATCAATGTTGAAACAGTTGTGCTTAACATTTTTGTGCAGATGATACTTTTTTCAGGATTATTTTATGAAAAGAAAGTTCAATGAACATAAATTATTTGCATTTAATACATTACATTTATTAAAGTATTCATTATAAAGCTGTCACTTTTTAACCAGTTGAATGCACCCTGATGAATAAAAATATTCACAATATAATACAAATTTCCCTCTTTTTCTCTCTTACCACAAATGTTTGAATGATATCATTGTTTCAACAAAAATGTTAATCAACAAAAACTGTCCATTTACAAAGGGCTGTCCATTAAAAAAAAAAAGTTGACGGATTAAATATGTGTGGGTTTGTGAAAGAGAGAGGAGTAGACGAGAAAAAAAGACGAGAAAAAAAAATAGGATCAGTGGAGTGAATGAAATATTAAAGCCCTCTAATGAAAAATACGAGGTTTGCTTTTTCTTTCTACACTTTCAAATGTATTTTTTAATTTATAGTTTTAAATTACAGACATTTTATTTCTAGCTGAGGAGCAACTAGATGGATGGAGCACAGAGCAAAAGGGATGGTTTAAAACTTTAATGAATAAACAATGTCCTTTCGCTGAAATGTTACATGGGTCTTTGAACAATGCACCAGCGGCAATTAATCAATACGAGAAGAAAATTACATTTCATATTTAACAGAATATGAACTCTAGCTTAATAAATGATATCTTCTTTTAATTTAATTGGCGTCAGCTCAGATCTAGCAGATTGCTAATAAAATTCAGGATTTCCATATTTAATGATGCATGCTTTTCGTGCTAAATTTTACAGGGGAAATGTTGTCTTTAATGAACCTTAGAGACAATCCTAATAGACATTGTCTTTAACAAATGTAATTTCCCTTACATTAAAGGTCCTTTGGTTGATTCTGCTGATTTAAACACATTTAGTTATGGAGGACCAGAGAATTATGATGTTCTCCTTCCTACTGCTTTTGTTTGCTGTATTACTGCGACATTATCCATTATTCAGAGTAGTACAAAATAATAATAAAAAATAATAATAATAATAATAAAGGACGTTGCGATCTACTTTTCCATTTCCTCGGTTGGGTTAAAAGGCATGGTTCATTTTGGAGGAGTCTGCAGCGAAAATGGGAATAAATGGATGTCAATTTCCATTTTAAATTGGTAGCCAATGACCCATGGAGGAAGCCCTTTCCACCACAGACAGACAGAATAACTCGAATTAGAAGCGGCTGACATTTCAGTTAATTGCTGTGAGTGTGGCCGGCTTCTGCAGTCACCTCCAAACCAGGTTCAATTAAGTCCTCACCTTTACAGCCGAGTGTTTGGAGGGGAGGAGAGACGGAAGACGGCGAGGAAGAGTGATGCTCAGACCGAGGATGCTGACAACTCACAATGAAGTCTCAATAGTTGTTATGAAGTGTGAATTTTGGCAGAGGGCTGACTCTGGGTGGGGATGAAAACTGATGGCTTTGATTTTTGCGGCCTTTTTAATCACATCTTATCTTTTTTGACAGCAAGTTTCAAACACAACAACTTTCATCACAGTTCTCAAAATTCCAAATATCAAGAATTGAAGCATCAATTCGCTTCAGCGTGAACGCTAAGTGAACCATAAATATATCATTTTCTTTTGAGAAAACTGAGTGTGAACACTCTTAAAGGGTTAGTTCACCCAAAAATTTAAATTCTGTCAGTATTTACTCACCCTCATGTTGTTTCAACCCCGTAAGACCTTCGTTCATCTTCGAACAAAAATTAAGATATTTAAGATATTAAGATCGCTCCTGCATACTAGTCCATTGGCTTCTTCAGGAAATGACCTCAAAAAGTCGTTAAAGACATCGTTAAAATAGTCCAAGTGACTACAGTGGCTCAATCTTAAGTTTATCAAACGACGAGAATACTTTTTGTGCGCAAAAATAACGACTTTATTTCAACTATTCACTTCCTTCTCTCTGCGCCTCTAGTCAGTTAACGTAGTGTGATTGCGTAGAGCTACGTCACACGTAGGCTCACTATTGGCCGACGCTGGTCATGTGTGTGATGCGTGTGACGTACAATAACAGAAGCTTACGCTATTAAACTAGTAACCTGACTCAAAGCGGAGAGAGAAGGAAGTAAATAGTTGAAATAAAGTCGTTATTTTTGTTGTTTTTTTACGCACTAAAAGTGTTCTCGTTGTTTGATAAACTTAAGATTGAGCCACTGTACACTGTCAGAAAAAAAGGTACGAAAGCTGTCACTGGGGCGGTACCTTTTCAAAAGGTACACTTTTGTACCTAAAGGGTGCATATTGGTACCTTCATGGTACACTTTTGGACCTAAAGGGTGCATATTGGTACCTTCATGGTACACTTCACGACCTAAAGGGTGCATATTGGTACCTTGATGGTACATATTTGTACCTTTAGGTACAAAAGTGTACCTTTTTGAAAAGGTACCGCCCCAGTGACAGCTTTCGTACCTTTTTTTCTGAGAGTGTAGTCACTTGGACTATTTTAACGATGTCTTTAATGACTTTTGGAGGCCAGCAAGAGTCATTCCCTGAAGAAGCCTATGGACGCAGGAGTGATCTTAACAGTGTTGTAGCTAGTACTCGAGACTCGGACTCATCTCGGACTCGGTCTCGAGACCATATTTTAATGGTCTTGGTCTTGTCATGGACTCGTGTCCATTTGGACTCGGAATTGACTCGTACTCGAACATTTTTTTTTTTAGGACTCGGAATTATTCCCGAGTCCACTCGAGTTCAATTAAAAATCTTTTTCATGATTATTAATGTATGTTAATAAAATATTTCTTTAAATTGATTGACACGCCCAGTGATTGGTGATTTTCTAGTGCGCAACTGCGCATGACAAATTGTAATAAAATTACTTTTAACACCACCTATGTGGCCTTTTTTCCCTAAACTGATCATATTTTTTAAACTCTAAGTAAATTCAGTAAAAAAAAAAAAAAGGATTTCTCTAAGTAAATAAAAGTAAATTAGGTAATCAACCCTCACTGGTCTCGGTCTCGACTCGGACTCGACCGTCTCTGGTCTCGGACTCGACTCGGACTCGACTCTCTATGGACTCGGTCTTGACTCGGACTCGACTCTCTCTGGTCTCGGTGTCGACTCGGACTCGAGTGAGGTGGTCTCGACTACAACACTGGATCTTAATATCTTAAATATCTTAATTCGTGTTCCGAAGATCTTATGGGGTTGGAACAACATGAGGGTGAGTAAATACTGACAGAATTTTCATTTTCTAACCCTTTAAATTCACATCCTCTGGTATAGTCTCATTGTAAATTATAAATTCGAAATGATGAGAAATTAAAACGCCAAATATAAATGCAAATTGTGAGATCTAAAATCACAAACGGTAGATATCTCACAATTACAAGAAATAATGTCGCAATTACCCTTTTTTTACTCGGAAACAGGCTTCCATAATAATCAGCTTTCAGTCAGGATAAAAACACATTTTTCCCTTTAAATGAGGGCACACAGACACTCTCTTAGCAGTCAAACCCCTCTCAGCGCCCACATTACATTAATATACAAAAACACAAATGCAACAAATGAGGCTATTGAAGGCCCACATTGGCAGGTAAATCATTCTAGTAGGATCAGAGGGGGAATTGTTTAAATTGGCTTTCATTATTCAAGGTCTGTATATGATTTGCACTGGCCCTCTAATTACTAGAGGTACTGACCACCGGGAGCAGTTGACTGAGGCAATGCTAAATAGGTTTACCTGCAACAAGATTTGAAGGTCAAACTGTTTATCGCTCTGCCTCTCTCCCAGAAAGATGACGATGACTTGAAACTAGGCTGATATTTGCAGATGGTATGACAAGCTGTTGAAACAAGTACAGTAGAACAGAAAAGATAGTGTAATTTCTCATGACAAAATGATTAGTCCCAATTGACATTCTTCCCTTTGAACCATTATATTTTTTTCTGCTTGCAAAGCCAATCAGGTCATTAGTCAGAAGAGAAAGTGCTGTAAAACTCCTGGTCTAAGTAAGCACTACTTTAGGTTTAAAGTGGCACTGCAGTGCATGACCTTACACTGAGCTTGGTAGTATAACAGTTCTATCTTTTGACTTTTAATGTGCCGGGTTCGAATCCACTGTGAGACACCAATGTTGCTAGTTGCTCCAGAGGCATGCGAACTCTGACATATATAGCAATTGTAAGTCGCTTTAAGACTGTAAGACTGGAAAAATGTCGCCTGGTCCGATGAGTCTCGACTTCTGTTGAGACATTCAGGTAGTAGAGTCAGAATTTGGCGTAAACAGAATGAGAACATGGATCCATCATGCCTTGTTACCACTGTGCAGGCTGGTGGTGGTGTAATGGTGTGGAGGATGTTTTCTTGGCACAATTTAGGCTTCTTGGTGCCAATTGGGCATCATTTCAATGCCACGGCCTACCTGAGCATTGTTTCGAACCATGTCCATCCCTTTATGGCCACCATGTACCCATCCGTTGATGGCTACTTCCAGCAGGATAATGCACCATGTCACAAAGCTCGAATCATTTCAAATTGGTTTCTTGAACATGACAATGAGTTCACTGTACTAAAATGGCCCCCCACAGTCACCAGATCTCAACCAAAAAGAGCATCTTTGGGATGTGGTGGAAAGGTAGCTTCATGCCCTGGATGTGCATCCCACAAATCTCCATCAACTGCAAGATGCTATCCTATCAATAGCCAACATTTCTAAAGACCTTGTTGAATCAATGCCACGTAGAATTAAGGCAGTTCTGAAGGTGAACGGGGGTCAAACACAGTATTAGTATGGTGTTCCTAATAATCCTTTTGGTGAGCGTATTTGCTTATGACTGCCTCCAGAGCAAAACATCGACGAAAAGTTATGCATCATTGCACCATATGCTCTCGCTAAATAGCTGACATTCGCCTACGTTGGATTTGAGCGTCACGTCGCACCAAAAGAAACTCATTGTAATCACTGACGCTTTCTACACTGAATACAGTAAATACTGTAGATGTGCGTTCAGTTTCCACGCACTTGAGTCTGTCAAGAACGATGCAAAAAAAAAAGAGTGGAAAGCTTTCGCTTTAAATACGGCCAACCAACCACTAGGCCTCATCATCCCAAACTGTCACTATTATTTATTATTTTTAAAAAAAGAGCTGCATGTGTTCCATTTTTCAGCTTTTTTTTTTCCTTTTAGCCGTTTTCCATTCTCTACAATCTCAGACTCCCATAGGAAGCTCAAGCTTGACTCATTGTCTAGAGATCACATCCTGTTTATTTGTAAAAAAAAAAAAAAAAGAAGAAGATTTTGGCTGGAGTGTGCGAATTCACAAACAGGCCAATTAAAGGAAGCTATTAATTTAGTTGCATTTGTCAAAAGGCTCAGGCAACAATTAGTACTATTAATGCAATCTTGTCACATGTCGCCATGCCACATGGAATAGCTTCTCACAAGCTGTTCCATGGATCCCTATCAAACCAAATAATTCATTTGGCCCCAGCAGCCCTCGCTATGCTAAAATCCCTCTCTTTCTCTTTGACAGAGAACAAGCCTGCAGGGGGAACCATGCTTTCTATGAGGGGACTGTCAATTCTTCTTAGAAGCTCTGTCATGCGCATGTGTGGTTTGCATAGACGTGTACTAATGCATTTAAGATATTGGCGTATGATTGTCTAAGTAATGTGACAAGCACTTACGCGTTAGCAAAATGGGGTGTTGTGTTTGGTTCGGCGTGTGTGCTTGACTTGATACATGCGCGTTGGAGGAGAATAAATCTTTCACTTTGTTGAAATTGGCATGAAGAGGTATTCATGCAAATAAACAAGACCTTGTTTTTTGATATGTGCATGGATACACAATTGTATTCATATAAAAGAAGTACAGTTGTTTTCATAGAAAAAGTAACATTTGTGCTAATGTATGACCAATGTAATAACTTTAATCAATTTATTTCGATCTGTTTACATTATGTTATTATTCAATGTGCAATTAAAACAAACAAGGCAATATCAAAACTGTCATGAAAGGAAAACCGTTTATTCATGTTTGAAATTACACATAACTACCACAAGGAAGACTTTTCAGTCCAGGGTGTAGTCTGGTTAGAAAGAAACACGAAACATCTTTAATACATTAGAACCACTGTCACAAATAAATTTTGTATGACTTTTTTTTAATCAGTTTCAGAATCACATACGATACAAAAAAAAAAAAAAAGAGAGAAAGAAAGAAAGTTGGAACCCTGTCACACAGGGTTTGAAATGTACAATTCTGAATACTGAAACCTCTATGTATTACAGGTTTTCTTTTTTTTTAATCATGGGTTTTTATTTATTAATTTTTTATTTCTTTTTTTGCATGAATTAGTAACAAGATGAGCAACATTCAAAATGTTCTTCAGTATTTACAACAGTTTTACTGTTTGGTGTTAATTTTATGATCGCATTTCCCCCTCCCTGTTCCGTCCAGCACAAAATTCCCCTCCAACAGCCACTGTACTCTCCATACTCTCGGTGTTATTTGTATTATTAATATTATGGTTATTTTTTTGCTTTTTTTCCTTTTAAAAGTTGCAACAAAGCAACTTAATTTTCTTAGAAGGTTAAAATATACATTAGATTACATAAAGAGCGAGAGACAGAGAGAGCAAATTTCTTACACGATGGAACCAATCCAAACTAACAAAAGTAAAAAAAAAAGTATTTTTAAAAATACCAAAAAGAATGACATAAAGTAATAGACAAAAAGCGGTGGTGGTGATTTTGTTGAGAGGTAGTCAGTGAGAGCACTATAAGCTAAAGAAAATGTTTTAAATCTATTGGTTTTCTATGAGTTTCAATGAGGTAATAAAGCTGAGTATTTATTGGTGAGATGTATAAATACTCTCAAGCTATGTCATATACAAGAATGTTTTTGAATGAAAAAAATTGCCAGAAAAGCATCCAACAAGATGACCCATATTTCCTTTTTAAGTCTTCTACACTTTCTTCAACAATTGTAGTGAACTGAATATTTTGCATTTTTTAAAAAAAGACAAATTGCCAGGCATTTAAAAATCACCCCCCAAAATGGAGTGGATTGCCTTTCATTGGTGGACTTGTCAAGGTCATTGCTAGGTGTGACATTAATACAAAAAAACAAAAAAAATGCAATGAGTTCCCGAAGCTGCCTTCTATAGCACTTAGCCCTGTTAAATGCATCGGTTAGCATCATATGAATATACCTTTGTAAGTACCAGTTGTATTCCTGCACTAAAGCTTTGCTGACAGTCGGTTAGAACAATGGAGAGGGGTTATGACCAGTAATTAAAAAAAAATAATAATAATAATAAAATAACAGTTTGAGCTTGTACACTTTAAATGATAAAAGAAACATATTAGTTTAATAGGATTGGAGAGATTGTTAGTAAAAACTGCAGTGGACTGATGTTACGGCTAAGAAATGTCCAGCTTCCAAAACACTGTGGAAAAGCACTGTGGATGATTCCATTAGGATGTCTCTGGATTAGCTGTGAGAGTTTATTCTGTGTCTCTGATTGGTCAGTCTGTGGTTTTGTAGTTCTGTGATTGGTTATCCACAGCTTGAGAAGGGGCCGTGTCAATGAGGAGATTAGTTCGAGGTATCAGAGTGCACACTACCAGGGCCTTCTGTAGGGGAAATCACAGAGGATGGAGTCGTAGCATCCTGCCATCCCCCATTACCCTAAAAACAAAACACAGGGAAAAAGAAATGCTATTAATATTGTTGGGGGTAATGAAAAATGAATAAAAACATCGAAATGCCAACTGCAGTAATGAAATATTTTAAATAACACAAATATACTTCATGTAATTAATCTCACTGCCTCAGTGTCTCTGACCTTTGAAGATCCAATTCATCCATACTAATACGCAAACATTACTTTAGATAAACAGCACGATTGTGTTCATTTTTTTTTGCATTATTTATTTTTTTGTTGCTCATTCTTCTACTGTCATTTCACTTTTGGTGTGAAAGGTTCTTTATTTTTGACAAAATCAGAACAAGCAAGCACAGCCCACGTGGGAAAAAGTAACACACTACTTTCCATAAAAAGTAACCCAACGTTATTTGCGTTAGGAAGTAACGCAACATTGTAATGCATTACTTTTAATAGTAACTTTCCCCAATACTGGTTTCGCCACATAACTAATTTTAGAATGTAAAAGAACATACATGTATAAACGTTTTTTAACACACACACATATATATGATAAAAATAAATCAAACTAAAGCAAATAAAAAAATGTAAAATATGTAAGCCATTTTGTAAATAATCTAATATAAATACAATAAATATATATATATATATATATATATATATATATATACCATGATAGCATGTACCATGATACCTCCCAAATCTTGTGCAATATGCTAGGTAAAAGAATATAAATTTCCAGTATTCATAAATTCACAGAAGCATGTGTGTCGAGAAGTGTGTGTCCTAATCCTGGTTTGTACGTGCGAAGCATGCATACATATGCATACTAATGTATTAAGAAATTAATAAGAGAGAGTGTCTCCTCTGATCTACTGTCTGACATGCCGACGGCCATCTTGCCACGTTAAACCCACATTGGCTTCTCCCTCTCTCTCGGTCCCTGCTTCCCTCGCTCTCAGAAAACAAATTCGCATAAATGTTGTGGCCAATGGGAACGATTGCTGAAATCAATGTCTAATCAGATTTCAGCGGTGGGCCGACAGCTTGTCGCTCCATATTTTGATGTCAGTCAAGGGGAGGGAGGCCGGGGCAGGGAGGGGGGAAGCTCGAAGGATGCTGAGTGGAAGTGACGGTGCAGGCCTTTCCTCCACCCTGCTCGCCTGAGTGCATTTGATTCAATCGCTCATCGGAGACTAGCCTTTGCTGGATATTTCCCCTCCAAAATAACGCTTAAATCCCCCTAACCTAATTCTACCTCTCTTTCTCCGTATCACCACAACAGACAGTTAAGGTACGCCATAGTTCCCAACTGGTAGGTCACGACCTAGAAATCTGTAGCAGATATGTTACGAAAGGGTCGTGGGATAAGAAAAAGATGCCAAATTAGTGTGCTTTTATCATGGGTTTTGGTGAATATTTTAAAATGTTTGGTATCAAAGGCAATGCATCAAATGCTACAGTATTTAATTTGTAATTATTTTGTAAAAGCGTGTAAAATTAAGCAGATGCCAACCTGAGGAAATGCCCTCATTGTCAAAAAAGGGGAAAAAAAAAATAAAAAAATGTGAGACTAGAAATACAGCTTCACTTGCAAATTTGCAATAAGGATAAACATGGTAAAAACTGTACAAGTAAAACCTAATATATTGGAAAAAAAACAACAACAACAAAACAAAAAACACGATGAGTAATTGGCTTAATATAATCAAATAAAGTATATTAACAATAAACACGGTGAATCATTGGCTTAATAAATATAATAAATTATAAAAATAAACATGGTAAATTAGTGCCTTAATATAATGTGAAAAATTATGAAAAAATAATAAACATGGTAAATCATTGGCTTAATATAAATCAATTATAATAACTTAATAATAACACGAATATGGTGAATCATTGTCTTGAAGTAAAAAAAAAAATAATAATTTTGTTATAATTAATGTGTTGTTTATTACAATGTTCATTTGATGGAGTTGTCACTTCATGTAAAATCTGGATTCTGAAGAAAAACTGTTGAGAGCTACGGCGCGTTTTGCTAATGAGGTGTTTGGTTATCAAAACAATCTGTCTGTGTTTCTATAAAAATCATGGGGAGATGTGTGTGCCTGTGCATGTGTCTGGTATACGGGGAACTGTTCAGTGGCGGAATTCGGATTTTGCTGATTTAGAATTCCTGGAACGGGTCAATAAATAGATTGTGCTGGTCTCCTCCAGCCACAATGTCTGGACCGTTGCTGAAACGCGACCGTTATAAGGAAGTCTGCTGTACCCTGATGACATGGATCACTCGCATTCAAGCCTGACACACAGACACACACACACTTGTTGTAATGATAGAGTGACTTAAGCAGTGGACCAGAGTGAGAGAGTGTGAAAGTGTGGCGTTTGAGTCTGCGAGAGGCTGACACTTCATCTGCACAGCTACAGGCCAAAGAGGCCTCCGAACACACACACACACACACACTGACACACAGCCGTCTCAGCATTAGCCACAGATACACTGCCACGTTTGGGCCTCACTGCTGTGAAAAATCAGGCATATGTTTTGACTTATGACATTTATCGTCGTGTGCTTTGCTAGAGTTAATTCATGCAAATGGAGCTCTAAGAGTCATCAGAAAATACACATATGACAGCTATGCTCTATTAATTACCTCACTGCAAATTATTCCTCCATCTGATTGCATCTGTTTCCCAATAGAAAGTGATTAGTTTTGCTTTTGGAAAGCTCATTTATCTTTTTTTGATAATGTACAAGGACCATTTGGACCGATAAATAAGCTGTTTTTGTATTATGAATAAATAATAATCTTTAAGACACGTTTTACTGGCTCATTTGATAATATTACAAAGCCAGAAAAAGTTTACAAGTTCCTATTTTACCAGCTCAGCAGCAGCCACGGAGGCTTGTCAGTCTGCAGTTTTTCACATCTAAGTTTATATATTTATGAACAGATATAACATCTAAACCTGTGTTTAGCTCAAGGAAGATAAATGTCTGTATTTCACTCTTCTCTCTCTCTCTCATCAAATAAATGAGTCTTTACTCTGATGGTTTCAGATTACGCAGTGCATGGTGGGGGAAAAAAAAAACCATATCAAACCTCATCAAGGAAGATAAAATTCATGCCTGCAGAAGGCTGCAGGCAATCATACTTTCATATTTCATCACGTTGATAAGGATATTGCAAATTCTTTGAAGCATTGCAAAACAGGCAAACAGAGGCAAGACGTGCTAGTAAAAGCCTTTTCATCTTACCACGTTATAGGTTACTGTAATAGGAACTGTTTACACAGGCAACAAACTGACTTAATATATATTTCTGAATCTCATTTTCCTCACACCACTCCCAAATACTTCAGCGGCTTGAGCTTTTACCGAGCAAAGCATTTATTCCCGCTTTAAAAATGGCCATATTTTCCGCTTTATGCATATTATGGGGTAGATACTCCTGTCATCGTCTGAATCATCACTCTGTTTGTTGTGGAGTTTGGATTTATGGTGGTTTCTTACTGTCTGATCCTTCTGATTTATGTTATAATAACTATATGTAGTGCATTTACAAGTTTAACAACAGCCTTTCTTAGTAAATGCCATGCTAAAAACCTGTTGTTTTATGTCTTCTAATCCATAGCACATGATTATGTTGTACAAAACAAACTATAGCGATGTTTTTCTTGTTATTGCTGAAATAACAGCATTTGCATTGTTACAAAAACTTACATTTTGCATTTTACAACTTTTTATACTGACTGAGACTGTACTTACATTCAAGCCACGTGGACTATACATCGGATTCCCCCCCAGGGCATCATTGTATCCTGCCGTCTGACTGATAACATGGCGCAGGGTATCCACCTGCAGAGCACACAACAGGAAGTCAAGCTTGTCAACATTCTGTGTTTCAGGAACGCATGCAGACATCAACACAGTGATGTATGGTTAAAACAGACAAAGGCAATGGTGTTTAAAGGAAAATTTGATGGCTTTGTTGTTTACTAAATGAATCCTACTAAATGGAATATGCAGATAAATGGGACACATATGTGGTTCAATGCAACATTTAGGACAACATATGCGTTTCCCCTCTCTATTGCTGTCTGGCTATGATTACTTTATTCCAAGCCTGAAAGATAATAACAAAGAAAGAAAGGAACGCATTCATTTTGATTTGGAATTTGCTACAAAACACAAGAGTATTCATTCGCACATGACAACAGTTGGAGGACAACAAGGTATGTGACAACACACTAACAGAGCATGAGCAAATATCGAGAATCTGATCAATCTTCAATGCACATTGACTTTCTCTCTCCTTCAAATGGTGTTTTTTAAACTAATTTTAACATGAGCATGAAATGAGCTTATGTGAACATGGAAAAATGGGGATAATCACAATGAACAGGGGACAGAAAATGATATAGAGGTTTGGAGGAAAGAACAGTACCATACAACCAATACCAACCCAAGAGCTCAAGTCAGAGCCAAATGCATTCACAACATCAACTACAATATGGGGTCTGTTCCAGGATCAATATACTAGCATACTGCTGTAAATCATGAGTTTCTATTCAGAAGGACCTCTTATTGGCTGTAATATGGTAATTTGGTTGGGGGTCTAGGATCCATCCATGTCCAGACTACGTATTAATCTTCCATGACTATAATGAGACTAATTGTTAAGGGGGTTGATCAAATCTGTATCTGTCTATATGTTGAGGGGGAGGGGTTGAGTTTTTAATGTGGATGGTAGGCTAGCTGACAGGTCTGCTCTGGTTCACAGCCCCAGTTCCTGTGCGTAGCGCCTACCTGTGACTGCACATTGGCTCCGACTTGTGCCCCTTGGTAAGAATCCCCATTCAGATTCTGCATGCTCATGAATATGTCCCCCGAGTTTGGGAGGTTAAAAGAACCTGACGAACCTAGAAAGGAAAGATGTAAGGAGCTGAATAACGAGAGGATGAGAAAGAGAAAGAGAGGCTATCACAGACTCACACATACACACAATGTGTACAAGGACATACACGCACCACACACCACGCTAGGAAGTGATGCTCAGAAAGCAAGCAACAAAGGAAAGCAAAAGAAACAAGGGAGAAATGAAAGGATAGGGATGGTGATGACGGCTAGGTTATAATACATCTCTACAAGGGCGCGTGGTGGTCACCAAAAATGCCAAAACAGGGGGAGGGGAACAGAGATGGTATATGGAATTGGAAGTCTAAGTTTTCCACGGGGGTTCACACCTACTCCTACTCTAGTGGACTAGTTCATACGGGGGATTATATGCCAATGACAAGAAGGACAATAAGAAGCTTATGGAAAAGGCCAGTACCAGTGAACATGTTGGTTAATAGAGTGTTTTTGTTCTCTGCAGAGTCCAGCTGAAATTCTTCATCTTTCATCTGGAATCCTGGGTGCAAGAAAAAGGGGACCCCTTAAAAATTGCTTACCCACAACTCCTCAGGGTCTATGCTATGTCCATATCACAGTCAAATATTCTGCTTATTATGTCTGAAGAGCAACAGTTTAAGAAATACTGCAATCAAATATCGATTATTATTCCATACTGTGCATTTCTTTAAGAGTGTAACATGCTCAGAGCAAGATATTTCTATAAATTTACAACAGGGGCAACACTGTCACATTTATGGATAAGAAGGGAGTACAGTGGGTGAGGATTATCTCTTCTATACCCACCAACACCACCCTTCAGTACTTCAAACATATTCAGCATGTGCAACCCCCTCACACAGTTTCTGCTTGACTTTACTCGTCTCGTTCAGCATGTATAGTCTCAGAGGCAGGAGATTGAGGCTTATCCCCCAGGCTGGGACCTCTCACTGTCACAGCAGCCAACCAGCATGCCAGAGGGAGCAGAGGTTTAGAAGGGACCAAGCTGAGATAAGGTACAGCTGGTTGGTTTTTGGGGGCTCGTCCGGGAACGGTGCAAGCTTACCAGAGTTAGGTGTGGTGGGTGAGTTGGTCTGACTATTCTGGACGGCGGCAGCCGCTGCGTGCGCGGCAGTCACGGCTGTCTTGGCGGCGTAGAGGTTGGCCTCCTCCTGGAACTTGCCAATGTTTTTTTTGTAGCGGATCCTCTTGTTGCCGAACCAGTTGGATACCTGAGGGAAAGATGGTAAGCAAAAAAAGAGGGGGAAAAAGAGGAGGGGGCGTCAGACGTCAATGCAGACGAGGCACTGTGCACTGAGCAGAGTGATTGTTTCAAGATGTCATGTTTGGGTCCATCAAGTCCACAGTCCCCAGCCTCCCACAGTAATATCCGCTGGGCATGCAGACTAATTAAGCGATTATCAGACAGGGCTTGTGTGCGTTATTGCGGATGGAGGCGTGACATGCTCTCTGTTTGTCTCTAGACAAAACCAACACACATGGGGCTGCTCGTCTTGTGACAAAATTAGGATCAGTGCTGTGCTTATGGGATCAGGTAGCTAATGCCAAACTTTACCTGAGATCTTGCTAAAATAGTTTGTTCTTATCCTTGACCTCATTGAATAAAAAAAAACATTCTCAATAATTGTTTTAACATAAATGTTTATTTTGTTTTTACTTTTACTTGCTTTCTTTAAAGGTAACTTGGAAACATTTGTTGCCTTGATTTCAAAGGCAAAGGCTTTTATGCATCTTAATAACACTAATGTTCTTTTCTTTTGCATAAAACCACTTTTGTGCTCTTGCCTGAAGACAAATAACAGACATGATAATAACCACAACTCACACAGTACACCTAAAAGCAGCCACACCGCCTCAACCCAATACATTAATAATTACAATAATGCTAATTCTACTAAAAACAGCAGCCAGAAAACAATATGATCTGGGTCATATGGGGGGTGGTAGATGTGCAAATGCTAGCACTGCATAATTGTGGAATAATAAAGAGATTAAGGGTTGTTTCTTAATAGCCCTATAAATTATGGTGGCCTGTCGCCGTGGCGATCTCTCCTGCCGTATTCCAGCTCTGGCTGGACTGGAGGACCAGAGAGCCTCAGCCCCTTAATGATGCTTTATTTAATTTCCACCTCTCTGCTTCCATTTTAATATCTCCAGCAGCCCGAGCCACACTATGCTACAGCCGCTGAATTTACATGACATCAGATCATTTCTACCCCCACCATGCCTCTGCGCTTCTAAATCTTTAATATCTAGGCAATTAAAATTAATGACCATTCAGCTGAAGCCACCACCGTTGGCAGGCTTTTGCCTTAACATCAATTGTTTGATGGGTTTACCTAGAGGTTAAACTAACAAGCAAGGTTTAATTGGAAGCAATGAAAGCACTAGCCGTCATCCTTTTTACTTAACCTGCTTAGGAAGCAGTTTAAGGCCATGGAAAAAAGGCATGCAGAGTCTCCCTAAACTTTTCCTTTAGCTGTTCCTAACCCTAACATTTCATATTTTAACAAAACAACATATAACTCATTTAAATGGCTGTTCTCTCTTTTGCCTTTAGATGAATCAATAACAAATAAGGATGTCCAAAAACTCTCACATGTAATCTTTGTATTCATACTGGTTTCATACATTACATTTTTTTTTTTTTTCACTTGACAAAAATGTTTAAATACTAATATTTTGCCTCACTGCATATTTGGTCACATTTATGTGAAAACACCCTGGACTAGAGATGCAGTAGACTTCTATGCCTGGAACCCAATACCTGGTTTATTTGCTTTAAACCAATGGAGAGAAAAGCCTGTGTGGGTGTAGTAAATAATTCACCACTACTCCCTCCCCAAGCTTGGGTCAATACACCACTAGTGTCACTGAAATGGGATGGATGATCTTACCCAGGTCTCAATACCTCCCGATTTATACTGCTTCTCTTGCTGAGAGTGGAGCTTAAATGGAGACTCAGACTCCTGACTTCATCTCTCCCTCTCTCTCACACACACACACACACACAATTCCTGTCATTGGCGGTTGCAGTGGCCAGGGCTGCTGATATTATCAATAATGAAGCGGTCTGCCTCAGGTTAATGTGTTAACTATTAATGCAGAGCTCTGCTACATGTATAATGAGCTGAAATATTGATAAGTGTCGTTCGTTTGAACCACAGGAAGATCGAAGCGGAAGAACAGGACTTAATTGGGTGATGGGCACCACACTTTGTTCTCACTCATTTGCAGGGTGCATGTTACCCCCTTAGACTCAGTGCCTAAAATCATAGTTGTCATGAAAACTCTTAAAAAAAGCATTATGTGACCCAGTATGCCATGATGCCCATTTAGAAGGCAGAACATCACACATGCACACAGATCGTGCCCAGATAATGAGACTGATTCTGTGCACTGAGTGAAGTTGTGCCTGATAAAGGCGACTGAATTTCATCAACAATACTATTAACACCACACATCACTTCTAATCAGCATATGTTTTAGATACAAGGAAAAAGGCAAAGCAGGCAGTTTCTTGGATGTACATGTTCTAGAATTTGTTACAACAAGAGTGAAAAAAATGTTACTACCTTAGAAATGTAAATATATATATTTTTTTAAACACGGCGCAACATTTCTACCATTTTTTTAAATTAAAAATAGAATCTTTAAAACTAAAATTGAAAAACAAAATATTTTCATATCCTCCAGCAGCATATTATTAATTGAATGAAATATATTTCCAAATATATACAAAAGGTTAAGTTCCTGAACATATAAAAGAACACACTTATTATGTGGGGTAAATGTCTATCACAGAAATGTCAAAATATATAATGACAAGACATAACACAATCAAAAGGGACACATACTTTTAGAAATTTGACAATCGAGTGAAATTCTCTAGGGAAGAGTGAAGAGTAATTACATAAATACTGTCTGATATTTAGTTTGATTACTGAGCACTCCAAATACAATCCCATTCGACACTTGTTCAGTGTGCAGATTGTTTGTTGCTAAGTTGTCGCTAAGTTGTCGCAGAAAAAGGCAGACTTTTGGGGAACAGAGTGCTGAGTATATCTAAACATGTTCTTAGGTATTAGTGAACACACATAAAGGGGTGACAGAATAAAGAAAAAATCAACAATAAAGTAAAACAAATGGCACAAAAAAAGTGGAGCAGGAGAAGTCATGACATACCTGTGCCACTGTGATGGTGGTTCCCACCCCCTGAAGGCAAAAAAGAATGGCTTTTACAGGATCTGACTCTGAACAACCCTCCATAAGCCCCTCCCCACAGAGAAAAAATAAACATTTATAACATCACAGAGTATGCAAATATGCTCTAAGACCAATAGGTTAACAGTACACATTTTCCTTGACCACCTCTGTGACAATTTGAAAAAAGGAAAAGAGTTTTGTCTGTGGGGAGATGGGTGTGGGTGGGTACTCTTGCCTTCAGGTGGATTCTGAATTTCGCTATTAGAGTGGGAAAACACTATACTCTTGATTGCTTTGCGATAATGAATCACACTGTGCGACTAAAAGTTTTGTCCGTCTTCTTTCTCTCCTACAACACATACACTCACATGCACACACATTTACTCTAAAACATAATGACTGACACAGATCGCCACAAACTGTGGCATCCATCCACAACAGGGTACACGCTGTGCCTGTGTCAGCTCAGTGGAAGTATCAGACTGATGTGTTAGAGCAAACAGGTATGCATGCTAGACAGTGAGGAGAGAAAAGAAGAGGACAATGAGACACAGTATGCTGAAGAGCCTTTCTGGTGTGATCAATCTTGACCCTGTCCCAAATGGCACCCATAGCCCCCACGGTCTTCCTCCGAATCCATACTTTGCAGCATGGGCTGCTGGGTAACATTCAAGGATGCATAGCTGCTGAAAAGTGGCTGAATGGGTAGGTTTGGGAACCTAAAATGACAAACTGGACACCGTACGACTCGAGTGAAGGTCAAGAGACCATAGGTCCACATTATGAGGACCATTTGAGACAGGGCCTTTGTTTGCCTCATCTGACCTAGCCTTGCCTGCTGTTAGATTATGATTATGAACCTAGATTATGGTACTACCCTGCTAACAAAAACAGCTTAAAATAGCCTAAGATGGTTTGATGGTCTCAAAGCCTGTCAAGCTGTTCTGTTGGCTGATTTTAGAGGGGTCTTGGGAACTTTTCAGCTTGTCAGGCTAGGAGACCAACTGGCCAACCGTGTAAGGCAGCTGAGCACCACCTTAGCCAGGATGGGAGACCAGCTAGACCAGGGGTTTTCAACCCTGCTCCTGGAGACTAACTGTCCTTCAGAGTTTAGCTCCAACATTAAGCCATAGATACACAAGACTTTGAGCAAGACATTGCAGCGGTCATTTGATGTCACACTCAGTAGCATTAAAAAAAAAAAAAAAAAAAACAGAATTCAACATATTATACATCAAACATGTAAACAATATGCAGTCCACTCCATTGTACTGCAGCTCTTCAAAGTTTGCATTCTTTTAAATGAGCTAAGAGTTCAGTCTTCTATCATACCAGTCTTCTATTGGTCACACATCTTCACGTCATGCAAATTCGCTGAGCAGAATTCACCAAACTTGAATTTTGGAAAGCATTTCCTGTCTCCTGCATTAGTACTGTATGTGTATAAACAGAAGTCAATGGAACAACAAGTGTAGTGTGACCGCCCCTTAAATCAAATGCATGAACCATCTAATCAAGGTCTTCCTCAATTGAAAATTTGAGGCATATGTGTTGGAGCAGGTTGGAACTAAACTCTATGGGTCTCCAAGAGCAGGGTTTAAGATTCCTGTGCTAGACCAGCCGAAGACTAGCTTAGCCATGTTGAAGGATCATCTTAAACAAACTAAGACCAGGATTGACTTGTAAAATAGCTTAGACTGTTTTTTTTTAACAGAGATGGCATTGGATTTACCTAATTAAACCCTGGGCATGGTGACTTTAAGTCTTCGGGCTTTGATCTGTCTTTATTCATTCTTTGCAGACTATCCAACAAAAATGGGGCATGTGCTACATGGGTGGGTGGTGTGGTCTCACCTGGGATACTGTTATGCTGCATTTCTTAGCCAGCTCCTCTTTGGCCTCTTCACTGGGGTAAGGGTTACTAAGATGCGAGTAAAAATACTCGTTCAGGATCTCGGTCGCCTGCTTGCTGAAGTTCCGCCGTTTCCGTCTGCCGTTGGACAAGCGGGGGGGGGAAACAAGTGGAGGAAGGCAATTAGAGAAACTCAAATAAAACCATGTGTGATGGCCAAACTCATAATGAACTGCTGGCAGGAAATGAAGTCAGGAAGGCTATTATCGGAATACATATGTAGACACACAAATGGAGAGTTGTTACGTTATCGGTTGAGCTCTAAGCGAAGCGTGAAATGTTCAGTGTTTAGAGCAGCGAGCTTTCCCCTCACTCTTTCTCCCTCTCTTGTGCTTTCTTTCACTCTGATGGGGGCGTTTAGAGTTGCTCAAGCATTCCCAGTCAGAGCTGTATCTTGGGACATTAGGGAAATCAGGCCATGGCCAGCTGAACACTGTTCCTCAAGTACAGGGGCAGGGCCTGATGGAGTTGCACTTACCGCCACTCACTGCGACCCACCCCGCCACAGTTAAGCGCTGGCTTCTTTCTCTCGCCTTGTTTAATGCCTTTCACACGAGTGGCCGGCCAAATGATTGTGCTTCCGCTTCACTTATGCGTTCTCCTCGAGACCTCATCCGTTCTTTTCTCCTGTTCACTGCATCATTTCTCTCCCCTCTATGCCTCTCCAGATCTCCTCTACCAACTGTTTGTGATTACAGTAATCTAGACCACCTGCCGATGACCTCCTACCCACCAAATGCAAATGACTTCATTTCCACTCTATAAAACTCTTAACTGCTTTCAGGTGCTTAGTATGACTGTGTTTAGTGGATGGCCTCTAGGCTCTACAACCCTTGTCTTGGCAGTACCACATCTTTACCGCTAATGGTTGAATAATGTTGAATGTGTTATTGTGCTCGACTGATAACAGACGCCTGAACCCTGTTTGCCCAGATTATAGGTCAAATTAAGTC
This sequence comes from Pimephales promelas, assembly GCF_016745375.1. The sequence goes on from NW_024121099.1 coordinate 53,234,767, forward strand.
AAAATTGACCTAAAAAAACATTCCTACTTCAAGTAACAATGGCACCTTAACACTTACGTTGAGTCTGAATTTAAGTGGTACAGTACTTAAGAATGTCTGAATTATGTAAATAAAACATCAAAGTGGCAAAATAACATAATTACTGTATAACAAGTGATCCGAAGTTTCTCTTAATGGAATTATGAATCTTCTATCTTCATTTTGAACAACTTTTTTGTCCTTGTTTTGAACAAATAGTTATTGTTCTTTAAATTAATGAAATTACATTTACACATTTTTAATTGTGCTCGAAGGCGCAGTCGCATTAGTGAAATGAAGCACCGCTAACACAGAAGTCTCTTTAAGACTATGGGCAAAATCTTTTTTTTCCGCACATGAAATGTCCAATTGCACAGATTTCCTATTAATAGGACTGTATTGACCTCTAAAATGTCACTAAACAATGATAAATTTAACACGCTAAATACATTTGGGGCCATCATATTTGATGTTTAACTTCATATTCTCTAATAATCACTTTCTTGCATATAGCAGGAGATGGATTCTTTCAGATACAACCGAGAATCATTTGTAATTATCTGTCCTGTAATGTAGACAAATCACACGTACTAACCTGGCATCGAGGAAGCGGGACCTCAAGATCATGACGGCCTCACAGGTGCTCTGTTTAAGCTGCATTTGGATGGAGCTGAATTTGCGATGGATGATGCTGACCATGCGCTCGATCTCTTTGGGCGAGATGGGTCGTGTGCGAGACTGCTCCCTCAACAGGTTCATGACGTGGGTGGTGAACTCATTACATGCCTGTGGAGAAATACATTTTTGATCTGAGGACTCAGAGGGAGTAGGTGTATAAATGCATTACGCAAAACTAAATTACTCTGAAGTCTTTAGGACACGCTACTGAGACTAAATGTAATAAATTATTTCTGAATATACAATTCTGTCATTACGTTCTCACCTAACATCCCCAAAATCATCCTAGAGATTGACACTCTTTTTAAAATCATTATATACTCTCAGCACAGTGACAGAAATGCTCTTTGACGTTATTCGGCAGAAGAAGCACATCAGTTCAACTGCATCCGTTTGAAGCTCTCTGGAGCAGCAATCAGCAATTTTTGAAGCAAGTTCAAAGCTGCCGCTCTTGAAAGCACGGCAAAAACACTATCCGCACTGTTTGTAGTGCTGCTGAGGACTTGAACGGCTTAATAGGTGAAGTCATCTATGAATGCAAATGCCGATTTGCAATTTGGCACTTGCCCAGCGCCGTAGAATTTAAACAGCTTTTCGTTAAAGCAGTGGTTCATACATGATTAATTAGAATAACTCATTTAGGTAGTGCACACTTTGGCTCATTACTCGGAGTAAAATTTGTTAAGTATTTACATTTAGATTATTAAAATGGGGAACACCCTTAAGAAAGATGCATTTACTCTGGGTGAAAGGGTTGAGCAACCTTATTCACATGCTCCCTTTTTAAACGCTTGCAAGTTAATCAGACTAATTGAGCCCATTGGCCGGCTAAGCCATCGTCTAAACAACTTTCAGAGCATATTAAGAGGATTGTTATTTACAAATAAAAGTGTTCTCTCAAACATTCTTAATTGTTTTCTGTGAAAAGTACAACAGTAGCAGGGTCAATGACAAAAAAAGAGTGACCACGATAAAGAAACCTAGTAAAATCTAAAATACAAGTTCTTAGAAATATACTCATTGTATTCATGTTGGTTTTACTGTATATGGTTTGCAACAAAAGTTTGAATTTAATGAATGAAAATGTCATGGGCTGTAACTATCAAGTAATAAGCAATAAATACATGAATATTCTTACATAAATACATGGCTGTACAATAGGGTTGTCACAAAATTACAGTCGGTACCAATCCCATTCTCCGAACCAATTGCAGTACCACAGCAAAATCTGTTGGAAGTATTTAACTATTTTAAACTATTTGATTAAAAAAAATATATATATATATATAAAATAAAATTCAATGAGTTTATTATTTATGATGGTTATCATAATACATCATAATACAGACTTTTTGACAATTGACAATTTTTTCAGGTTAAACCAAACTTTTAATTTGACAGGTTGCACTGAAGACCTTTGAGTTTCTGTGGGTGTATGATATGATGATAGTTTTTTTTTTTTTTCTCAAATGTAACGGTAAATCATGAAGTGAATCAGACCCAGAGCGGCTCTGGAGAAGAAGTTAGTATATAGTGAGGTGGAAGAGGCTGATAACACAGCGGGCGTCACGCGTGCTTCAGTGTGTGTGTGTGGTAATTGAAACCATGCGTCTGCTCCATTCACACAGAGATGCGCAGAACATCCAGGATTCATATTTAAAAGTATTTTTAATGGTCATTTAGACTGGAGCCCTGCGCTTAGATAAACACAGAAATGACTGAAAACAGCCGCCTGTCAGCAGGTACCGCATTTATTATCCAGTGCTCAGTACAACCTATAGCTGATTTACTGTAAAGTTGCTTTGAAACAATCTGTATTGTAAAAAGGGCTTTATAAATGAAGGTGACTTGACTTGACTACCGGTACAACAGAAATGCTGGTATCGTCACATTTTCAAAATTTCAGTACCGACTTTTGACAACCCTATGTGAGTAATTAAAAAAGGATAGATCTGGGCAAAATAAGCATCGTGTCATTGACCCAGGGACAATAGACTAATTATACATCTATTACTTAAATTTTTACAGCATGTTAACTATTTCATATCTCAAAAAAAAAAGAAAAAAGAAAGATTGAAAGGCCAATCGTTCAACTTGCCTTTGATTATGAGGAAAATAACTAAAGCGCTGAATCAAAAATTAATGTCAGCTCCATTAAAGAATCAATACATGACCTCAATGAAGCAGCCAGTCCTGCATAGCAACACTCTCAAATGCACTATGCAATCAGAGGCTGCTCCCCACACTGTAACTAAAAGCGTCTGCTCAATATTTATAAGAGGATGTCTAGACTACCGCTGTTCAGGGGTCAGGTAAGTTGAAGATGTCCTAATGCCTGAATACCACCATAAATCACATCTGCTCTCAGTTGCAATCATGATAGACAGGACTGTAAAATGCAAAATGCTTGCTCAGGTTTAGACCTCTGACACCTTCAGTTCAGATGAAGGCCTCCGGGTCTCCCTTTAAACCTGTCATTAAGCTTCAGTGGAAAACATCTATTCCGATCAATGCAAATGTGTGAATATAGATAAAAAGTGATTTTGTATTATTCTTGGCTCTGTACCATACAATCAGATAGGGCTTTGTAACAACTAGATTGCTGTTCTTTTCAGTGCTTACAAGCCTGGGAAAGGTTTTAGGCTTGAGTTATATCTGTACATGAGTAATTATTTCTCTCTCTTTTTTGGAGAAACTTAAAGAGAAGACCTTCAGAAAGAAAATATACATTGCAAGCAAATAATGCTTTATTTGACTATAGCGTGTACTGACATTCACCTGTTCATATTTTTCCAACTCGGTGTGGTAGATCTGTCTGATCTGGGAGAGTTTGGCCCTGTAGTCAGAGTGCTCAATGGAGTTGTCAGTGGGACTGCCGGCCGCTGCCGCCGCCGCCGCCGCTGCCGCCGATCCTCCGCCCTTCTCCGGTCCTGACACACCCTCCGCCAGAAGCATGTTGTCAAGACGCATCAGCTGTGGATCGGGTGGGTCCTCTTCCTGAGCCCCGCGGATACTTAGACCTGATAAACAAAAAACAAGAGATTGGTCAGTGACATGATGAGGTAGAAGTGCGACCACAATGGCTTTTTTAAATATTCTTACATCAATTTATCATAAAGAGGTATTACTTTCTTTCTTCTGTTTTTATTTATCGATTTGAAGTCAGTTGGGCCCAAAACACCATTGGACCCAATTGACAGCTTTTTGAACAAGCATAAAAGCCAGAGGTATGAGTTTTAGCGTTTTTGGCTGAAAAAAAATATTTTTGTAAAGGAATGCAAAGGATACTACAAGGTCACATGACGCAACAACCGTCCAGCAACACATTCCCGAAGATAATGTAAAGACATATACTGCCTCGCTTGTGCCTGTCTGCTGCCCTCATGAGCTGTGAATGATGAAAGAGTGAATTAATTATTGACGAATGATTGAATTTCATATAGGCGTTAATCACCGACGTACTATCACACGGGTTGTGAGCTCTGCAATCAAGCCTCTGTCTGGCAGCAAATACCACTATCTGTCACAACAGGCGAAAATAACTCCAGACTGTATTAGAGAAAAAAATACGTCGTCCATTCCGACCCATCGCTATGCTTGAGTTAAAGTGAGACGGATCAGGGTGCTGGGGGTATTGAGAGAGTGCTGAAAAGGCCCGTAGGTACGAATTTGTTTTTCCTCTGTTTTGCAGTGCTGCCTTCTCGAATTTTCACAGCACACTGCACACACGGTGTGTGTACTCACAGCCATACATGACAGGGACACTCACCGACTGACACACACTCAACAGCGTGATGGCACCTCTCCACGCTGAGGCGATGCTAAACAGAAAGGCATGCGTGTACACGTGTCTCAGCGCGCTGGTCCGAAATCACGGGTACGGCGTAATAATGAGCAGAAAGCGTTCTCACAAGTGCCGTTATATTTTGTTGTTAACAAACTGTTTTATTATACAACCCCGGTTCTTCTCTCCGCGGAGGCCAGGCTGCTTGAAATGTATGTAAATTTGCATAGCAATCGATACGAGGGTGAAAGATAGCTCATTGTGTTTGCCTGATATTCATAATGAACCTCAGAGCAGTAAAAAGCCATTAAGATTGATTACAAACTTCCTCATCATGCTTGCCTCTCTTACTGTGTTTGCATAATGAATTCCATTCATATGGGGGAATAATGAAGCAGAAAAAGTTCTTTTTGTGAAAGATTTTAATCAAACGATTTAACCTTAACACGTATTTGTAATGGTGCCTTTAAGAAGAAGAATATGAAGAAGGCTGCAGCCTTCAGTCTTTGTTAATGAGACACAAGTTCTACTTTCACAGAAATAGTGATGTTAACCAGAAGGAACAACGTTCTTTGTATTTAGAGCCAGCCAGATCACAGTTCCCTGATATTTTATGATACTTTTTTAAATAAGGAACTATGGGAATGCAAAATATCCTTCAATACACACTTCATAGTAAACGATATTTAAGTGGATCCTAATTAGCTTTCATTAAACACATAAGAATGTGCACCTGTACTGGCATGACAAAAAAGCCAGACTTAAACAAAAAAAGTAAAACAACAAAATGAACCATTAAACCTGAATAGAAATTAACATACTATTAGTCATAAATATAGGACTAAGACGAGAATGTGTATGCTGTGGTTGGTCTGGGTATTTTGGACGGTTTAACTAGTGGGTGATTTGGGGGTTCTGAGAGTTTCAGAGAGCTTCATTACAGGCTTCATTAAGATACTGTGAGATGCTGAATCCTAAATGAGGAGATTACGGAGTTTATTATTGCACTGTGGAAGCCTGGCAACCAGCTAACCCTCTCTCTCTCTCTCTCTCTCTCTCTCTCTCTCTCACACACACACACACACCAGGTATTCTTGAGATATTCAGATATTTATTTTACATTTGAGTAGTTTACACATAAAAGAACAGTATAGTGAAGGGCTAAACAACTACTCAGTTTATTTGCTGTATGTGGTTCATATTCAAAAAAAGTTTGAATACATACACACACTAACATAATTGACTCCAAAAGGTCCATACATTTGCAACGCTACAGTCGCTTCCAATTCTTGAGCACATTACAACATAAACAAATATTTACACATTCGTTTTATGGTTTTGTAAACAGACTTCAAGAATCATTCTCATAAAGCACAACCACACACACACAAAAAACCAAAAAAGCTACAATCCATCAACGGCGAGCAAACCAACAGCACAAACAAACCCCTACCGAACACGACACTCTAGCTAACACACTTTTGTAAATAAACAAAGACAAGATGCTGTCAATTTGAAGAGACTATTTACTCAGCTAACACAAGAAATCTAAAGAGCGGCACCTTCAGCCCAGACTGCCGATGGAGGAGCTGCCTGACCCGTGCGGTATTGATCAGGTGTTAGTGCATGTATGTGCTGTTGATATTAGGCCATGGGGTGTAATGGTGTGAGAGGCAGAGGATGAATGAGGTCATTTGTGTGAGACGCTCAGCTGGCCGTGCTGGACAATGCAGTGTCAGCGTGTAGAGCCAAGGCCACACAAGGGACAATATGACCCTGCTCTACTGACTCCAAGAGCAGTCACACAACTACACACACATACACATACCAGCATCACTATATCACATCTACATCACAGATCCTTTCTCTTTCTTTTTGTTTCTTTAGTCATTTTATTGTGCTTTTGTCATTTTTATTAGATTTGATCCTATATTAATATTTTGAATTGTTTCTTATTTTATATATATATATATATATATATATATATATTAATTTTATTTAATTTTAGTTCATGTTTTAGTAATTTGTTTTTTTTTAATACAAGAGAGTTTTCATTCATTTTCAAGTTTTAGTTTAAACTAGGGCCGTCAAACGATTATTCGCGATTAATCGCATCCAAAATCAAAGTTTGTGTTTACATAATATATGTGGGTGCACTGTGTATAATTATTTTACATGTATAAATACACAAACATGCTTGTAGTATATATTTAATAAATATTTTCATGTATATAGATTTATATATAATTTATATTATATATAAATATAAATATTTTATATATAATTTATATTTTTCTCTTAAATATACATGTGTGTATATATATATATATATACACATATATATATATATATATATATATATATATATATATATATATACAAAATAATTATACACAGTATACACACATATATCATGTTAACACAAACTTTTATTTTGGATGCGATTAATCACAATTAATCGTTTGACAGCCCTAGTTTAAACATTTTAGTACATCAAGTTCAAGATCAAATTTGAATTAGTTTGTGTTTTATGATTTTTATGAAGTTTTAGTAATTTTGCAGTATTTTCTGTCCATGTTTTTTTATTTTTTTTTATTTACATTTTTTATTTTAGTACATCAATAAAACGAGAAATGCTGCTTTGGCAACTAGCTGAAATAAAATAAGTTTATTTTCAGTTACTATAATACAAGCCTGATTTGATCTGGATTAGCCAAAATGTTCCTTGTCGAATGTTAGAATGACAGCAGATGTCTGCGGTTTTAGATGTTTATCAGGCGTTTGTACACAAATATGGCTTCTTTTTTTTTTTTTTTTTAAAGCAAGCATGATTCTTTCCAGATGATGCGATGATTTGCGGTCTCACTATAGTATATGAAAGTTTGGCTATGTTTGGGTTTGCGTTTGATTTGTGTAACGTTAGAGGAGGTAAAGGCTTAGTTTTTGAGCTTGGTTTATTTTCACGATTCTGTCAGGTATATTAAATATACCACATTTGACACATTTCCACACCAGCCTCAGTTGTCACTACCATTCCGCTCAGTCGCTCCTGAAGGACCAGAACAGGAAACGCAGCTGAGGGAATTTACAGAGCTTTTCACTTAAACAGACATAAATCAGCACTTTCATTCAAACCAAATAATCTGAGGCCATAAAGAGCTGCTTGTCTCGCACTGTATATTACCGCCAAGTTCCTGCGAGCAATAACACGGCCGTTCGCAGGCAAAGCAAAACAGAGAGGGACGTGAGGATGTGACATGTAATGCAGTTAGAAGGTCCTGTCGCCCACACTGGCCCTGACACTTTTATCATACGTGTCCATTTCTATTTGGGAAATGGCGGGGATAAAAATGATTACTCGGCTGTGTGGAGAGCGCACCGGGCCCCTCCAGGCTGCAGACCGGGTGCATTGGTGCCACGACAGCCCAGGAGAGCCATCCATAATGGGCACATTTGTAGACGAGGACCCCCTCCTCGTCTCCCCCCTCCTTTCTTCCACCTCCACCTGCTGCAAGAGCTTCAAGCAAACAGCACTGTGGTTTATGGGGCCACTTTCTTTTAACAACAGAAATAAGAGTCAAGTCATTTCCTGTTATATCATTACTCCGTTCACTCCCACGTGTCTTTTTGGGTGCTCCACTTCTCTCTTTCAGCTAATGTACATTTTCCCATCTTGTATAAGGGGAATATTTTGACCAAATCTATTCAAGTTTATTTCATTTCATTTTTAAATGTATTCAATTCCTTCCTTTTTTTTAACTATATAAACAATGAATTTATGACAAGCATGATTTTAATTTTAACATTAGATTTTTTTTTTTTTTTATATAAATCCTTAAAAGGAAACCTTGGAAACCAGATTTCAAGAAAAAATTATAAAAGTTTTCCAAACCAAATGAAACCAACATGAGTAAAAAGAGTACAACAAATGTTCCTTTTCTTTATACACTCATAAGTAACTTCCCCATTTCTCCCATCCTTTCCATTAGAAATATTCTCCCTCTGTTCAATTCTCTTAATCGTAATTCTTATCCATTTTATTATACCGGCACTATTCATATAACTTCCGGCTCAAAGAGGATCCAGACTAATAAGAAACAACCAAATCTCCTAAGATGCAACACTTTTATCACTTCAAACTAAACCCCAATATGTCTGAAATGAATTAGTGCTATCACATCCACACAGCGGGTTATTTCATCCCGAGGCCTGTGGTTTCCTTTAAGCTAAGCAGCTAATAACACTTTTAGGATGAGCAATGTAAACACCGCGGCATGATACTGGTAAAATAGGCTTTGTGGCGATTAGATCTCTCATTGGCAGTAAAGCTGCAAATAAGCAGCAGAGAATATCCACTGCTTCAGTCACAGATATCCGCACTGGATTTACCTAATACCTCACTCTCTCAGCATAAGCTTGACGGCATGTGTAAACACTATGCACCTTTATCCAAACCTTTTACCTTCCGAACTGACGCAACAATCCGTGGTAGTAGTACGAAACATTCGTTTTCTGCCTTTAAACTTTTTCCGTCTGATGCAAGTTCCTTAGGACTTAAGCCTTGAGCCAAGGCGACAGGAAAAGCAGCTGGATCTGATGCAACGTTGCGGGTATCATGGTAAATGGACAATAGGGGGTTGGGAGCTCGTTTGAAGAATGGAGGCCAAGCTTCACCTTCACAAGTTTCCTAAAAATACACAGTACGGAATTAAACGTGTGCTTTAGGCCTGTCACTCGATTTCATCAGCTCAAATGAACAACACGATGAAGGGGGAACTGTTGCTGGCATGTTACGAATCTTTTAAAAGCGACTTTTTACACTTAGGCCTGCACGCCTTTTACTTTCAGTAAACTCACCAGACAGACACAATGTATCTGTGATACACAAGGATTAGACAACTGTGTGCCGTCACAACAATTATGGTGAATTTACACCTGCTCTCCTGTCTCTCATCCTTAATCTGTCCCTTAGGCACTGGGCATGCCCTTACGACTGACCTCTGACCTCTACCTTGTTTACTCCCATCACTTAAGAGTGGCCATGAGAGCCATAAAGACTCATCCCCGCTGAGTTAATGTGCAGTGCTGGAGCGTGCCAAGCTCTTAACACACACACAAGCACCACTGAGTCACTTTTTTCCCCTTTGTCAGTGACTTGGTGAGGATGTGTGCTTGTTTACATTTACACAAACCAAGTGATTACTAGTGATTTCCAACCAGGGATTTCAGGGATAAAGTATTATATATATATATATATATATATATATATATATATATATATATATAAATATAGAATATTTTTTGTCCATAATGGTACATTTTGTTACATTATAATACATTACATTTAATACATATAATATAATCTATTTTATACATTACATTTTGGTACATTATAAAATTCTATTTCAAGTTCCTCAAACTGAAGTTATTGTTTTCTGCAGTCTATTATTTTCAGTCAAGATCAATCGTTGTAAATTAATGAAAAGTAATAATAATATCCAATATACACTACCCTTTAAATTTTGGGGTCAGTAAGATGTGTTAATATTTCTGAAAGCCATCTCTTATGAACACCAAGGCTGCATTTATTTGATAAAAAAATACAGTAAAATCAATATTATTGTTAAAACTTCAGTGTCACGTGATCCTTCTGAAATCATTCTACTATGTTGATTTGGTGTTGAAGAAACACTTCCTTTAAAACAATAGTGCTGCATATATATATATATATATATATATATATATTTTTTTTTTTTTTTTTTTTTTTTTGTGGAAAACCATTTTTAAAAATCAGATTCTTTAAAAAGATTCAACTTAAATATAAATATATTGTAACATTATAAATGCCCTTACTGTCACGTTTGATTAGCCATTCATCCTTGCCAAATAAAAGTATTAATTTCTTTAAATAAAAAAGCAAACTGGCCCCAAATTTGTGAACAGTAGTGTAACGTAAGATTAAAAGAACATATTTCTGATTTATATTGATGAAAATGTACCCACAGAAGGTTAGGAAACACTAGAGACAACTAAATTCTTTGTTTTCAGTTATCCATTTAACAGGAGGCTTGAAATCCGACTGTGATGTGCTGACAGCAGAAATACTTCCCTGTGTTTGTTCATATCAGGAAGAGCATCTGGTTTTGTGAAGCAACATGAGGAGACAGGGAAAAAAAAAATGTTATGATTCAGTTATCCCTGTATGCGAGCGCCGTCCAACAGTGATTTCTTCTCGAGCGCTCTCTTTCACGCATCCACGGTCTGTGGGTTCAGTTCAATACACCTCCGACTGACCCCATAACCCCTCATCCCTTCTCTTTCTGTTCAATGAGTTGCTCTGCAGCAAACCGCTGCCTATCGACACCATGGCACGTCTAATTGCATCGACCGGCGCAGGTCTCCCAAAGCTAACTAATCGAAAGGGAATTTATTTCCTGTCAATATCTAGAAAGGTCATCTCTCTCAGAACAGTTCAGTGCTCAGTCATTCATGGCCATGAAAAGTGCGTATGTGGGGGCAGTTTGGCCGACTAAATGTCCCCAGAAGGAAAATGGCTTAATAAACACAGTAAAAAATGTGTTAAATAAAATGTAAAAGGAACAGAAAACGACATTATCTCAGTATAAAAACAAACTGGAAAGAGTGTACTGTATGTATCCTCAAGCTGGTGATGAGAGGTTCGATGAGGATAATGCTAAACTGAGATTACAAGGGCCTTTGGAATCGATTCAGCTTTGCAAATACGATCGCGCATTGGACATGGACATACACACTAAAACACGAATTCATCTCAAACAACACAATATACCTCTCCGTCACGTCTGTTGAAGAAACTTTAAGATCAAAGTGGATAAAAATCTTTTGTTCTGCCAAGTAAAACAACCACATCAGCCACTTTAATGCATCTTCAAGTGTCTTTCTCTGCGTGTCCATATATGAGTCTTGGCCTACATCCACATGGCAAAGAAAACACTAAGGGAAAGCGCCTCCGGGCTCTCTCTTGCTCTCACATGTAGGGTAATTAACATGCCATTAACACATTAATACACATTAGCTATTCCCAATGTTAATGACAGACTAATTACCATACCTGAGACTGCACTGGGGAGGCCAGCGCACTGCGCCCTCCCACCAAATCGACTCAGCCAGCTCAAATCAGAGCCCCAGTCACACACTAGAGGCTCTCTATTTCCCCACAGTCATAGGGTTGTTGTACCGCGAGACCACGCTCACTGCCTGCCCAGACTGTCGACTTTGACGGACTTAACATGCTGGACAGTTTCCAAATGTAATGTTACAACAGTGATGCAGTGAAGCAAGTTATCCCCTTTATTGAGATAAAGTCTGGAATGCTTATAGAACTCAACAGTTGGATTATGGACATTAAAATCCTATTGATTTTCTCCATAGAGACACAAATCAGTGCAATTTCAAGGTGAAGTCGGCATAAAGTGAAATTTCACTCAATGCGTTTTCTAATTGCGTGTTATTGATCTTAAATTGAATGATTAATCTGTGCATGCGTTTTTTATTTTTTATTTTAAAAAAGGGTCCAATTCTCACTATTAACTAGTTACCGGTACATATTATCATGCATAATGATGACGCAAAATGAAGATTTTTACAGACAAAAAAATACATAAATCTCTCATCTCAGGGGGATATGAGAGAGGAAAGCATGGTAATTCGAAAATACTACAGGTTTTCTACTAATCGAAAGCTTAACGCTAAATCCTGAAGTATCCCTTCAATAATTAGTTAATAGTGAGAACCAAGTGTGACCAATTGGATCTTCCAGTGAACTGGCAGACTTCTTTCTGGTGACATATGCAGGACTTTTATCCCGCCTAAACCGTCCCCTTGAAATAGAATAGAGGTCTCCACCCTAGTATTTTTCCTTTTTCTTACCGATAATTCATTACACATCTTAGTGTTTGGTTTCTGAGGTAGGTGGAATGTTAAAATGCACTACAAGGTTGGTAAATGATCAGCGTATACAGATTGGGAGACATCATGGCAGTGAGTGCAGGAGGAAAGAGAAATGATGGAGCAGTACAACATTTCGACTGGGAGGAAGATGATGTTGATGATACACGGTATCTCTTTCCTCCGCACGGAATGATAAGCTAATCAGGACTGTTGACAGCGATGCGTGACAATACACACACAAATCTCCGAGCTGGGATGGGGCATTCAAGTTTAAACATCTAAATGTAAAAAAAAAAAAGAGAGAAAGAAAGAGGGAGGCGGGGGGAGAGAGAGAGACGTGACCAAAAGTGGCAGCAGTCAAGAGTAGAGGATTTCCTGTCAGTTCAGGTAGCCTGGATGTCCCTAGATGATGATGTGTTTCCTCTCCCCAGGAAAGAGGTTTGTGACAGGGTGAGGGAGAGGAGGAGGGGAGAGAAGACAGGGGTGGGAAAAGATAACCCAAACAAACATCTTGTAGACATTTTGCCAAGCACACCAAAATTAATCACTGTCCCATTGAGGAGCTGACATTTGTCTGTAGTGACACGCAGCGTGAGAGTCCAGAGGGAGAGGACGGAGAAAGCGCGACGGAGATGGAGAGAAAGAGTGAGAGTGTCTAAACAAGAGGGCCTCTGTCACTGCCTCTTTGTGTGTTTGTGTGTGTGTGTGTGTCTGCGTGCCCTCCTGGACATGGAGTCGGCCTGGGGCCAAGAACCACAGTGGTCAGCGAGCAGGCCTGCTTGTGTGTCTGTGTGGAGGCTAGCCAAACCAGAGAGCGAGGCCACAGTGACACAGATCAACACTCTCTCTCACACACACAGTGACCTGACGGGACCTATTCAGCATGGGCTCCTGTGCTGGATCTCACGGGGTCACTGGCTCTGGCCAGGCTGAGCTTTATTCAATCATTTGTTTAGCCAGTATGTGTAATTAGTCACTGGTCAAGATGCTGAAGCCAGCGTTTTTTGGTACACATAGTGATGGGAGCAGGACTTGTTGGCAATGCAATTAAAAAGCCAGTCTTTATTAATATTCAAAAGAAAAAAAAAATAACTGAATAGTAGAAATCACAAGCAAATTATTACTTTTAACAGGTTCTTTATAGTCATTTCATCAAATTGATTCACAAAGTGCTCTATATACCATGATGCAACCTAATGGGAACATAACCTAATCAAAAACAGAGTGATACATTGATCTTTACTGATTAATGATGTTCAATTCACAGAATAGCAGTTTGAAACCAGTTCTTTTAAAGGATTCAGTCAAACAGATTCACAAAACACACCTAATGGTAATATATATGACTAAATGGAAAATATTAAATAGAGATAAGATATGAATCTCTACAAGTTAATCTGCTGTTTTGAACCTGCTCTCTTTTATAATTCAGTCTAACCGATTCATAAAGCACTCTATGTGACCTAAAGGAAATCTATATAACCTAATCAAAAGCATAGCAAGCGTTTTGAATCTTTACTGATTAGTAATGGCCAATTTACAAATTTGTTGTTTTGAACTGGTTCTGTGTAGTTAAACTAAACTGGTTGTTAATCTAAAAAAAGTGTTAAATAGAAGTATCGATAAGATATGAACTCTACCGATTAGTGATGTCAAATTTGGAAATTAAATCGTTGTTTTGAATATTTTTTGGCCTTAATGATTTGCAAAGTGTATAATCTAAACAAATTAAAATAACATATAACATAATCAAAAACAAAATTATGAATGGAAACACTAGTAAAATCAGAATAATGTTGTCCAAATTGAAAATACATCATTATTTTGAACCACTTCTTTAATGAAATGCACACACACACAGAGAGAGAAAAAAGATTCACAAAGTGCTCTATATTCGAATCTAATAGAAAACATAGTAGAAAAATAAAAGCAATGCTAAGATATGAATCTCTACTGATTAGAGATGTCCAATTTGCAAACAAATCCTGTTCTCTCTTGTCGAAACATTTTCACAAATCGGTCTAATCTAACCAAGTGGAAATATAAAACCTAACTGAAAACTTCAGTTACTTAAGAAAGTGAAAAATAAAAGTATTGATAAGATATGAATCTCTACTATTATTGATCCATGTTTTGTTTTAAGCGGATTCTTTTGAATAATTAGGCTGAATTCAAATAAAGCTCTATTATCTTTCTAACTTAATGCAAACCTGCAGTGATAAACAGCAGTATTGAATTGTAATGTATTTGAGAAAAAAAAAAAAAGTATTTGAGTCTGTCTAAAATCGTTAAAATGACTCAAACTTTCTAACTCCACCGTGGATTATGCCGGTGGTCTCTTCATTCATTCAAATACAAAATATCTTCATATTTCCAGTATTCCATGAAATATGTATATGTGCTTTGAGCATTGTTACACTTCAATATTGTACATTTCCACTTCAACTCTCTCAATTTCTAGCCTGCTTTGGGTTGTCATATTTCATGTTAATATCTGCTTAGGTTATTTGTTCTTGTCTTATTAAGCTCCTGGCCTTCATTTGTGGCCAAGGTAGTGTGCCTCTTAATGTACACCCCCAGCAAATAATGCAAATGTGTCATTGAAAGGCACTTATGAAATACCCACAGGCAACTAATCTATGCAAGCCGCCTCGTCCTTCTCTGCCACTGCCTAATTAGGCAACGGAGAAGTATGTAAAACCAGGTCACACACACACACACATATACAAAAACAGGACACACAAATGGCAGGTTCTGGTGTATTAGTGTCATTATACACACACACGCATGAGCACGACTGCATGCAAGGCAAGAATAAAAAGCTTTGGGCAGATGTGAATATTGCTGTAATATGCAAGCGCACTAATCCCAGAATCCTCTCTGCCTGGTTTCTTCATTTCACTCGCTGTGATATGAGAGCATGCTGGAGTGTTCCTGCATGTCAGATGCCCACATGTGCGTGTCTTTTTTTTGTATGTGCGTGTATGTGCAAGGGTGTGTTGATAAACAACAAAAGCAGCGTTAGAAACATACAGCTGGGCCGTGATCCAGTGCCAAAGAAATGACTTTTTGCAATGGTGTCCTCTGTGCCAGACTTGACAGTCCATCATTTAAATTTGGCTGCAGTGAATCCACAGCAAAGACTCTGCCGCCTGGAGCGGAGAGAGAGAGAGAGCGAGAGAGAAAGGAGAGAAAGGGCTCCCTCTGAAAGGTCTCTTCTTTCTTTCCGAGAAAGAACTACACTCCAAATTACAGATTAGCATTGCCTTGTTTTCTGCATCCTGAGGCAGGAAACCTGCCGAGCTCCAATCACAGAGGATGCGGATTCACCACAGAACTCGCACACAATTATTTCAGCAATAACACTCTTCAAAATCCATTACGTAGCGCACAAGCACACAAATCAGGTGTGAAGGAACAAGTATGATGGTCTAAAGTTCCCTGAAATTCCTGTAAAATCCATTGCTGATGCCTACAGCGCTTTGTTCACCTGCACTGGCCTATTAATGAGCATGAACCGTTTGGGAAACAATAAAAAAAGAGAGTAAACCTTTATTTACCAAGCTTTAAAGGGACAGTTCACCCAACATGTTATCATTTACTTTATAGCAATAAAGCAAAGTATTTATCAAAGGGCGTTTTATATCGCTTTTAAAGTTATTAGGTGAGACAAGCCTCGAAAAAAAAGAAGCCAATGACTGACACAATCCCGAAAAGCACAAACCGAAAGCCGCCTCGCGGACAGTATGCAATCCAGAATTCAATCTCTTCCGTGGTGTTTTGTGCGGTCATACACACACAGTGTTATGTCAAAATAAAGAAAAGTCGGTTATGTCTTAACTCTTGTGAACGTAAACAGTTTAGCGAAAAGTGGATGTGTGTTAATATCCTGGATCTGTGAGTCTGTGCTAGTGACTGTATAGCTATTGCAGCTTTAATACAGATTCATATACATTTACTTGGATTCCACTAATAAATAGACTTTACCTGTAAAAAAACAAAGAATGGCTTATTTCTTACATTGTATGTCCTGTTGTTTGTTACTTTTAATTAGAAAAATATAACATAAAATAATCAATATAACTATATCATGATATAAAACAGCCCGTTCTCATCCAAAGGCGTCATATACGACCCTTTTGCCAAAGCGTAGACATCCAACACACATGGCTCCCTTTAGCGTCAATATGAGACGCAGATATATATGGGGCAGAAGGCGCCTCCTAGGTGGTCTAACCCTACCCCAGACCTAAACCTACCCATACTCTGTGCGTGTTATATTGATACTAAAGGGTGCCATGTTGGATGTCTACGCTTTGGCAAAAGTGTCGTATATGACGCCTTGGGAGGCACGAAATTGAGAATGTGTTGTATATACTGTTATTGTGAAGAAAGATTATTCATCTTATTAAATAAGATTTTCATTTCACACACTCCTAATTTAGCATAATTTAAGATTACTCCACTTAATCATTCCAGATTATTACTCTTTTCCATACAATGAAAGTCAATGGGAACCCAACTGTTTAGAAAACAGTGCAGTCTGCTCAAATTCTCCTGTGTTAACAAGAATGAGATGAAGGTGGTTCTTTAAAGACACATAAAACACTACACCGATAATATACAAAGACAATAACTTTTTAACATCAAACAATGCAGATAAACAGTATTTTTATCACATAAATGACTCTAATTACTGCACTGTTTTCTTTCTTAATTTAGCACAAATTAATGAAAAACTGAAAAAAAAAAACTTATTTGTTTACATCCCTCTTAATAAGGGTTTAGGTCTGAACTGTGGCCTTTGGTTTTTAGCTTTTAGCTAATATGTTAACATTTTAATCACACATATTCACAACATCACACCTTTCAATTTCAAACTGCACTCAAACACAGCTTTCAGCTTATCGTTAAACGCTGAAGAGAAAGAGAGGTGGAGAATGAGATAAATTGAGAGAGAGAGGGAGAGAGAGAAAGGTCTTGCTTAGCTAATTACAGTAATTAACAGTTACAGATTTAATTGGAGGGGAAGACATTAGTGGGGATAACGTTTTGTCGGTTGTGGTCGGGGTGGACCAGTGTCTTGCCAACGTGCCTTTGTCTCGTGGCGAGGAACAGCACTCGTTGACACGACATGCGTCAGGTTGAGATGCCGGGGCTCGTCAAGCACGCGCAACCGCTGGCGCTAACGAGCTGGAGGGTTAATGAGAGCATGCGAGCTCTCCACAACAACAGCACCATTAGCCTAGCTTGCCAGCAAACAATGCATCCTTTCTTCTCAGGACTTGATGCTTTTAGCCACCTCAGTTCAGTGGTTTCAGGCTGAACATGAAGCTTTAAGAGCATTTTGAGGGCTGAAGTTGTTATTATTATCCTTTTTTTTTCATTTTTATGAAACATGAGGGGAAACACACACTTCATCTCCATTTTCTAGCCGACGCAGTGGCGACTGACCTTTTCAGATTGGATTGCCTTATGTTTCTGTTCCACATGTATATCATTTCCACAAAAGATCAGCCAGCCAGTGCAGTTTCAGGTCAAACACAAGACATTACATGCGCAAAAAGCCCACCCCACTCGCTCGCTCTTTCCCTGCCCCCCGTCCTCTTTCGCTCTCTCAGCTTAAAGAAGCTGGCACTTATACCGTAAAGTGCTCGCTCGATTCACAGGATCGTCTTTCAAAATGTGTTTGTGAAATCCCACACCCCTTTGAAATGCAAGGGGATTTATTGGAACATGGTCCATTGAGAGATTCCGAGACATTCTCCCTCCTTTTTTTTTTCCAGCCCTCTAAAGCCCTTTATCTCCTTGCCTCCGCTCACCCGCTCTCGCTCCCTCTCTCTGCGATTGTTGTTCGCCAGTCTGTGTTGGGCAATTACAGCACAGACTGAAAAATGAGGATCCTCTGCTGCTGTGTCCGTCTTTTTAATAAGCTTTGGTAAAGATGACGTGTTTGAATGAGTTCGATATCCTCGCAGTGGGGCAGTGGAAAGGCTGATTTTAAAATATGAGTAAACACTGTTTAAGGATTTGGGAGAGGAGGGTGAGGAGGGGTTGTCGCCGTCTCGCTTGCTCTCGTTGTTCCCTTTCGTTTCTTGTGCGCTCAGTGTGTTTGTGCATATAAACTCGAGGGCTTAGTGTGAGGGAGACTTTCACAGATGACTTCTGTCTGCTTTTTTTTAGAGCTTTGCAGCAGTTCACAGATTTGACTATAAATGTGTATTGCATGGGGTTTTATTAATAAGATACAAATTCTCTGGTAATGGATTTTGGCTTCATGGAGATACAAAACGAGGCCTGAAAGTTTGTGAGAAATATGGTGTGAATTTATGGTTCATTTTATATGCCATATAAACAAAGTAAAGTACCCAAGCAAAACTTACCCTGCACTGTAAAAAAAAAATATATATATTTTCAAGATTTGTTATCACAACATTTTTTCTTTTGTCAAATCAACTTAATTTGTTTAGTTGAGATAACTTATTATTTTGAGTTTCTGATGATTAAATCAATCTCCTTCATTGTATTAACTCACTTTTTCCATTTCAATCAACTTAAAATTTTAAGGCAGCCTGGTTTGTTAATTTGTTAAACCACAGTGGTAATTTACAACTAAAATACCATAAAATTAGTACAGTATTTTTTTCCGTATTATAAAACCATAAGACATTAATGTAGAATCAAATTTGAAATGTGTAAAAAAGTGTTTGTTTGTTTTTTTTATGACAGAAATGGTCAGGTAGTCAACATTTTTTTTTTTTTTTTTTTTTTACATTAGTGATTTAAAGTAATAATTTGGCAAAAAATCATTATGGCTACATTGACATTTTTTTGCAAGGGTAAGAAAACACAGGTACAGGATGGAAGTTCGTTTCTGCCCTTCAAAAATAAATAAAAAAATAAAATAAAATATATGCATTTCTTAATAACTGAGAGCTTATCTGTGATTCAATTTACTATTCTAAACTTTTCTTACCATAAAACCTTACATTTTAAACTTTATTTCTCACCTTCCTGACCGTGGTACAGTTTGGATGCATATGCCACAGGTTGACAGCAGTGTGAGATTTCGTCAGTCACGAGTTTTCTACATTTCCCCTGGTTTACAAGTAATTTCTCTCATTTTTTACACGAGAACGTAACTCAGAGCGGGAACAACGTAAATGTCCGAACAACCCTGAGTCTGAGCAGATCTGTGTAAAAGCGCCATATCTGAAGCCAGTAAAACCAGTCCATAAATACAAGCAGCGCTGAGTGAGAGGAGCGCGGGCTCCATCCGAGGGGGAAACGGAGGTGGGCTGCTTCTCTTCAACCTCTGTTCGTGCAGATGACAGCCACATTATGGGCCCCTCAATCCACCCGGGCTATAGCATTCACCCAAAAGCCATATCTGTCAACATTAAATACACCCGCATTACCCATGTAAACAAAAGCATCCGCCGTTGCAAGAGCATCTGCGGCCACAAGGGCAAAACAACACAAGAGCTAGCAAGTATAACGCTATGGGCAGCGGCTAACACAGCTAGCGTTTTTTAGTCAGGTTGTGAACTCTCTTTAGCCCTCATTACTCATTCAGTCAAGAGAGAAAGAGTCCAATCTTTTATGTTTCTCTCTCTTAATTCATGTTTCCTGTTTGCTGTGTAAATGGAGAAGTGGTGACACTTTGAGCCATCAAAATGGAAAGCCCATTAGATAAGCAAACACTCCGTTAAAAACAACTCTCACCTGCTTAGCAGGTACAGTACCTCAGAGATGAGGGTCTGTGTTCCTCTCGAACTTGCTCTCTTTTATTTCCTTTGAAAAACCAACAGCACTTAAGCAAAGCAAATATTTTAGTGACCACACCAGGCAGCGGAGTAATCTGTTTATTTTCTCTTTTTCCTCATTCCCCCCCCTGTTTGCCTCATGCACTCCTCCAGCTGCCATCTTCATAGGATGTGTTTACAAATGAATGGATTCCTTCTGAAAATGCGAGACTGCCGGGGCTTTAAATTTTCCAAGGCGCTATTTCACACTGGGGCCTCTTACTCTCTTCTTGGTCGACACACTCTTCATTTCTGACTGTGTAACATACAAGAAAGCCTGCAGGAATATGTAACACTACTCTCCATTTCTCAACATACTGTTGCTCTCTGGGACATTACGTATTGGGGCTTCATAGCACTTAACATGTACCGTCCAGCCCTTATTTCTCACGGAAGTCTATAAGGACTAAATGTTTATGCACGTCGTGCCCCCCTCTCTTCTGCAGGCCCTTATTAATACTGGCTGTGCATGGACTGAATATTTCACTAGTGGACACACAGAAAAACCAAAGTAAGTTCAAATCCCATGGACCAAATGAAATGTATTAAACATGTGGACTTCATAAATCTCAGCTGCCTCTAAACAGGGTAAGGGTGGTTTGTGTGTGTGTGTGAGTGTGTGTGCCCAGTACATCTCAATGAACACAGTTAAATGAATGGATGGATGGAATAATAAATAACAAATGGATAGATACAGTAGATGGAACAAAAGAAAGGATGGATGGACAGATGGAAAGACAGAATAAAAGAAGAAAATAAAGTCTGATGATCTGCATAATTAACATCCATGATTACTCGATTCAGAATAGATTTACAATGGAAGTAGCTATCTGACATAAACAGGTGGCATGCTGTGCGTTTTAATATAGTTCGAAAAAATAAGCCTTCATAAAAATAAAAAGCCTAGATCATCAACTCCCGGGGACAAATATTGTCCCTTAATAAAAAAGGTAATTTCTGAAACGAAAAAAAAGCCTTCATTATTTTATTTTATAGACAAGGGCAAATTCAGCAGTTCTCATTTTTTTTTTAAATCATTTCTCCTCTATCTGACTCCCTGCAAAGCAGCCTTTGGGAGGGGCAGAGCTCAGTAACCCTGAGGGGGCACTTTCACCTTCAGCAGTGGATGAAAGGTAGAGAGAGCCTGAAGGGTCTGCCCCGCTGCTCTCGGCGCCATGCCCTGCAAAGCTGGGCACAAGCCGGGCACAACCAGGCACACACACCTCCCATGCCAGGCAGAGAGGGTGAGAAAAAAATAAATCAGTGGGTAAATCTAGAGAAAAAGCTATAAACCAGAAAGACAAATACGACAGTGCGAATTCAGTAGTTATAATTAAATAAATATAGAATAATTCTGTCGTAATTTAACAACACTCATGTCATTCCAGCAGAAAACAAAAGAATGTTGTTAACCAAACTGTTTTGGTGACCACTGACTACCATTGTTTGGAACGGCATGAGGGCGAGTGATGGATTTTATGTTTAAAATGATTAAATTATGAAGGTCAAATTAACATTGGGGATGTTGGATACCATTATGTTCAGCCCCTGAAGATTATAGGTAGTATAATCTGTCCTGTTCCCATTCTCTGCAGATGAGATAGAAGGGCATTATGTCTCTCTCGTGATAGCTAATCTGTGATCAGAAAAGATCAGGCGTGCTAAGAAAAGACGGTTAGTCACCAAGGTGAGCTCAGGAGTTTGAGACTCGTACACAGAAATATTTTCGCTTCAAACGCCAAATCCTTTGCCTCCCGCTTTACATTATCCAAGCAAAACCAAGGGCAATAGTTTAGGCATAGGTTTCAAAAGCACTCACAAAAATGTCATCGGTCATGTACGGCACTGCTGAGTGTGAAACCGTGTGTGTGTGTGAGCGAGCAGACCCATGAACTCCATTAGTACAGGTTATGGTTTGAAGCCCTCACCAGCCACTGGATCAGAGGGAACGCTAGCCTGGGCAAATCACCAGGGAGTTCGGCTTTGTAATGCCAAAGCGCTCAGTTAAACACGCGAGTACATGAGAAAAGCCATTCCTCTTAGCCTTGGCTTATTACTCGAGGTCCTAAAACAAATAAGAGCCTGGCACCTTTTAAATCACTTCAATTCACATTTCAAAGTATAATTTAATCTTTTTTTTTTTCCTCCTCTCCCTCTTTCCCGACATGTGACAATTACTTCATCATGCCGTAGTGACGGATTAAAAAGTTGTCAAATTAAATATTTAAGAGGTCTGTGGGAGGGCGTGAATTTGTTTAAGGTATAACCGAGGCTGAAGTTAAAGCTACAGTATACGCATGTCATTCCCCTGGGAACGAACCCATAGATTTTCCTTCGAGCCACTTACTTCTTTCCACAGAACCGTGCCATCCGGGGCTACGGAGCTCCATGCTGTGTCGGGCTGCTAATATCGCTTTTATACTGTGCCGTCAAAAGGAATATGGTTATGATCACGTAGAATAAAGAATTGAATACATTCAGAGAAAAGAGTGAATAATTCGTTAATGGTTTCAATTGTTCTCCCTGAGAGTAAAGCAACCAGCTCCTTTTCATGGCATTTGAATCAAAGCCCACTCAAACACTAGTTAACAGCATTTATTTTTCAATAACTGCAGAGATCAGGGGGAAGGAAAGAGAAACACCCCTGTGGAATACTATGTAATACAAGATATGTTCTTTTGTGTTGCGGAAAAATGGAAGTGACAGGTGACAGTTACGGAACAGCAGTTTTCCCGAGATCAAAATTGTGTGCGCTACAAAGCGAGCATGCCGGATCCGGCAGGGTTAAGTCTTTATAAAGACGCAGAAGATCTCAGAGCGAATAATAGTAGCAGTTTCTAATCAACATAATAAAAATGTCGATTTTTTTTTGTTTTTGACTCAATTAGGACTACTTGAAATTGATTCGAAAAACTCCAGTGCACTATTGCCTGGACGTGCAATATATACATATATAAATATATTGTCTTTCTGTGGATATATATCTGAATATAGAACAGATCCTGACAGCCACGGACTCAAACCTTGGAACACTTACAGAGCAGAAGGCTGATGGCAGTGAGAAGTCATGAGGCATCACCTTTGAATTATGGTGGATGATGCGGGATGAGTGACAGGAAAGGAGACAGCACAGTGAGCCGTAAGTATGTGTGCGCACACAGGAAGGAAACTGCTGTGCTAGGCTGTACTAAATCTAGGACAGGGTTTAAAATTAGCATCTCTCATGGAGAGCTGCCTGCCTTGGCGATTCGCTGTCATTGCATGTCCAGTTCGGTTCGCTCCATCTTAAAAAGCAGAGTCATATCTTAAACACAGCTGGCCTTGTCTACACAACACAGACGACCCAAATGAACATGAACACGCAAACATTTCTCCGAACAGTCACTTGTCCAAATGTAAATAAGTCTTGGTATGTGGATGGCTTTGAGACTCGATTCTTCACTTTAACAACACTATTCTCCTAGAGGAATTTTTCCATAAAACTGTTGCACAGTTCCCCAAAAATTGTTTGGTAGCTCATAAATGATAGCACACATGGTGCAAAAAAGAAACTAAAACATGTAAATTGCTATTCACTTTATTCACTTTTAACCATTTTATTTCTGTAAGCTGTATTTGAAAAAAAAGATATTCGAGACAATTATTATTATTCGGTATTGTCCAACAAAATTGACTGGACAGTGAAATGTGAGCATTACACACCCCTATGGAACACAACTGAATTTGAGTAAGCGTTAAATGTGTCATATAATGGTAAATGCACTTTTTCAAGTTGATTGTACTGAAATGTGTTGGCAGTGCCTGTACACAACCATCATATAATGATATTATATGTCCGTCATTGTTGATGCGCAGGAGCAGAATGGCGTCTAAGCGATTTTGGTGTTCTGTTCTTGGGTGTAATAATGAACAGTCATTTTGATGTTCCTAAATCCGAACCATTGAAGACGCAGTGACTGAGTTTTGTTTTCCAAGGGAATATTCCCCACGAGCAACGTCAATGCTTTCGTATTTGCGCGATTCGCTAATCATTTATCACCAGAATACTTTATAAATGAGGATCAGTATAAACCTGGTTTTGCTAGGAAACTGCTCCTGAAAAAAGTCATCAATAATCAGTACCAACTATTCATGTCCCTGCTGCACCTCCAGAAGAAGTGAGTGTAAAATTGTATCAAACTTTATACTAATCTTTGCAAATCGCTTGCACGCTTCACGATGAATGCGGCTAAGAATTACACTTAGGGTAAGTTACATTAGGGCATGTTTTCTATGTCACTTCATAGAATGTTTTCAATGTCACTTACGATATAAGTCACATAAGTGACATTACTTGAGTGAAACGTCCTGTTCGAGCCTTAATTGTCTAACTTTTTTGCAGCCGTCATCTTGATCCGGGTCCGACTCCGGTTCAAACTGATACGGTTGCACATATGTGTCCTCAGAGACTCCCTGTGCCATTATTGTTCCAAAATATACCCTCAACTGTTGTCAAGGCAACACTCCACATGCATTGTGTCAAAACGGACAGAACAGAGGGGCGGAGTGAGGGAAGCTCATTATCATTTAAAGGCGTATGTACTGAAACGGCGTGCTGAAAACAGAGCTGTTTTTGACCAGGTAAAATTAGTGTTTTCTTACAATACTAACAAGAACTTTTAATTAAAGTATATTACAAACTTTTCATTTAGACCCTAAAGAATCAGTTATGTCTTAAGTGAACATAAACAGTTGAGAAAGAAAACGCATGTGTAAGAGTATAAATTCATACTATACCCAACCCTAGTAAATTTTAACTTAATTGAAAATACAAACTAATAATAACAAACAAAAATAATAAAAACAACTAAATTATTAAAAACTACAGGAAAGCCATTTTCAAGAAAGAGGCGATTCCATTTCGATTAGTCAAAAAGAAAATTCTTGAAAATAACATGCATCAATGAATAGTTCAAAATAAGACCAGGAACGTGCAAGTAAGATACCTAACCGGTTAATGTTGACTTCATGTTGACTTTAAGGGTCACGGCAGGTTTACGTCAATTCTAATGACTTCATTCGTAATATATGGCCCTGTACCGCTACAGAAATCCTCCTGGTTAAAATAGACTCTGGGGCCATTTCTTAAACAGTTCATTTCGTTCCACTGTTTGTCCTGTCACACACACATCTCCTTTATCCATCTCCATTTCTCATCTTTCCATCCCTATCTTTCCGTCCTAGTCTTACACATTCCCGCTCTCGTTCCAGGGCCCCGGACTGCATAATTAATGCATGTACTGACAGCAGTGTCACGCACTGACTGAAGAGTCATTCGCTCCCCCACCATACGACTGTCGTTTCACCCAGGAAGAGGAACTCGGGAGATGAGCACACAGCCCGGCATGGAGGACCAACCCTCCACTAAACCCACCACCCTCCTGCCATTCTCTGTTGTTTCATCATTGTGATTGAGCGGGAAACAGGAGCGGAACAAAACAGCGGCTTATGTTCACGAGGGCCTGTATATATTATGCATTCGACTTCTTGGAATATATCTTTGACTGATCCTCAAATATTTCTCAAGGCTCAGACACGTTTTACCCCCTATTCTTCCTGCCTCAGACTCGCTCGCTATTAGGCATGAGTGGGCCACGGTTGTGTGTGCGTGTGACACAGAGCTGAAATTATGAATTGCTCCTATCAAGTGGTAGCTGTTGCAAGTTGATGAAGGGAGCACCGGTGATTGCCGGGCGAAGGGAGTGCCGCTTGGAGACGCAAACGGGATTCTATCTCAAGGAACGATCCCTCTGGAATAGTCTTCAACGTAAAGAGGATGCGCCCCATTCCCAGCGCAGCAAATTCGTACATTTCAATAGAGAGCAGTTTCACACCGTAGACTCTGTGATTAAATGCCGATGCCTGCCATTTTGTGGGAATACATAGAATTCCCTTGCTGATTCCCTGACTGTTTTACCTGTCAAAAACAATTGGTGGAGGACAATATGAGATGGTGTGAAATAATACATACTGCCTAGTGCCTACTGACTGAAACACGGGGACCTCGATGTACAGTATCCCTCAATCTCAATACCTCTCTCCTTTCTTTTATCTGTACTTCTCTCCGATGCCTTTTGTGTCGGGGTTCGAGCAGAGACGCAGATTGAGTGACTTGATCCTGCAAAAATTTGAGGAATTCAAGCCCACAAAGGGGTCAGCGCAGGGGCGAAGGGATAGCTTTACACACGCATACACACGTACGCGCACAACCACACACACTCAGACTGCTCCATTAGCCCATCAGTAGTGCTGTCACTGGTGCAGCCCTGCACAGTTTTCTCAGGGAGAAATAGCCTCAACACGCTGCACTTATGTTCTCTGATAGCACGGCTCTGACTCACTGCGATGGACAATTAAAGCCCCAAAAATTATAAAGAGGAGAGAGGGAGAGAGAAAGACGTGAAAAGATGGAAAAAAGCAGAATGGGTCCATTGTTATATGAATGTGAAGTACAGTATACAAATACTCAAAATAAAACGTTGCTATTAAAACTATTGGACTCTAATTAAACAAAATAAAAACATACAGGGATAAAAGCCCACTGTGAAATGCCTGCTAATGGTATTACATACTTTCCGCACAAATCCCATCTTCTGTGTGCCCTGGATGTTTAATTGTGCAAGGGGAAAAGAGGATGGGAGCTGGACTTAGGGCATCGGCCACTTTTCACAAATTGCGTCCTTATTCGATTACGTTCACATTTTGAGGCTTGTTCAGCTATAATTCTGCATCTTCCAATAAAGTTTGCTTCTTTGGAAAGAAAACGCAAATGCAGAATACAGTCTTCTATGCTTTCCCTCAGTTGGATTTTCTTCATCTTACTAAGACCTGAAACTGTCAAACAAAAACTTTGAAAAAAATCTTTTATTGCTATTTGGAGAGGACTGTGTAAGTGCGAAACAAACTACACTAGACACGCAAACTCAACGATTAACCTTTTTTTTTTTTTTTTTGTAGAATGGATTTACCATTTATAATATAAGAGAACTCCAGTTCCTAACTCAGAAAAACACTAACTAAATCCTACCTGGTCTTCAGAGATGTACCGGGCTCGAGGCGACATTAAACGCTAAACTCCGCAACTATCAGTCAAACTGAAAGTGCGGAAGCGTACCCCCAACAGAGAATTAATCTCCACCCAGGATAACCTCCAAAAACAAGAAAGGCAAAATAACAAAACAAAATAACAAACAGTGCTCCGTCGGAAGGATCGTTTTCACAATCCAGCTGGAAACACTCTAACTCACCAGAGTTCTCATTTATAAAGGAAACCATTCACAAAAACATACACACATACAACCCATACTCACCAACGTTTCCTACCCCAATAGGATCTCGGACGAGACTCCCAATTTATGTTACGGCCAGCTCGTTTCGACCGTACATAAAGAGATACAAGTACAACAAAATGACTTGCAAGTTTTTATTTGTCCTCAAAAATCACAATTAACTGAATATAACAAAGTCTAGGGTTTCAAATCAAAAGGGGAAAATCATAATCCGGTTGGGGAGTAAAAGAAGGTTGGTATGGGCTGTAAATCAAAAGGTTCAAATGACTTCGCCAGAGGCTGTCAGTCCAATGGACGAAGTGAAGAGGAGATGTTTGATCCAAGGTTTTATCCTCTTCACAATTGAAGATAATCAGGTAGCAGGTGTGCGTGATCTCACACGCTCTCTGAACAACTACGCCACCAGCAGGCGAGCAAGCAGAACGCAGGGTCGTAACAGTATTGTTTTGAAATTTAAGTAGATATCATTCCTGTTGGAGTACCTTTTGAACTTCTAATGCTTTACTATTTCATATTATTGATTTTAGATTGATTATTATAATTTTGATAAAATGCAGATTTTTCTAACTAGATCAAACAAAATGGAATAGAACCAACTAATGCCAGAAACGCAATACTTACTGATGTCGTTGGTGTTGTTTTCTAGCCAAAAAATAGTTTACTTCCAAGAAGATGATGTCATTAGGAAACTGGATTTTGTTAAAGTTTCTTACAAAAGGATAGAAATCTACATTGTTTACAAATTAAAGCAATATTGCCAAGGAAAAATATAAGTAATTAGGTTAAAAAAGGAGGTAGCACCTGAAACATTCACTGATATTTTTACTCTTTGCGCTTGAAAAGATGTGGACATACAAAAGTAAGGTCCCACTTATTAATATGACTAATGATTAACAGTGTTAATAATATGTCAGAGGGGTTTTCTGATTTCTCAGTATTTAATGAAATGTACCTAATAACTGCCTTGTTAGCATTTCACCCATGCTGTCTGTCATCTTGTTTTCTGTATCAACTGAATCATTGAGCTGGACTACATGCGTATCTGCTTCCATTGCATTTTCCCCAGACACTTTTCTATGCTGATGGTGAAGCTTAGCCTGCCCAGATATTTGAAGGCGTGGCAGCCAGCAGTTAGCTTTTAGCATCGTGGTGACACGCGTTCCGTTAGCAGCTAACACTGCCTCATTTATTTCACTTATCCAGAAGATTCTGTACAGCGACGAGAGAACCTGCTGACCTTGTCACTTCACACCACCAGCCTCTCTTCCTCCTTTGCTCTCTGTATGTAGCTAAAGGACTCGCTGGTGCTTGGGTTCTGGACGATTATCCGAAGAAGCCATAGAGAAAAACGTATGCCTATAGAGAGCATGCAGATGATGCTGGAATATCAGAACAGTCGGAGCGCCCATGGTGTGCAAATGCTTGAGCTCCTACTATAATGGACTGCTAAAAGTGTTAAGGGTTTTATCTCATATAAAAGGGTATGAGATTTAACTGTGTGACTGTTATGTGGAACTGAACTATTTTTCTGCTGTAAATTGACAGAAGAAAAAGGCAAGCGCGCCATCATTAGAGAGCATGCACATCCACATTGGCGGT
The DNA here is from genome assembly GCF_016745375.1 of Pimephales promelas. The sequence continues at coordinate 53,263,908 of NW_024121099.1, forward strand.
GCTACGGCATGCTTTCCGCTGTGCGCCCTGATAAAAGAGGGGGAAGAGGTAAAGGAGGTGTGAGAGGAGCATCTTTGAGCTCCTCAATAAATTCTCATTATTTGAAGTGGAGTATTTGAGAGCTAAGAGCAGGGTGGTGTGTATTCTCTTAATCTTGTCGTCGGTGGCAGGCTATGTGAGGCAGGGTGGGTTAATGTAATATCACAGTTGGGCGCCTCACCATGCCACTTAAACCCCCTATTAGTAAAACACTCCCTTTCTCCCTCCGTGTTATAAAAATGAACCCACACTGCCATTTCGATGACGCACAGGAGAGAAGACTGTCAAAAACTTGTAGTGAATTCGGAAAAAAAAAACGAGTCTAGACTCTCAGTTATAATTAATCCCATGATGGAACAACAGGAGTTAGCATTAAATTCCATGAATGTGAAGTTGTGAAAATAGTATTACGGTGTTTTAAATGTAAAGCATGAAGAAGAAGAAAAAGAAAAAAAAAAGGTCCAGTATTGACCCCTGTGGAACACCTTAAAAAAGGGTCTAGTATCGAACCCAGTGGAACCCCTCGATGATTGCAGGGAACGAAAAAACACTAAGAAAGACACAGATCAAGGTCATATTGTGTTGAAAATGGGCAGAGATAAAACCCAAGGCTCATCCAGAGACCCTGACACACAAATTAGTGATGTGCATAACAGCGTAATTGGAAGTAACAGTGGAAGAAAGGATCGGAAATTCACACAGGCAGGCATGAAACGACGCAAATGAGTTCTGGACTAAATAGGAAAAACAGACCAGCGTCTCTTTTGACTACCGTCTCAATTAACGGCTAACACAATCCAAACATCTCCCCATGTCCACTTGCTCCAATAAAAGCACAAATCTGCCTTTGGTCTATTTTAAGCTCTCTGAATAGTTTGTGAATTTTGCTTGTACTCTCTTTCGCCGCAGACAGCGGACTCATCGGGAGTCTCGCTGGCATATCGGATGAGTTAGTATGCCTCGCCTGAAATTCTACCCACCAGGTCTTCCTGGCAGCCTGGCACGATTGCTTTATGGCCCAGGTGCTTGGAAATGCCATAAATTTGCCGTTTTATTAAAAGAGAATTAAGAAGATGACTCAGATGGCTGTCTTAATCTCTGTGGCCCTCTGATCTGAGAAAGGCAATGGGTCAATGACTATCTTTGAAAAGAAAGCGTGAGAAGAATGAATGTGGGACTGTGGGAGAAAGTAATAACTGAAAGGGCATTGCTTCGTACAGCTAGTGTACTCTTCAGTGAGGCGGCTCTATGCCCGCTGAGCATCTGTGTCACCGCACGCCACACCGAGGCTGCCAATCTCGCTTGGGCACACACCGGCATTCACCGTGCCACCCAAGACACCCTCTGCCACTCCAGCAGCACCACCATGCCACATTCGCCTGTGCGTCCTCCCCTCTTCTCCTCCCTGACGCGCAGGGCCTCTCCAGCTGCAGCTTAATTTCCTGTGACTTGCCTAATTACTGTAATTAAGGATTAATTGCCATTAATTATTCACACATAAGCTCATCGCAAATCATGGGGTAAATGTCTTCTGAAAGCTGCCATACTAGCCATGGATAAACACACTGGGATGCTTCAGGCAGCTGAATCTATCACTCCACCCTGCAGCAAAGAGCCCTCCTGGCCCGCCAGTCTAACCAAAACAGCCATAACTCTCCACAAGAGAAACGTCAAGTCCGACCCAGAAGAGGAGAGGTTCTGTCACACCTAGCATGTTCTGCTATCAGTGCTTACACTACTGTAAAGATGGATGGAGGCAGGCCCAAAGAGCCAAGCCATGAGCTCTGGAACGGGCCGCCGTAAATTATGCAAGTTTAACATTTGAGGAGAAAAAAAGGGAGTGGAAAACCTCTCGGAGAGAGAAATTGAGCAGTTAAACTTTGAAGAGCTTATCAGCTAGTTTAAACAAACAGCAAATGTAAGGCTGTGTCGACAGGGCATATGTAAAAAAACGGGCAGGATTTATGCCATTCCATCTCACACAAGGTTACTGTGAAAGGGGATTTTCCTCAGACTGAAGAACACAGACATCCTAAATCCCCCTATACACTCTTTTGATGGAAATCCTTACAAACTCCAGCTAAAACTTGCTCAAGGTGGTACCTGGTTTTATATGACTTGTAGCTTGAAGATGGCCATTAGGCGGGCCAAGATTAGCTCAAGTGTTTGACCAGATGAATTACTAGCTGAGAGGGCTTACAGAACATCTTGAGTAGCCTGGTTATTAGAACTGTACACACACTGGTTTCCAATACATAGCTTAAACTCATATACCACCTTAACAAGTCAACAAGAAATGCCATTTACAACACATTTTATTGCCGTAATTTGATGTATTCATAAAAAAAAATAGGTTGAATTAAAATTCTGAACCAAATTTATTTAACATTTAAATGTAATATATCTAACTAATTCAGTACTAAATGTCTTGTTTTTTTTATAATTGATGTTTTATAATAAATATAATGTTGTCTATATGAAAAGGGCTCTCTGTCCCTAATCCGAGCTTCACTCTTTGATCTTTACAGTCTTTTCTAGTCATGAGCTTGTGAACTATCTCAGAAATTGCCCCAGCGTTTCTGAGGCAATAGTTTTAAAAGCTCACGCTTCATAAAATCATAATAATGGCCATCATGTAAATCTGCTGAATATGAAATGTCTGCCGGGAGGCGGCATGCAAACAGTATTTAAAAAGCCGACACTTTTACAAGGCCTTAAATCAGCCTAGCTTCAGTCTGGTCCTCAAAACTACAAGCTCGGGCAGAGAGAGGGAGAGCAAGACAGAGAGAGTCTGATGCCTCGCAGCTGGTCTGTGAAACTTCACAGTTGTCTGACAAACTCAGTCATAATACACCAGGCTGACAATTACTCGCCAACTCTTGAAACAGGGTCTCTAAAGTGTCTGATGCTTCGGCACTAATAGGGGACCGGAGAAGTGCCGTCCTAGGTCTTTAAACATAAACACTTGCGAAATAAAAGAGAGAGCGAGTTGGGGGAAAAGAAAGAGTGGGAAAGAGCGAATGAGAGAGGCACTAATTGTTCTAGTAGAGCCTTCTGCTCCAGATTAATGCAGGAAAACATTTTCATTTGGGTACATAAGTTTGTTTGTCTGATTTAAACATTTATGCTAATGGCCCTTCTGCCAGCTCTTTAATGCTTTACACACTGCTGTAAACAGCCCCTGAGCTTATCCATCACACTTGCGCTCTCTCACGCTCTCCCTCTCTCGCTCTTTCTTTCTCTCGCTCTTCATCTCTGTATAGCCATGGAATCCAAGACAATGTGAGAAAGACAAGTGCAACTACACTGTCTCTCTATATCTTATACAAACACGCATATATTTAATTATCTATGGATGTTCTATCAAATTCGGTACATATTCTGTACTGTGAATAGAAACTAAATATTTAAATAAAACTATGGTTTTAAAAGTTTGAGTCGATATATATATATATATATTATACTTTTATTCAGCAAGGACACATTAAATTGATCAAAAGGGATAGTAAAGACATTTATAATTTATAATAACTTCTAAAAGATTTAGATTGCAAATAAATGCTGCAGCTTTTGTTCATCAAATAATACTAATTTAATAGCTCATCTGTGTTGATAATGATAAGAAATTTTTCTTGGGAGGCAATTCAGCATATTAAAATGATTTTTTAGAGGATCAAGTGACACTGTAGACCGAAGTAATGATTTCAGCATCATAAAATTCCATCACAGTAGTGTATATAAAATATCTTATATACGTTAAATCCAAACCTTTGACATTGAAACTTCTGAAACAGCGGCAACACTTTGGGCTATATTTGGGCTTTGCAGCCCCTCTGTGCTCGTTTCCCATCTGTTGTCCTCATCTTAGCACATACAGACAGCATTAAGTGACACAGACCCCATGGCGCATTCAAATCTTGCAGTCTTCTGGGTTTAGTCCCCACACACAGTCTTCATCTGACACCTTTCAGAGCGAGCATTCATCAGTATCACTGTCACTTAATTGATACTTACTAATTTCTCCTCTTTCTCTCTCTGGTTCTGTGTCAGCTGCCAGGGGCCTCGGCGGTGCCCTCATTTGTGGACTTCCAACCGACTCCACAGGGGTAATTACACTTTATGTGTTAATTGGTGTAAATACAAAGATGGGAGCAACACCTGCACATTTCACATCACAACTTGAAACGGCGAGCCGATCGAACAGTGTACAGTATGTATCTGTGTATACATCTGTGTAAACAGGAGAACAAGTCTGTCATGTACTGGATCAGTCCAACTCAAAACGAATCATTCACACTGGTTTTGCTAATTAAATCAATTGTCTAACTGAAATGGTCAAACTCAAAAGAACAATTTGATCAGGAATCATTATTACTTATTACTTTAAGCACGTGTACATAAAACTATGCAAGTATACAATCTAAAAAGTGTCATGTTCAGCTTTAAACGGAATTGCAGTAAAATGGCAATTAATTATCAAAAGTATCAACATGAGTGTAAAAGCACTTTTATAGTGCTTTTGTGTCCTTTTTGAAGTTCGAAAGCATCAGTCATTTGTTATAATTGCTTGTGTTCTACGGAAAGGCAGAAACTTTGGAACAACATGAACAATTGAGTATTATAATAATTATAAACAAATTAAAAAAAAAAAAAACATTTATTTTACTTAGCACCAAAAAAGAGACTGTTTTTTTGCTATTGTACCTTTCGGACATGTTTTTATGCAAATGACCATTGTTATGGCTGACAGACCTTCAAGTACAGTTGTAGTTCACACTAAGACTTGTATATGTAAATGTAGACAGTGATACAGTGGTGTTACAATAATGTCAGAATCACGAAAACAAGCTGTTCGCTGTTTTAGTTGCCATAAGTCTAACTTTTGCACATATAATACATTAAGGATTAAAAATAATTATATTTTTAAATTAGTTCTACAACTCTCAAACATACTAGCATACCCAGAATCCCACGTTTTTTTTCTCTTCTGTTTCTCCACTGTGGAGCCCTTTGGAAAGTGTCTGTTGTCAGCAGATGTCATTCCACTGGAGACAAAGGAAATGAGAAGGGCTTTGGATATCATCAGCATAGAAATGAGCCCTTCTCTCTCTCTTTCTCTCTTGGTTTGCACCACAGTCCTAGCCCGGACCCCAGCCCGCGGCTCCAGCCACTGTGCTACCTTTTCAACTTGCAAATGACAGTGTCACCAAACGCTATCCTTCCATCAATCAAGTCAGGGGGGTCATGAATATACAAAAGGCGAACGTGGAGACTCGGCCACCTCCCGCAGTTTCGCTTGGCCCAATTATAAAGCTCTCTCTCTTGCTCTCTCTCTCTTGCTCTCCCTTGCTTTCCCTGCGCATTGTTTGTTTATATTTTAAAGGGTATGGTCACGTTCAGCCGTAGGCTAAAACAAGGTAGGTCAGGCATGGTGGCCCTTGTCAGAAAAGACTGCAAATGCAGGTACAGACTGGATAGCCAATGTCATCTCTCTTTTGCGTCACTATTTCTCAGGCTTGGCCACAGGAGTGGTACGGTAAGGAAAAGTGCACACACGTTGGAGAACAGTTCGCTAAGAATAGAATACGGAGTTCAATTGTGCACACACGCAAACAATTTAGCATGTGATGCCTTGAAACAGCCTCCTCAACACGGGAACAACAACACAGCCACCCCTCTCTCGCTCGCTCTCCCTCGTTCTCTCTCCCCCTGGTCCAGCTGTCAGCTCCTAGCGTGTGCATTAGCATTCTAAGTGATCCACGGCTGCCTTCTGATGAATGTGTGTGTGGGGGTAACTAATGACCTCCTTGCTGCAAGTGGAACTGATAGTCAATGGCTGCCACTGATCAATAGCACAGAGCTGGGCCTGGCCACCGAGAAATCATTTCCAAGGCCAAAGACATCTCTTACACGCAGAGACAGGACGGCTATCATCAAAGGCATGGAGAGAGAGAGAGGGAGAGGGAGGTGGAGTGAGAGGGAATGGTCAGTTTCTAAGGAGAGAGAGGGAGAGCAGGAAAAATGTTTTGACGTAGAATCTTAATGCACTAATTTGTCACTTCGCTGCAGTGGCTCGCAGCTGTTTTTTTACGAGATGACCCAGAACTCAAAATTGTTTATTGTACAAAAGTAAACAAAAATGTCATTGCTCGAATACTGAAACGCATTATTATTACATTATTTGGGGATCACCGATCAAGGCATTTCATGAAACCCGCGGTTTAACCCAAGATATTAATATTAATTTAATTGGACATACAGCCATTGACATTAACAATAAAAATAAAGCTTTTAAAAGTTAGCAAACCTATGTATCTTACTATTCTAAATTGCTTCACCATACACATAATTTAATCCTGGCCTGTGCTTACTGTAAACATGTCATACTTCACATATACTGAGAGCAAATAAGAGCAGTGCAATAACATTTTACTAAAGCTTCCGGTCTAAATCATATGTGTCTCTTTAAAAGATAGCATTGTTCTATTAAAGTGACAACAGTCTAGCTGGTATAAGTACACCTATAGTAAAGGGATCGTATTCCACCTCGTAAATACTGTTGTGACCTACTTTGCCCTGTACCAGGAAATATATTATATACTTACAAATAAAATGGAAGTGTAGGAGAGAATACGTATAAAAAATAAAGATTATAAAAGAGGCTTTTCACAGCGATGCCATAGAACTATTTTGGGTTCGTCAAAAGAACCACGTTTTTCTCAAAAGAACCATGTTTTTCTTAGTGTAAAGAACATTTTATTAATATAAAGACAATTTGTGTTTCCACTATAAAGAAATTTTGTGAATTGGAAAGTTTCCATGGATTTTAAAAGGTATTTACCGTCAATGCTAATAAAGGACCTTTATTTTTAAGAGCATAAGAATGACTTGGACATGAAAAGAAAGGTCAAAAGACAAGAAAAGAAAAGAAATGAAATTCCTGGAGTGAGAGATGTGAGAGGTCATGTTTTGAGGTCTGCCCTTGAGCTGTTTAGGAAGTGTTAATGTGACGGCAGAAACCACTGCAGCAACACAAACACACACACGCACACGCAAGCCGGTGGAGAGAGAGGAGAACCAGTGTGGGGTTAACGTCTGGCTCCGGCTCAGGGAAAATAAATTGCTTTAAATATGGAAGTGGACGTCGGAATGGTCCCTGCTAGAGTGGAGTGGGTTTGGGTAAACCAACAGTCTGTCGGCCGTAATTTATAGACAGCTATGATAAATACTATTTGTCCATGACAGTCACATGAAATAATAAACCTTGGCTCTGCTATAAACATTACCAAATCCTGACACTATTGATTTATAACGGCTAACACTGACATCAAACCAAACAAGTGACAGAAACAATGCCCGGGCTTTAGGCGCAGTTTGTCAACTATTAATACTGTCAGAGGGGGCTTTCGCTTTAGCTGGGAAAGCCTGTCGCCCAGTTGTCAGTCGACCATGCTGAGGAGGACGCGGGAGTGAGAGAGAGAGGGAATGTGCTGGAATTGTCAACAGGGATCCTAGCGGCACGGCTGTATTAGCCCTAATTACCCCCCACCCTCCCCCACCCGACCCCTCCTTCCCCTAAACAGCTCTGGCTCTGCCAGCCCCAACTTAAAATTGCATGTTAATTATGTAAATTATTAATTGGGCTGAGACTGCTGTTTATGGGATTTTGGACTTAATAACTGGATCAGCCCGCACCCCGAGCCTGACCTACGACAAGCCACGGCCAGCCAGTGAAAGTGACATTTTCCGAAACATTACCTCCTCTACACACACACACAAACACAAACACACACCTCTTCAGAAGGCTCATGCGTGTAGAGGGAAGGGAGGGTATTATGCAGGTGGTGCAATGTAAAACCCTATTTGGCTAAATATGTGTTTCACAAATGTATTTTATGATTTTAATCCAGTCCAAATTTAACCTTAGAAAAATGATAGAGTAAAACCCCCATTCAGACTGTAATTTATTTACATGGGATTTTATTGCAGTCTGAATTGGGAATGTTGGGGTTTTCTCCCATAACTTTCAAGAAAATGAAAGAAAATTAAGAAAACAGTGGTTATAGCTAAAAGAGCCAAATTACACATTTGAATATGTAAACATGTATTACATGCAGTTCTACATGGGAATATAATCATTTATAACTTACACAAACCATGTAATAGTTGTGACTGAGGCCGTGTCTACACGGACACGGGTATTTTTACAACCGTAACTTTTTTTACGTGGTTCGGCTGTTCGTCCACACGGAAACGCAGAATCAGGACGCTGAAACCGAACATTTTTGAAAACACCTGCCAGGGTGAGGATTTTCCGAAACGCCAGTTACAATGTTGTCGTGTACACTAGGTTTTTGCCATGCGACATCAGAGTATAAGCACGCGATGTGCCGTTATCCGCCTACCGGAACCTGTAAAAACGTTTTGTTAGGCTTCTGATTGGCCAACGTGGCTTTACGGTTAGGGTTATATCGCCACCTGCTGGCTTGATAGTGCATTTTTGCGTTTTCATGTGGATGGGATTTTTTTTTTTTTAAATGCAGGAGGAAAAACTTCCAAAAATATCTGTGTGGACAAGGCCTGACGATACATGAGAAGCACATTTTCGGGTTTGAATGTTGATAGAATTGACATTACAGAGATGACATGTAAAAATGTCACAGGCAAAATGCAGTCGTTTTAATACGAATCCACATGATTGAGAATTTTGCATAAGGGCGAAACCCACACAGATTTGAGTTTGTGCCCAAATTCTACTCTATTTTTTTTAAGTTATGCCCCTTGAATTTAGATATTTTTGCCAACTTTTTTCAATACATACAAAAAAGAAAACAAAATAAGGAGAGGCTGATCACGGACAACAATGGTTTTTTGTTTGATTTCAACCGAGAGAGGGTCAGGGAGGGATAGAGAGGAAAAGTGAGAGTGAAAGATAGAGGGAGATATTAGTGTCTCATTTCATGGCTGTCCTAAGATCTGAATATACACACCTGTGACAGGCGGAGCTCGAACCCTGTCGGCACCTGTCATGAGAAACCAGCCGAACCCTAGACGTTCACAGACACTCGAATTCAAACTCACCCCGAGCACACGCCCCCTGAACATCCCGACCCATTTGGCAGTGTCCGGTGCTTCTGTGACTGAATAACCCTGTAACTGATACCATCAGATAACTCTAGCCAGGAGCTCCATTTCAGCAAACCAACCCACAACAAACAAATCATTACAGATCACCATGACCACATGGGCCTTGTAAGGAAAGCCACAGTTCAGAATAGAGCTTTTAAAAGAACTTGTATAAAAAGCAGACTGGCTTGTTCCTTTCCAAAATCGTACCGTGAAAACACTTTAGGGGGAAAAAGAAACCTTTGCCATCATAAACCATTACTGTTAACACTCCAATAAAAAAAATAAAAAAAAGTTGGAGTAAGGGAAATTCCAGAAGCGTTCATCACTGACATATATGCACAGTGCGTGAGTCATATATCACGGTCCGTCCGCACAAGCAGGGCTTAACTCAGCCGCTGCCAACATCTCGTCTGCGGCTCACCGGGCCCCTGAGACTTGAAGCAGGGCTTCCTGTACTGGGACTGGGGACTGGGGCTTGATTCAGTGCACAGACAGACATGCATGAGTGAGAAAGCACTACACAACACCCTCGGGCTCTAGCAATGAACCTCTGCAGCCAAAAAGTCCCACATTAGGAGACTGTATAAATATTTTCTTTCACTTTTCTTGCTCTCGCCGTCTGTACGAAAATGCCTTAAGGTGTTTTTCCCTGTGGAGGACCTGGATGTTGTTGGAGGTTATATGACCGCAACTGATTAGATAAACAAATAAACTTAATTATACATAAAGGCAATTTATCTGAAAAGTCGGTGTAAATATTACTTCTTTTTTTTTTTTTTTATTGGGTGTTCCTTCAACTTTGGGCACTGCTATGTCCCAGGGGTTGAGCTTTATTAAAACTAACAAATTTAAACATATTTTTTTTGCTATATTAATGTCCTCCCTGGAAATTACTTTCATACCTTCATCATTTATTTCTGCTACTTTTAAAATTACTTTTATGTACCAATTTAGTTTTACCTACATCACTGACTTTCGATATTGAACTACAAAAGCCCATCCAAAAACATGAATTATTATGTTTAAAACTATTCCGATCTAAACAAAGAATGAAATACACCATTTCAATATTTTTCAGTATTTATAATTGTCCGCTGTCATTTCCAACACAACCAAAAAACTTAGTCTTAATGGAAATTTTCAAGATTTGTAATCACAACATTTTTTTTTTCTTTTGTCAAATCAACTTAAATAATTTATTTAGGTCAGATAACTTATTATTTGGAGTCTCTGAAGATTAAATAAATCTCCTTCATTGTATTCAATCAACTTAAAATTTTAAGGCAACCAGGTTACTTTTTTTTTTTTAAGTTAAACCAACAATATTTTTTTTACAATGTGGCATATCAGAAACAATTACATAAATTACATAATTATGCTGTGATGCATTCATTAGTGGACACATTAAACTAGTGAGACTGTAGAAAGTGTTGTCAAAGAGTTTATTACTAAGTCCACAGGGCCAAAAGTACTTATTGTTGAAGAAACACCTAGTCGTGCATTTACTTCACAAATAAGTGGAATCATTTAGTTGCCGTGATTCGCCTAACTCTCCAGTTAGCACTACTAAAGGTTTTGCTTTTGACATGTCAATGCTAACATGTAATCCAAGCTCTTTTCTGAAAGCTGTGGTCATTTGCGCAAATGGTTTCTTCTTTCAGGAACAGTGGCAGAAAGAGAAAACGAGCAGCATGCTAAAAGGAGCTGGGAAGTGCACATCGGTATGTAAAGGATCTCCCTGCAGCAGAAATGGTAAGACAGCATGAGGTTGAGTTGTGCAATGGCCCTTGACCATCATAAAAGGCAGCTGAAATTACATACTTTGATTTATATACTCAGAAGACAAACTTCGAATAATTATAAAAATAGACATGCAAACAGAGTACGAGCGGCTTTCTCTGTCAAACACACAAAACAACGAGAGTATCCGTACATACAGTATTCTATATTGAAATAAAGCATAGGTTGACCTCTAAAAGAAACCAAAAAAGCACAATACGTGTGTGGTTTGTTTTCATTTCAGCTCAATTGTTAGGAAGGCACATTTAAATTATAGTTTGATTAGAGCTGAGCAGAAGGTACTGTAAATTCTGTTCTCCTTGAATGTTTGCAGCAATTCCTCTAAAATGGGAAATATTGATCAGTGTGATTTCCCTGGGCACCCAGAGAGTGGAGAGAGAGAGAAAGAGAGAGCGAGAGAGAGAACTTAAGACACCCAACAAAACAAAATAAAGCAACAAAGCCTCAAGACATGGAAGGGGCCATACAAATGTGATGTTAAAAGCTTATTAAAGTTAAAAGTCATTGTTGAAATCATTAAATAAGATCGTTGAAAAGATCGTTACATGAATAGACACAACATACACATCCCGGATTGCTATAAAAACACGCCTCAACGGGAAAACGTTGAGTATCAAGCTCGCAGACCGATTACAAAATAGTACAAAAAGCTAATAAGAGTTTCACTGTCCTAAGTTCAAACAGGTCTGGCAAGTCTACAAAAGAGCATATCATGTGCAGACACATCAGCCTCAATGTGCATTTGATCAAAGAGGCTGATTCTCGTGGTGCCAATCAATACACTCAATCAGCTGTGCCTGGGATGCTAGTCTTGGCTGAACTTGAATAGAGACTTTTTTTCATTGTTTTTTTTTTCCCCTCCCTCCCAGACAGATGAGCTTGCATGAAAGGCATCAGCTTGACAAGTGCAGGTAAAGGATGGCCAGACAATTGCTTGGGAATCAGGCAGTTGTTGATTTTACATTATTAATTAGAGACGTGCAAGGCCATCGGGGCCCCCGGTGTCATGGGAACGGGTCATTATCATAGCGCGACGCTAAGCGTACCACGCATATTGATTGACGTACCGAAGGCTGAATTGATTGTAAGGAAGCACAATCGATGTGTATCAACCAATGGGAGTCTTTTTTTAAAGTTTAAAGCTTTCACGCTTTGCTTAAGGTGCTGTCACATAAGCCAAATTTCTGCAAATTGTCTATTGTCAATAACACAGCTCACACTGAACACACTTTGATTACAAGGATTCCTATTGAAGTGACTGGATTTCGCCCACTAACAAATTGGCCAAACATTTGTAAACGTGACCGCACCTAAACTTATAAAACAGAAACTCTTGGCCGACTTTCCTTGCATTAATGCATTAAAATACAACAAAAGCAATACATTGATTTTTGCACAGAGCCTCTAGGGAAGGGTCATAAGTGTAAACTACTCCAACTACTCACTAACGGACACTAGTTGTACATTTTCATGATTTTTAGTGATGCATTAATAAGTATCCAAGCAATGTGGTTATCTAGTTTAAAGGTATAGCGGAGGATCTTTCCGAATTTTAGAGAAGACCCGCCCTCTCCAATTTTTAAAAAAAATGCACATGCACAAACACAACACTCTTGCTCCCGAGAGCTAGGGAACGTCTATACGCCTTGCACAATTATGTTGCAAATTCTAAACTAACTAAAAAACATTCATAAAAAAGACAACATGTCAAATGCCCTTCCGTGTTTTATTTACTTATTATACTGATCGATTGAGTGACCGAGGACTCAAGACGTGATATGTGCAACCCTGTATCACACGAAATATGTTCTTCTGAGGAAACTATTTTGCAAATCGCAATTACGTTACATAGCAACATATAAGCAGTGCTATTACATTGGTCCTTAACCTAATATCTCTCATTGTTAATACGTTATTTTTATACATAGTTGCATATGGAGAAGTAGCTTGTTGCATTTGTGTAATAATAAACACACAAGATTTTAGAATATTTCAGCGTGATACATTACCATTTTGGACAAAAGGCTACTTTAGACAAATTGAGATGTTTACCGTGTCTATGCGGTGCATGACTCGTGCCAGGGCTAGCATTGTAGCTTGCATTAACTTTTACTAGTGATTTTAAATGGATTTCTCCAAATAGCGTGGCAAACTTTACCTGTCTGGTAGAATCTTCCCGACTGCGGCATCCGTGAGAAGCCCAACCTGTGCTTTTAGCGCACGCCAGTGTGTGATATTCACCCAAAATCTCTCTGGTCTTGTTTCTATATTCTGCGGCCTTTCTCTGCTTATCATACACTTAGTAAACATTTTTTCTCTTTCGACCCTCAGCCATTTTCAAAGGAATGGCTGAAACCGTAACTCCGACATAATACACCTGAAAGTGAAAACTACATAGGGATGAGCACGTAGCCTACGACGGCCTTACGTAAACATATCACCAGAATGATTGACACTTAGGTGGACCAATAGTATAGACTAGCCACCCGGAAAAAGAAAATCCTCCGCTATACCTTTAAGTTTTAGGATTGTTTGTGTCTTGAGCTGGTTTTTGAGTGTCCTGCCATGAGCATTGCATTTGTAGGCTGAATAAATGAATATATATATATTTATTTATTTATAATAACGTTTTTTGCTAACGTTGCTTTTGGAAAAAAAAAATAATAATATAATGAGTTACCTAAGTAGTAGACAACAAGCATGTTTGCATGTCCTCACTAACCATCATTACATTTTCATTGAATATCAAACAAATAAAAAGTGAAATTAATACCAAAATGTTGCTGCTAATATAATCATATGTTGGTCTAGTGTATTTTCGTTTACTGATGTGAAATGAAAAATCAATAATCGGTAATCGAGAATCGTTAATAATCGAAAATCGACTGTAATCGAATCGGGACTTCAATAATCGTAATCGAATCGAATCGGGAAATCCGACAGATTAAACACCCCTAAAAAGAACCCAATATTGAAAAACATGACCCCTGCAATCTGTTCCAAAAAGTTACATCAAATTGTATTAGAACACAAGAATGTCCCAAGAAACAGCCTCCCAAGAAAACAAGTCTGCCAGGTCAGGTGAACCCAAACCCAGACTATTCATGGCTTTTTTAAGATCGATTTGTTAACTGGTCATTTGGGTAAAACAGCACGTTCCAAAAATACCACCACCAGTGAAACATAATTACACTTCCAATAAAACCAACACTAAACAGCGAAAGTAAAATAAACGTCATGAACATGGACCATTTCTGCTTTGAGAGACTTGTTACAAAACAGAACGGCCGGGGCACTGAGCAGCTGGCATCAGCCAAACACTTCTACTGAGACCAGTGCCAGTTTCCAATCGCCCTAAGCACCAACCCCACGCCAAGCCTGTAAACAGCCTTTATCAGCAGTAATGGTGGCATAATCCCAGCTAAAGAGGAAGCGGCATATGGCCCAGGCTTTACAAATGCAATCCCAACAAAGTAACAGGCCTCACAGAGGAGGGGTTAACATTAATGACCATTTCAACAAAACTGTCGACACTTTATTTATTTATTATTTTAAAAATGATCATGTTGTTTCAAACCCAAAGTTGACCAAAATTCTATACGACTAATATTCTATATTCTATAGCCTTCTGATGCCAAACAACATCTTAGAATGAGGAACAGACTACAATTGACAGCCATGGTCACTATTCACTTTCAATCTAATAGAAAAGTGCAGCTTGGACATTTTGCTAAACTTCTATTTTTGTTTTCCTCAGATGAAAGAAAGTCATATAGGTTTGGAAAGACATGAGGGTGAGGACATTTTATTTTCGGATAAACTCTTCCTTTAACCGTCAGAATTTGTAATAGTTTTATAAAGCTAAATCATATGAAAAGTTACAGTATAAACATCACATGCTGACTAAAACTACAGTTTCCGTTTGTCAATATCAACTGCTTAACCAAATCCAGCGCAACAGAGGATTCAATCACTTTCTTCTGCCTCTGCACATTTGATTAAGATGTATCTTCAATAAGTCAGACTGACAGTAGTCTGCTCTGATGTGCGAAGCATTGCGCTGCTGAATCTATATCTGTATTGTCAGCTTTCGCTGGATCCCTCCTTCATTAAACCCATCAAGCTTTCCTTTTTGATCACAAGTCCAGGAAGATGGATCTTCAGCGGTGGGATGGTGGGCACTTGCCAAGTCCTTTTCTAAACACCCCACCCCCCGAGCACGTACCTTTATCCATTGATTTTTTTTTTTTTCTCAGCGACTGCCACCATTCATTGTTTGTGACATTCTACTGTTGACTCTTTAACACCCGTCAACCAAATCAATTTCATATTTTTTGTCAACGTCTGGCTAGAGGATGGTTCCTATTTGAAAGGACTGACGTCTGATTTAAGAGGTTGATTTTCAGCAACAGTTTCAGCCTCGAGTTTTACGAGATTTGTAAAGTCAGCCAAACGTGTTGGTTTGAAAATACATAATGGAGCGGAAAACGTTTTCTAAAGCGTTTTCAACTTTTCTAAGCGAGTCGCTTTACACCTCGGTCATTTATGCAGAACAATGACAGCACTGATCGTCCAAACTGACCTTGACGTTTCCTGAGAAATTTCTTAAGCTAATATTTGATAAGGACATTAAGAGAGATGGGTAAAGCAATGAATATTCTTCATTCAGCCCGCTCCGACTGGAGACAGACTCTGGGGGGGGGGGGGGGGGGTATACAGGTCGCTCCGGGTACGTGCTGGTCACTCTTACTTGTCAGGACTGATTTATTGCCTCCTAGCTGTTCAATTTCGCATTTCGTCCTCGTCATATCCCTGCCTCGTGATCATTCGCCGCTGACCCTTGTAGGGCAGCCCGGGAATATTGATAAAACAATTATCTGCTCGCCGTTCATTTGATTTTCCATTTCAATTACGGATTGGAGAAGGCAAAAAGAAAAAGATTGCGCCATTGATTTTTTTCCTCCCTTCTTCCCCTGCTCTCTCTCTCTTTCTACTAGTGTTTTTCCAGTGACATGACATGAATGCAGGGACATCATGTATGCAGTATTTTGTTTTTTTCACATTAGTAGTATTATGCTTTGCATCAAAACAGTATGTATATATTATATTCTAAATCACACACAAGGTATAATATATTTGAAAGAAAGAAAGAAAGAAAGAAAGTGAATGAGAGAGAAATGCAACAACACACACAAAAAGGGAGACAGGGATGAGAGTAATTCCCTTCATATCATCCACAGCAGAGCTGCTCTAAGCACTCGTTCACCTCTCTCAATCACACGTCTCACATGAATGCAGACATGGTGTAACACAAAAGAGAGGGCAGCTTTAATCTCCTCATCTCTCAACCAATGTCTGCTGTGGGGAGATAAAGAGGAGGAGTGGCTATCCCTAAAGACAGGGGAAGATGTCTGCTATAGAGCCTGCACATAGCCTGACACCAGGAATGCATACACTGCATTCACTCCAGACTCGAAGGCCTTTATGAAAGTTCTTAAGGAACACCAAAGTCTAAACTGGGAAACACACATTATTTGACCATGCTGTGGGACCAAAATAAGAACAATATAAGAAAAGATAAAGGCTCTAGTTAGAACCAAAAATAGTCGTGTATAATCTAAGCCAGTTAAAGAAGATATTTTGAAGAATGTCTGCAACCAGACAGTTGACGGTCGGTAGCTATTGACTTCAATAGTAGAAATACTATCCCAGCAAACACAGAACTCTCCCTAGCATTCCCGAATGGTCCCATGAGGTTTTTTTGGGGGGGAAAAAAAAAAGAACGTTATAGGAACGTTTCATGTAGGTTATTTTTATGCCTGGTTCAGATTACATGATTTTAGCCCGATTTTGGCACGATCAATTTGACGTAGGGTGTCGTGGGGATTCGTAAACGACAACAGGCATCGGGACGCAAGATTCAATCGTATCATCTCGTATAGTGCGTCATAGTGGGCGACAACCTACGTCGCGTCTGCGATGCTTCACGACATCACGACAAATAGCATGTTTAATTTTTTTTTAACGGTCGTCCACGACGGTTCCGTCACATGTATGAGGTTGACCAATAGGAGCACAAGCTTTTCCGTATACGACTTTCAAAAAAGAGAAAACGAAAGAGAGACGATGGTGCTAACGTTAAAACTAGAAGTAAAAATATATAAGAAAACAATATTTTACCTCACGTTATCTTTGGAGGATTGACAGCCCATACTGTCCTCTTCGAGCAGGGTTCTCAAGTCTCACGCAATGGCCGTGAGACACACGCAATTCAACCAGTTCGCACACTCACACGCAACACCGTGTATTTCTCACACTGAAAAGGCAATGCCGAGCAATCCAGGAAGTCACTCGCTACGAGTTTCGCCTTCTCGATGACATCACGCGCGTCGTTAAACACGGCATGCGACGACTGGTCAGGAAGTAACGTGTAGTCTGACATGCGTCTTGTCCACGACACGACAAGATTTTAGAAGCCAAAATCGCGTAATCTGACACAGTGACTATCATAACAGACAAAAAAATCGTGTAATCTGAACCAGGCATTAGGTTTCATTTTTGTAACGTAAGGAGAATGTTCCGGGAACGTTCCCTTAACCTTAAGGGAAAGTTCTAGGAACGTTCTGGGAACCAAAAACTAATGTTCCCCCAGAACCTAAACTTGTTTGCTGGGATGGAATTCAATGTCAACCGTCAACTGTCTGGTTACCAGCATTCTTCACAATATTTTGTGTGCAGCGAAGAAAGAAACTCATACAGGTTTGAAACAACTTGAGGGAGAGTAAATGATGACAGAATTTTAATTTTTGGGTGAACTATCCCTTTAAGAACTAGTATGACCAAGTAGCATTTAGTTAGGGGTAATCAGTCTTACTTTTCCCTATCAAATTAGACCAATCTACATTTTAATGTAACCGACTTAAAACATTTATAAACAGACTAAAGATGAGATGACTAACTTGTAAGACTAGTCTTAGTGGTTTACTTTATGTAACCAGCCCCTGATGCCAGGAAAGAACCTTTAAGTTCCTTAGGAGAACTTTTTATTGTCTTGTTCTATAAACCAGGGGTTTTAAAATTAGAGTTTAAAAATCTCTAATCTGAATTAAAAACAGTGGGGAATAATGATACAATTCCATCTTAATTTGAAGTAAATATTTAAATAAATAGAGAGCCTAATATGTGAATGATTTGCTTTGGCTTCAATACAGTGACAATCTAAAAGCCAATTATACAGCTTAGAAAAAAAAAACAGAATTTTGGTCTTTATTCAAGAAAATTGATAGCAGACTTTATATTTTAGGAAGTTCTTTGGAAGAACCTATAATGAACTCCACACACCGAAAAATTGTTCTTGACAAGGACAAGGTTTCAGCTGAACCTGAAGTGCTCCAAACAACCACTAAAGCACATTCAACACTTCATTTAAAAGTGTGTGAGGTAAATCTCTTTGAAAGAAGTGATATGGCATCAGAGCTCACTACATCAAACTCAAAGGCATCAAGCCTCACATTGATTGGAATCACAGAATTGTTTGGATTCGAGCACTTTGAATCAAATCAAACACTGGCTTTTGAAACAGAGCAGTGGCGTCAGATGAAATTGGAGAAGTACTTTAGTACTTTGACTTTCATATAAATGGAGAGAGAAAGAGACAGAGAAGGGCATGAGAAGTGAGTTCATTACAGTATAAGACTCAATAGATTCTCTGTAAATGATTTGGAACATTGATAATGGGTTAAGGCCCAATGGGAATCATGCTCAAATAGCCCTGTGGGAGCCTGGGAAAATCTGCTTCAGCTGAAGTAGCCGGCTCCTTGCCAAAGCCCTCATCCCAGGAGGAGCGGAGGGGCACGGTTTGAGTGTGTGAGAGAGAGAGAGAGAGAGATCTGCACACGCACCGAGAGAGCGTTTCACAAGGTGAACTCAAGAAAAGAGATAAAAGAAAACATCCTCACTCTAGGAACCTTCAGTCAAGACTGCTGTCCAGCAACAGCGTTAAACATGATCAGAGGGATCCACATACTGGAGGCCAGGACTGATGATGATAATGCAATGGCTGGTGGTCAGTGATCCAGCACGGGCACTCCAACTGTACTCTCTTTCTCTTCCCACACACACACACGCACACACACCCTCCTCTTGCCCTGCGCTCCAGTGCACACTAACACTTCTGGGGGAATTCACATGAATGACCTTAAGGAAGTTTGTCTTTGATCAAAGTTTAAGCTGGGTAGCACAGAGGATCAGCATGTCCCTTGGATGTACTGAAAAAAAAGGCTTTCTTAATCAGTATGTTTGTCTTATTTTCCAGTAAAATACGTAAACAGCATTAAAACAAGATGAATATTATTGGAATTTATGACTTGAGTTTAAAAAAATCTTTTTTTCAGATTTGAAGGATTATATTTAATATTTCAAATGAGACAATAATAATGCATTAAGAAAATAATAACTGTATTTATATTATATATAAACATACTACAGTTAATATTACATTCATTTCAATGCATTACAATCTATTTGTACACAATTTTTCTGCAAGTAAATTTACATGGGTTTAGGGATTTTTTTTTAGCAAACAAGACAAGAATACTGATTTAGAAACTGATAGTCTTTTCTCAAAGTGTGAAACTCTTCCTCAAAATCTTTGGCAAAGAGAAACTCCCAGAACTGCACTTAAAGTTCCCCTCCAAAACAGGATTACCCACAGCAATTAGGCTAATGAATTAGCTAATGAAACAAAGCATAAAGATCTGTCCGCTCCAGGCCTCTTCTCAGTTTCATTATGGCTGTTTTTGAAACACTTATCTTGGACAAGACCGGGCCATTGCGCTGTTTATCCGGGCCGTAATGTTAAACATATGCCGAGTATTGAATATCATAGGGGCCTTGGTGCTCAGTTTCAAAGCAGTCCTTCAAAGTGACATTTCATGTTGTCATACTCTCATGTTGGTGTTTTCCTTGATGACACAGGAAATGATTTCATAAATTTGCAGAGCACAATGGAGCGCTTTGTCCGAGATGGCCTTCGGTAAAATAACACTTCCTCCATGGTTGCTGAGACACAGAGAGGACTCTTGTTTTAAAAATGAAGGAGAGATTGAAAAAGAGAGCGAGGGCCCGATGTCCATTTGTATGCCTGTGAGTTTGATTGTTCTCACGGCCCCCTCGAAACGTCCCACCTCCTCTCCCCACACACACAAACACACTCCCCAGCTCCTGATTCAACTCTTCTGCTCTGTTCATGGCTGCCTTTTTCATTTAAACACATTATCGGGCCAAAATTTCACTCCAATATCACCTCATCTCTCCATAGTACATTAACCCTTGCCAATTGCATTCCAAATGACCCCATTACAGTCTGGTTTCACACATTGCAGTAATTCTGTTCCATTCACAACACACACACACACAGACACCGGCCCTCATTCCATGTTCCGCACCCCTGTTGAGGCGTATGGCCACTGACCACAGAAACACACACAAGCTAGGCATAGCAGGTGTCATGAGTGTAGGCTCATGTGGGGAAGGTTAATGAACAATCAAAAGTGAAACAGTTTTCATATTCACAGTTGGAAACGTCAGTGTGCACCATCATCAGAAGTAGGAATGTGTGTGACTTTATAACGAATACTAGCCTCCTTAATAACTCTTTAAACCTCTCAGTCTCAGGTGGGATGAATGCTAAATATTGACATACCTTCAAAAACTCCTACAATGATGAACAAATCAAAGTTTGTGCGATTTACAAAATCTAATCTCTGACAATTACAGAGCTAAACCTCAGATTGTAGTCTTTTAAACCCCATTATTAAAGTGTCATTCAGTCGTTTTTTGAACTTGCGTTACTATTTGTTATTGTGTGCTTTAAAGGAGTAGTTCACTTTTATTAAAACTTTTGCTGATAATTTACTCACCCCCATGTCATCCAAGATGTCCACGTCTTTCTTTCTTCAGTCGAAAAGAAATTAAGTTTTTTGATGAAAACATTACAGGATTTTCTCCATATAATGGACTTCATTGGGAACCAAATGGTTCAAGGTCTAAATGAGAGTTTCAGGGCAGCTTCAAAGGGCTTTAAACGACACCAGACGATGAATAAGGGTCTTATCTAGGACCCTTCGAGTCATGACTCGAAAAAAGATTTGTTCATTTTGATGAACGAGTTTGAACCGGAGAGTCATGAACGCTCATCACAGAACAGACCAAGGCGAGCATTTGTGCTTATAAAACTTAAACTTTTTTATTTATTATTTTAAATGACTGATCGTTTCACTAGATAAGACCCTTATTAATTGGCTGGTGTCGTTTAAAGCCCTTTGAAGCTCCACTGAAACTCTCATTTGGACCTTGAACCATTTGGTTCCCATTGAAGTCCATTATATGGAGAAAATCCTGGAATGTTTTCATCAAAAACTTTAATTTCTTTTCGACTGAAGTCTTTTCAATACTTTTCGACTGAAGAAAGAAAGACGTGGACATCTCGGATGACATGTTGGTGAGTAAATTATCAGCAAAAGTTGTTTTTAAAAGTTAACTACTCCTTTAAGTGCCGATATATGGTGTTAGACTGTACTGCCATCTCTAAACATGGAAAACATGATCATCTTTGAATTGTATATACAACACACTGATAGTAGTGAGTTTTATCAAGCGGATTACACAATAAAGCATTTCCTACAATCAATTAGAAACTTGGACATCACTATTCAGGATTTTATCCTCCTATCAATCCACCTTTCTGGCTTCTGGCTTCATTTTTGGTTGCACATATTACTAAATCTTCCTTTGTCTCTGCTAGTAAAGTGATTATAGGTGTGATCCATTGTCTATTTTTCACATTTCACGTCACCAAACTAAATTATTACGCTACTAACATCTCTACAGAGGCAACACCCAATGAGCATGGGAATTTTCTCATGTTTCGTGAAAATCACATATCATATCATTTCATCATTATACCATACATACATAATTAAACCACTCTAATTTCAGCAACAAACAACCAATTATACACTGAACAGTGCTTGCCTCATCAAATATTTACGTTTTGCATCTGACTCTGCAAATATGCAAATAAGAACATTAACCCGGGGTTTACAGATGTATGGTGTGAAACTTTGAAACCGGAATACCCAAATAAATTCCTAAACACGAGCTGAGAGTGTGAAACATGACGCCCTATTCCTGTCTAAGTGGGCGGTTCTTGGTCGCAATGTCTACCAGACTTTGGGCCAACAGTGTACTACCTAAATCAAAGTGCCCTAAACGAGGTAGCCAATCAGAGCCGTTTCTGTCCACAGAGCCGCGTCTGACACAGCCGGGACGATGTCACGGGTACCTCTCGCTCTTGATGCATTCAGATCGACCAGTGGACAAAAAAATAGAAATCCTCAGACTTCCATTTGAATGATATTTTGAGCGTGAGAGCAGTGGAGGGTGGTGAGGGGACCTGGCATCTCCATACGCACCCTCACCTACAACCGCTCCCACCGGGGAGTGTGTGTCAGGAGCGCTCAACTCTCCCCGTACACACACTCGCGCACATACACGTGTGCGGATGGGTGGGGAAAGCGGACCTGACAGTGATGTATTGCAACTGGTTGCAGGTGTCGAAGTGAGGAGCGAGACTCGACCAGTCATGGGTGGGTGGGCGAGAGAGAGGGATGTGAACCGCAAGAGAGGGGGAGAGAGAGATGCTCTGTAGGGAATGGAACTGATACCCCCCGTTTACAAGCTGACCCCCCTTCACTTCTTCTGTCCTTCTCTTGCTTTCCACACTGTCTGACTTTGACTCCTCTTACTGCCTTTCTCTATTTCTATTTCTCATACACTCTATTCATCCAGAGGGGAATTTCACTGTTAAAACATGTTTAGTATTGACATCTAATTCTAACTTTAGAAATAACTGTATACAAATGTGCAAAAGTTAATATATATATATATATATATATACATATTAGGGCTGGACAACGATTAATCACGATTAATCGCATCCAAAATAAAACTTTGTGTTTACGTAATATATGTGTGTGTATAATTATTTTGTATATATAAATACACACACATGCCTGTAAATATTTAAGAAAAATGTGTTCTTAATATATCAAATATTTATATTTACACAATTTTAATTATGTATAAATATATATAAAGTATATACATGCAAATATGCAAATAAACATGCAAATAAACACAAACTTTTATTTTGGATGCGATTAATCATGGTTAATTGTTGCCCAGCCCTAATATATATATATATATATATATATATGAAGAGTTCAGATGCAAAAGCCTCTAAATGCCATTTGAAATTTTCTTCTTTAATGATGATTTTTATCAAACTTGTATATTTAAGTTCAGTGATTTCACTTAAATGGCAATGATTATTACCTATTAATTGTTATTTAAGTGAAATTACTGAACTTAAATTTACAATTTTGATAAAAGTAATCATTAAAGAAGAAAATTTCAAATGGCATTTAGAGGCTTTTGCATTTGAACTCTTCATATATATATATATATATATATATATATATTATACATTTTTTCTAAATAGTAGTTAATTATATAATATACTACATGTGTATATATATATATATATATATATATATATATATATATATATATATATTATTTTTTACATCATATATTAAATATATTATTTTCAGAGTAAAAGTAACATTTGTTGTCTACCTTCATATGCCTCACCAATTGTGCATAAAATGTGCGATATGTAAACACGTTAGCGACAATTGTTCACACACGCTCACACAAAATCGAGAGCAATCTGCACCTCTCTCTTCCCTGCGTTTATTAAAGAGCCGTTCATGTAAGATCTCTTATGTGAGGCATTTCGTTTTTATTGTGGAATACGGAGGTGTTTTTGTTGCGAAGCTCTAACTGATCCTGCGGGATTTGATTCCAGCAGGCTGTTCCCCTCTGCCTTTCAACACCAAACTTAGCACTCCAATCAAACCCGACCACGAGGGACCCCCACCCCACCTCGATTACTCCCATCACAGCCGCGCTTCCATTGATCGCGGGGGAGATCTTTCCTGAAGCGCGTGCTACACAGTGCCAAGAACAAAGGCCTCTTCGCCGCCTCCTACACTCCTGAGAACTGCATCTTCTTTCGTCTCTCTTTTCGAACAAAGGGCTGGAAGATCTATGCAGCTAAAAGGTTAATCAGGGTCTTCCGATGTTCACAGTTCACTCTCTCTGGAGTGTCGACTCTTTGATAAACTCTGTCAGTATCGGTCCACAGTGTTTCATTTTGAATTTTAAAATGCATATAGGCTGTATCTGTATTTTCAGTGGCTCATGCTTTGTTGCTGTGATGACTGTATTAAAGAATGTGGATATTAAAGAACTTGCATTTAGATTGAGTTGGACAGTTTTGTGCTTGATGTGTCAGATTGTGTCTATGAATACAAACAGATTCAACACAGTGTGTGTGTGTGTGTGTGTCAAGTTGTACCTGCATTATCATGACCAAATGTTCCAATATGTCCCTAGTAAAACCCAAAATGACATACGCTGTGAGAAAGCGTGTCTAAATAAAAATATGAAAATGCGATTAGCCAAAAAGGTCATTAGCCAAGTATAAAAACAACAAAAGTCCATAAATGTCTTCATCACGATACAAAAAAACGAATGTGAGAGAGAGAGAGAATCAGACTTGTCCCCTGGTTTTGGAAAAAATGTAATCTTAAAATGTCTCAAAATTGAATTCAATTAGGGAACGTGGTCGATTACGAGAATGTACAGAAGTCACGTGACCTCTAATCATTCCAGCTATTGGTGGACCAAGACACGAGAGCTAATTATATCAGAGAAAATGTGTAATTCTTCCTAGCGAGGCTTAAAAATAACCACGCTATAAATACAAGGCATTCATTTAATCAGAGGCTAATTCACTTCTGACATAGAGTAAATTCCACTATTTTCTGTGAGGCTTTCTGAAATTGCCATCATTTTTAATTAATTCTTAATTAAAATATATTACACCACAGCTTCTACCCATCTCTCTTGATATTGTAACATAATCAATTCAGAACCATTTACATATCATTAATTAAAAGCTTTCCCCTCTCATCCTTAAAATCATAATGAGGCTGTATTTCTCATTAAGATGGCATACGAGCAAAACAACAATGCTACAGAGAATGTAAGACACGCAGAGGAAGGTCCGTCGTCGCGAGCTCCAAATCCTTCTGCTGTTTCTCTTTTGTCAATAAATGACAGAGCAAGATTTCAAGATAGCTTAATAACGTGTGCGGCTGAGATGAGGAGCCAGCGCTTTCCAACACTGCAGATTTGCAATGTCTGTTTAGCATTTTCGTAACAGTAAAACCTGGGAACTGATTTAATATTTTGATATACAAACTTTAATATTAGCTGTAGTTACTGTTAAAACAAATACTAATTATAAAATATGTAGAAATAAAATCACTTAAAAATAATAATATCAAGTTAACAATAACATTAGTTCTGTCAAATCGATTAATCGTGATTGATCGCATCTCACATACAAGTTAAAAAATAGGAGCCTCTTGAAAATGAGACTTAATATTATCCTTAATAAATTCAATTCTATACACACACACACATACATATTATAGGTAAACACAAACTTTTGTGTAAGATTTCAATAATCGATTTGACAGTACTAAAATACATATCCCTGACCAAATATTACAGTAAGTCTGTAAACTGACAAAATATTTGGGAGGCTTTTCATTAATAAACTATAAGAGATTGAGTTGCTAAGCAGCATGTTGACAAGCAGCGGGGCAAACTGATTGAATGATCTGAAAATGACCAAACCAAAATAAATGAAAAAAAATGAAATGAAATGAAAAAAAAAAAAATTAGAAGTAAACATAGAAATTTGCATCCAAACAAAAATCTGCAAAAAGAAAAAAAAAAAAAGAACATAGCTCAAATGTAACTCAACTAATTAACTAAAAAGTTCGTCAAAGACAAACTTTAAGTTGAAAGTCTGGAACAGAAAGTTTGAAGTTAAAATTAGTTTATAGTTTAAATTAGTTTAACCCCTTATAAGCATAAATATTATACTTAAAATAATAACATATTTTGAAGTTTAAATTAATTTAAAGTTAAAAGTATTTTAAATTAGTCTAAAGTTTAAATTACTTTGAATTTTAAAGTAGTTTGAAGTTTAAATTAGTTAAAAGTTTAAAGTAGTATAAATTAGTTTAAAGTTTAAATTAGTCTAAAGTTTAAATTAGTTTGAATTTTAAATTAGTTTAAACTTGTTTAAAATATAGTTTGAAGTAAGTTGCTACGGTGTTTCTAGTGGGTTGTTAAGGTGTTCTGAGTGGTTGCTAGGCGGTTGTTAAGGTATTTTGGGTGGTTGCTGTTGCCAGGGTGTTCTGGGTGGTTGGTATAAACATATAAATTTGCACACAAACAAAAGTCTGCAAAAAAAGAGAAAATAGCTCAAATGTAACTCAACTAATTAATAATGTATAATTTAATTAATTCATAATTAAATAAAGAAATAACAAACAAAAAAGTAGCAAAAACTAAAAATGAAAAAAAAAAAAACACACAACTCATGACAGCAGTTGTCCAGTGGGCCAAAAGTGACATCAGCAGCATGTTGACAAGCAGCGGTGCAAACTGCGTGATATCACATCCTCTCCCAGTCATGTCTCGCGACATGCATTGCTCTTTTCTCACATTCCTAATATCAAGCATTGATGAGTGCTGTAGTGTAACGGATCAGCCATATCCACGATTTCTCTCATCCCTCTGTCTTTCCGTCTCCCTCCCTCTCTCTGCCATAGGTGTCCCGGAGTTGGCTGTCAGGGTGGCATATTTTGAGTCCTCTGCCCGTCAGATAAAAATCGCAGAAGCTGGCGTTTGGACTTAGTGACAGCAATTTATTTGAATGTTTTGTCAGCGTGGTGCTGCATTATATGAAGGCCGCAAGCACGCCAATATGACACGTCTACCCCCTGCACATAAATATGCAGACAAACACACACACACATATGCACCAAATATAATAACATGTAGATATTGACACTCTCATCCACACAAACTCAGTTTGCCTCCTTTTAATGAAGAATAATAACCTAAAGGGATAAGATGCAAGTGAGATGCAAATAAGCATGTTTCTATTTATAATTGGATTCCTGTGAAATGTGGTGACACATTCCAGAAGTTTAAAACAATTAAAGCTTAAAACTATTGATGCATCTTGGGAAATGCTGAAAGTTGCTATACTTATATTATGGTGTTGGCATAAAAAAAAATATGCAAAGCAAAACAGCGAAGACAATTCTATTTGCACTTCACCGAAAGGGTGCTAACAGGTTATTAGCACAGATTCATATATATATACCTGTAGGAAGCGTCTTCACGTCTTCCTTCAGACAGCCGTAAACATAACAGAAAAAGGTCTAGTGTAAACGCTCGTGTGTTGGCAGGCATCTGGGAGAGTCTTGTTAGAGCAGTGTTTATGCTGAAACACACAGTCAGACGTAGTTAGCAGCTGTTTCAGGCATTTAGAAGATCGCCTCTCCTATTACTCTGTAACACTTCCAACACGCAGCCCTCGCTCGGCACTAGACACACCAATTACAACGTAAACTCCTGCTCTACAACCGCGACAAACACGAAACCGCAAACCAGCATGCCTTTGTTTTCCAGAGCGCCGAACTTTTCCCTTTCTAAACATACATACTACTTAAGCATGTATATGTACACACTTAGAACAAGACCACTTGACAGTGCGCGAGTACCGGCAGGAGGAATGATTAATTCATCTGAAAACACAAGCACATTAACGAGTCTCTAAGCACGACTCAAACTAGGTCTGTATAATCTTAGATGTGAAAGGCTCTTTGGCCACAAGCCATCTGGATTTGATTGTATTACCTATATGAATATACACACTAACACACATATAGCCAAAATAATAATACATATTAATGGATGAATACACAAAATGTAAAGTGATTTTCTACACTACAGCAGCAGACCAGAATCCCTGGTTTAAATCAGACTACATTTCTTGAAATGTTTGTCCGGCACTAAACAAGAGAAGTAAAGAGACAGTTTGCTTAACACTGGACTGTCAGCAACTCCGCGGGATGTTATTTACATAGGGCGCCGACAAGGAACGCTCGTTCTCTAATTTAGGACACGTTTTCTGTGGGACTGAGAGAAAATTTCCACATAGTTTATTATACTAACGGTCAAAAGCTTGAGGTCAGTGAGATGTCTGAAAGGAATTAATTATTTAAATGTTCTTTTATTCAGCAAGGATGCCTTTAATTATTAAAAAATATGCATTCAATAAATGACATTTACATTGTTTAAAAAAATCTAATTAAAATAAATGCTGCTTCTTTCTTTTCAACAAACAATCCTGAAAAAAAAAAAAATGTATCATGGTTTCCACAAAAATATTGGCACAACTGTTGATTTCTGAAGGATCATGTGGAGTAATGACAATGAAAATTCAGCTTTACCATTACAGAAATAAATTAAAAGTTAAAGTATATTATTAAATATATTATAAAATATGAACTATAAATATATTATTACATATTAAGATTGTAATATTTCTCAACATTGCTATTTTTTACTGTATGTTTTGATCAAATAAATGCAGCCTTAATGAGCATAAGAAACGGCCCTTAACTTATATACTTAAAATACAGTATCATATAATTATAACTTAAA
This sequence comes from Pimephales promelas, assembly GCF_016745375.1. Next base: position 53,292,600 of record NW_024121099.1, read on the forward strand.
ATGAATAACCTAAAAGGATATTTTTGACAACTGAAACATTTATTGTTATTAAATTATCATTATTAAATATCATTAATAATAATAAGAAAGATCACATAAATATTACACTATACTGACATTAAAAACCAATAGAAAAAAAAGAGCTGACAGCAACTAGAGGAACATAAAACTGCAAGTGTGATGCTTACGAAAGAAAACGCACGATTTTTTCCAGCATTGCCAGATCAATCAAAGATCAGGTAATGAAATATGCTCTGTCCTGTTTTGTTATCTATTTATTTTTAGCATGCTCCCGGAACCTCTGACAAATTGTGCGCGATCGCAAATCTCCATAAATCACGATTAAAGACAAGTATATCATCACCAGAGCATATATCTTCTCCGGTCTGACCCGTCCGCTAATGAGAAAAGGCCCTGGACTATCTCGGGCTGATTAATTAATTCAAAATGTCGGCTGTTATTCAAATATGAGGCTGGCGCTATTTGAATAACACTTGACAGCGAATGCCTGAAGAAATCATTTCCAGTTTGCGCGACCCTCCACTGGATTGCTGATGATGGCTTATGGAAATGCTATACGTTGACTTTCCTCCTCTCTCTCTCTTTCTCTCTCTCCCTAGCTCTCCTCCCTCATCCTCTGAGCCATCATGTTATGTTTTCATTACTTCATTTCAAGTTCGGGTTGAGCTCAAGGGTCCAGTGCTTCCATTCTACTGCAGACCCTGTGTGTTAGCAGTGTGCCCTACAGTCCAGGTTGATCAGTGGTGCCTGGATAGACAGCGGGAGAGAGGAAGAGTTTGCACACTACTGTGTACAGTCTGTATATATATACACACAATTGATAGATTGCCTTATTTAATTCATAATTTAGTAATGATAATATGTCCATTTATATTTAGGTTGTATTATGTTAAAAATATTTTGTGTGTGTGTTGAAACATCTAAAATACATGTTAAAATGCATATTGTGGAGTGTGTGTGTGTGTGTGCTCTATTTCTCCTCCACTCTATCTTTGCTCTCATCAGGCAGAGAGAATAATCAGGGCTCAGGAGACAGGAGAGGTTCAGTCATTAAATAAATTAACTCTGCTACACTACCATCCCAGCGCACCCGCGTGACTATGACCGTGCTCTGCATGCACACGTATATGCACATTTAATGCTCATAATATTTCTAGCAAAAAAAAAAGAATCAGTTAAACACTCAATGCACGCAGACACACGTAAGCTAAAATGATCTGATAGGAATTTTACTGTACACCTCGTGTCACGTTGAAAGGGTTTCTAATTTGAGGAGGAAGTTTAGAAACGCCCTCTGTCCTTGGTGTATCATCTTCATTTGCATGTGTTAGGATGCCTTATTCTACATGATTATATTAAAGGTTAGGGCAAATTAAGAAGTTGTGAAGTGTTATGGGAGTAAACGGGGAAAAAAAATGTATCCTCGCATTTCGCCCGCACACTATATTTATATTGTTTTTAATTAAAAAGACGGAAATATTTGTTAGAAACAACATCAGCTTTTCTAGTAACAAAAAAGGGGATGTCAAGAGTCAAACTATTCTACTAGTTCATTACCATCAATATTTGACATGTAGTTTCCCTGTGAAATCTAAAAAACCCTCTTCAGCACTCGTCTGTCTATTTCTTTTTTTTTTTTTTTTTTTTCTAAACTCATTGCTCCACTTCTAAAAACTCTCAACTCCTTGTAAGGCAGAGAAAGAAAAAAAAAGAGTGAAAAATCTCAAACTGTGCCACGTAAAACAAATCGCTATCAATCATTCTGACAGAGCTGCCGCTTATTTGAGAGGCAAAAGTGAGCAAAAAAAAAAAAAAAAAAACAAGCTGTCAGCACAGTGGCCAGTGTCTAAACCTACACTTTACATTTCTGCTGCTATAAGACTTCCCCAAAGGCCCTCATCGCAGGTACAGACTTGGTCCTCTTGTTTTTCCCTTCTAATATGAAACCTAAGGAGGTGTGTGAAGAGATGAACAGCTTGATTAAAAACGCACGGCATCTCTAATAAGACACAACCGATAATGATACTCTCGAATCCGGTTCACCTATTTTAACTTTGATGCGAAATGGTTTTGCTTTTGATATTTGAGATCTAAGTCTAAGGGCAAATGCAAAGGTCTTATGAGTAAAACTTTTTTCACATGTCTGAAGACCAAACAAAATAAAATGCTAAAATATAGCAATAGAAATGCATCTGTATTGTGTTCACAGTGGTAAGGATGGAACCCTGCTGTGCTGAGCGGAGCGGTGTGTGTATTGACAGGGATGAAATTCTCAGGTCGCGGACATGCGGTTTCCTCTGCGTCTCACTCTAAATAAGATTACTGCACCAGCCAGGGGAAGAGCAGAGTGCCAAGATCCCTGATTAAATGAATTAACAAGTAACTGAGGAGATGTCCCTGGGATCCTGGCACTGCCAGGGAGACAAAGAAGAGAGTGAAAGAGGAAAAACTGTGTGGCAGTGATTAACCTCACTATCTTAACTAATATGAAGGCATGAATGTATGGTGTGAACAAAATCAGATCGAGTCTGGGAATTGTGGTAGGGTCCAAAACCTTTGGCAGGTGAATTGAGACTAATATGGTACTATTAGACCATAAAACTAGATGCATTTCATTGCATTAGCTCAGTAACCTTTTTTTTTTTTTTTTTTCAAAAGATGGAAGGGCATGTCCTAAAACCTTTTCTGGTTGACATCTACATAAAGTGACATAAAACGTTGAAAAATACCATCAAATTTGAATAGACACAGACCTCCGACATCAAAAACAGACGCATGAAGCCTTTCTCCTTTTTAAAAGATGTTATCATAATGATACACAATTCAATGTCATTCATTTGCATTTAGCATTATTTTCCCTACTATTTGTAACGATCAGAACAGAACCTTCTTAAACTACCAGTTGAGAACAATTGCCTATAGATCACATAGCTATATCTTTTTGAAAAAAAAATGAATACTTTTATTCAAAGAAGATAAATTAAATTGATAGAAATCGAAAAAAACCACAACTGTTTTCAAAATTGATGAAAGGATTATTTTCTGAGCACCAAAAATCAGTTCTGACAGGTCACGTTAGTCAAGCTCGCATCAGCTGACTCTCAGCTGATCCACGTCTACCTATTGGAATACGACGCCTATCACTGTATACATATATAAGCTCCTTCAGTATTATCAGCAGCTATCGCGTTTCTCAGGAGAGAATTACCCTCCTCCATCCCCAGCTCCTCCTCACGTCAGTCAGGATTTGGCATTCTGATTCCCTGATGAATGTAAATGATTATATCCCTTGAAGTAATGATATCTGCAATACATTCGTGTTGGTTCTTTTCTGTTTATATATATATATTCCAATGGCGATCGAAAATCCCATATCATTCGACCACAAACTGGGATGCCTCATTGGGAAGATATCATGGGATGGACCTCCAACCGACAATAACACACAAAATAGAGGATGAAGAAGTGAGAACAGGCCAGAAAATGGAAAGAAAGGCAGCAGGAAACAGCAATTATGTTCTCGAGGATGACCTCCGCGTTGTGAGAGAATAAAAACCTCACCCTTTACTTCTGCTCCTTTTCAATCCCCATCAAAGTGTAGCAGGAGGAAAGGAGAATGTTCCCCTACTCACTGCCATTAATCACCACTTTCCCAGGAGCTGAGTGCGTATTCATTTCTGTCATCCCAAACATCAGCAAGTATTGTTATGGTGCTTCTCACTCCTTATTCAAGCATCACAAACTGGAGAGGAGAAGAGAGGAGAGGAGATGAGAGGAGAGGAGAGGAGAGGAGAGGAGAGGAGAGGAGAGGAGAGGAGAGGAGAGGATGCAAAGTTGCTTTTTCAGAGAACACCCAGAAAAAGGGAGAGAGAGAGATAACCAGAGAGAGAGAGCGAGAGAGACTATCCCAGGGGCTCTGACACCAATTAAGCCATTTCACCATGAGCCCAGAACAGGATCTGCCCCCTCTCCCTGAAACATGAGACAGCACCTAGCTCCGGCTGGCCCTGCGCCATCTTTCCGTTGCTTCAGCTTACAAAAATGAACTTCAAGGGCTTAGGGTGAAGAGACAAGCTTCCAAAACCTAGTGAGCTGCCTTGCTGCCTCACAGACAGCTGCCTGTTCTGACTATCATGGAACATCATAAGTGACTGATTTTGAACACTCTGTGTGGTCGACAAATCTGTGTGGGACATAAATAGCTGTCGCTCGACTGGCAATTTTTTTTTTAAGTATGTTGGCAGTTGGCATGTTGCTAAACTAATGGAGCACTACTCTAAAAACAATTAAATAGCACAGATAAATGTTGGGTAAATTCGTTTATTTTTAATCACAATGAACTGATTCTATCCATACACATCTGTTCATGAATTTTTTTTGAGTGAATAAGAATAAGAAATTAAAATAATTTTAAATACTTTTGTTCAGCAAGGATATAGTAAACTGGTCAAGTGACCGTAAAATGGTATAAAAGATCTATACTCCAAATAAATGTTGTTCTTTTGAACATTTTGTTTATCAAAGAATCCAGAAACAAATGTATCACCGTTTCCTCAAATAAATAGTAAGCAGCACTTCTGTTTTCAATATTGATTATAATAAGAAAAGTTTAAAAAGCATATTAGAATGATTTCTAAATGATCATTGGATTAATGTTTGCTGGAAATTCAGCTTTTCCATCACAGGAATAATAAATATATATTTATATATTTATAAAACGACCCATTTAAATTGTAATAATAGTTTTTTTTAACACTGTAATAACACAATAATACTGTTTTTTTTTTTTTGTTTTGTTTTTTTTTTTACTGTATTTCTGGTCGAAGCAATGCAGGTAGTTGAAAATAAGAGACTTCTTTCAAAAACATTAAAATCATCTTTACCCCAAACCTTTCAGTTTATATTATTGAACAATAAAACTTACAATTCTCATTGACATGTGATGCTGCCTTAGGATTTAACTAAGATATTATAGTAGCATAATTATGCTGACCATCTTTTGGAAAAGCCTTAAAAAGCAACTCACTGGAGACTTTTGAGGAAAATAATTGTGTTACATTTAGTTGAGGCTTTCTGGATTGTTTAACTGATGGGATGTACAAAGATGGAAGAGTTGGATAGAGGAGCATTCCCTCTAGCACCGTTAGCAACACGTAGCATAAATCTCGTTCAGTTAGTCCAACTGTTTACTCTGCGTGGCCTGCATAATTTTTTTTTTCCTTGTTTCCTCACACCCAAGACAGTAAATGTCCCCATGGTTGCAAAAACACATACATAAGCATTTAACTTTTCGGTTACAGTAGCGGGTTGGCTTTAAAAATTCCTGTCAACTGTGTGTGAGGGTCATTTATTTATGGGAGTGTGTGTTTAACTCGAAAAAAGGAACATTAAACGTGTGAGCATTAACCGAAAACGCCACAGTCAAAGTGAGCGATGGCATTAGGCTGCTTTCTTGATGTTAAATAAATAAGTGCAAATCAATCGATATATAACCCCTCCAGCGATTAAATCCAAGGAATGTCTAGTAGTCGATTTTTAGAAACCACTCCTGAGGACGCTGCCCGCTAGCTTTCGGACATTAACGTCTGCTTATAGGTTTTTTTTAGCCACTGCTCTGTGCAGACCAAGCAAGGCTTGACAAGGCAGCGGCAGAATAACGCCAGCTTTGATATGAATTAAATATTAGAAATCTTAACACAGCAGCCAATAAGAATTATTTGCCTTGTTAAAGCAGCAGAAGACGATGATTAAAATTTCATTGCGTTGCAGTCTTTTTCCCATTTCTGCTTTCAATATATCATTCTAACGTATGAAATGCTGAAGGAACAATGGCACATGGACTTCATTTGAGGAATGAAAATAGGAAGAGGGGAGGATAGAGCAGTTCTGTGAGGAGATTAAGACCTTGAAATGCTGCTTTAAGCTAAAAAGAAAAAAAAGTCTTACTTGAGTCTAATTTACCCTTAAAGGGAGACTCCACTTTTGTTTTGGAAATAGGCTCATTTTACAACTCCCCTAGAGTTAAACAGTCGAGTTTCACCGTTTTCGAATCCATTCAGACGATTTTCTGATATTTAGAAGAATATCAGTAACCAGACAGTTTCTGGTCTCATTGACTTCCATAGTAGGAAAAAAATATACTATGGAAGTCAATGAGACCAGAAACTGTCTGTTTACTGATATTCTTCTAAATATCAGAAAATCGTCTGAATACATTCGAAAATGGTAAAACCTAACTGTTTAACTCTGGGGGAGTGATAAAATAAACCTATTTCCAAAAAAAGTGGAGTATCCCTTAGCCAACCAGAATATCCATGCGATTCTAAACAAAACTGTAACTTTCAATACAAAACTATAATACCCACATATAAAGATTACTGTGAGACTGAATCAAAATAAACCACCAACCAATCGCACTGATTAAACTCAGCCATATAAAGGATTCAATATACAGAAAAAAATGGAAAAAAAAATACCATAATAAACAAAAAAATAAACATGGCTATGCAAGTAGTTCTGCCCTAGAAAGGCAAATGTGCATCGACAAACCCTTCATATTACACACATGAGGAAGTATATGGACTTGCATCCTCTGCCCCATGAGAAAATCTCACCACTGAAACTGAGGAGGCTAATGAAATGGAGATCTATAAATAGCGATGTCATTACAATGAGAGGACCACTCTCCTCCCCTCCCCTCCCACCCACCTGACCCTTTTTGTGCTAATAAGCATCCTGACAGTGATGCAGGTTCTGTTGGATAGCCGTGCAGAGCCGAGGTCTTGCGACCAGAGTGGTATCTGTGACCCATGAAAACCTCTGCAAGTACTTGGACATTACCTCAATGGGCGACTGTAAAAATTCAGAGACGAAATTGACTAATGCACTTGAATTGTGTAATCACCTGCAAAATTAATAATCATGCCAGAGTTATTTGCAGGTCTGTAAGAGTAGTGGAGGAGGAATAATTACACGTACTGCACAGTTGTAGTTTACAGTTCTTGAAGCCTAAATATGACCCTTCAGGGGCTCCCAATCATTTTACAGAAACATTTGGACTCTTATCCTTTGCTCAGTCCAAGGACCCAACTAATATGAAAATGCTTGAAAAAGGCTTAGCCTCTCAACTACATCTACATTTATTGTGCCAGTGTGTTGTCTATGTGTTGTTACAATTTTAAATGGTGGTTTTATGCGAATCAACCAAATCAGATTAGAAGAGTTTTGTGTGTTTCTACCATAAATTAACCACATTTTGAGAAATAAATGTTGAAATATGTTCAAATTATTCAAAAATATTCTGTATAAGTCTAAGAACCCCCTACAGAACCTTCACGGGCCTCCAGGGTGTTCATGGTTGAAAACCCTGGCTTTATTTTAGTGCCGTGTTGAACGTAAATCAGTGTAACACAACACTGAGAATAATTCAAGAGAAAGAAAAAAAGGCTTTATTTCCATTACTGGATGCAGTACCACAGCTTGCAATATCAAAAATATCTATATAAAACTGAACATAACAGCCCATGAACCTAGTGTCAATAACAAATGGGACCCGTGTTAGGCAGCGGCGTATGAATTGAGTTACACAAATATCATATCCAGAACGTTTGGCCAATGTTAGCATTGCTCATCGCATCACAGTTTGCTCTGTATGCGACACAAACAGTGCTGTGGGTGGATGGGTGTTTCACAGCTTTTACGCCCCGGTGACAAAATTATTGATGACAACGCATCACAAATTGCACTTATTTCATATACAGATGACAGGGCGAGGGGGGGCGATGTAAAATATTAAAACAGCAGCGCCGGGTGGGAACATTTACTTTTTTTAAATGAAAATTTAATGTTTCAATACAGAGCACAATTTAGTTAAACGGCAAAGGATAGCTGACAATTCAAAGGTGATGTGAGATTCATCAGAGGGTTGCGCCAGCCACCGCATCTGAGGAACGTGCGTTTATGTTTATAGAGAGCATTTATGAGACACCGGTTAAGGTGTAGGTCAAGCATCAAGGGGGGGAAAAATCCCCCTTGATGCTTGTAGTTTAGTGTAGTTTTATAAGACAAAATAAAACAATGAGAAAAAAGTGGCTGTAGAAATCCTGCTCTGATTGGCCATGAGTTTCAAAAGATCCTTATCAACTTCTTCATGTCCAATTCCTCATATACAGGCAACAGGAGCAATCTGAAGTCAGGGATAATTAAATGAAACATGAGCTCATCTTAGACTGGGTAGAACGGGAAAGGGGTTGGCAGTGTGTGTGTGTTGAGGAATCAAGAGACAATTTATGAATAAGACAAGCAAAACAAAGACAATGCCACAAACAGCCGTACAGATTCTGGGGAGTTGAATGTTCTCTCTCTAACGCACAGAGCACATACTGAATAACACTGCAGTGGATTATTAAAGAAACTATGCTTTTATTGAACCCAAAGGAGATAGAGATTCACAATCACTGAATAAGTCTAAGTGTTAGCAGTAAGCAGATCCTTGGTGCTCATGTGGGAAAAACGGATTTGAATCTGACCTGCAACATGTCCTGTTCTCAAGCCAGAGCCATTTCAATAGCTATATTGTTTTTGTATCATATAAGAAACAGCATTCTCACCAGCTCTGTCATTGCTAAAGGTCTATTTACATGTACATGTGGGACATTCCCCAATAAACCTGGCCAAAATATTATGCCATAAAAGGCTTATTTCCATAGCTAATGTCCTACACAAAACGTAAACAAAAAAATAAGTACTAAAACTATGGAGCCGTTTTTCAAAAAAACCTCAGACAAAGACTACGGCGGATAAGTACAGTGAGAAATCATACTGATGTGAATATGCACGTTTATGCAAAGAAGCATTATTTGTGCAGCAAAGCCTTTGCCACATGCAACAAGAAGTAGATTAGCCTCATATATGTAAAAATATTTCAGACAAGGCAGTGTGGGAACATTTGTTTAAGAAAAAGACAAATGCTCAAAACGTGTGAAACCTTGTGATTACAGATTTTCTCCTCTCCTTTCTTTTTTTGCCGGTATTTTTTTACCTCTCACCAGCCTGACATCCATCCGTACCCTCTCTCTTTCTTTTGTTAATTCCTTCATCTGCTCTTTCTTTTCCATACCCACCTTCTCCCGGAAAGGAAAAAGCAAAGGGTTTTACAGCACTGTAAGGAAGATAGCAGTCCCTCTTCCTCGATTTCAAACACAAAGTCTAGTAATGGGAAGAAACAGAGAAAGAGAGATAGAGAGAGAGAGAAAGAGAGAGAGGCCACGGCATTCAGGAGTCCAGGCGCCCTGCTGAGCAGAAGCCATTCTGCCTTACACTATCTTGTCACTGCAGACGCATCGCTGGGGCAGACGGGAACAAAAAGCAGCCCAAAGTCAATTGTCTCCACTGCTGAATGGCTTTCTATTGCGGGCTGCATACATTTACTCAGACATTCGCGAAAGAAAAAAAAAGCGCTTTTTGCTATTGTAACTAAAGGCGAGAGAGGAGGGCGACGCTCACTAATATTTACTTTGGATCATAACGACCGGGCTCTTGATGATGTCATAAAGAGACTGAGACGCACGGCTTCCCACCTACACAAATATGGATTGCAAGCCGGAGTCAATTTTTCATAGTTTCATGGTTAAGTGCTCCTTTGTTATTTCGTAATTAGCAAACAATTAATGAGTATGTTCTCTCATTAATTAATTAATCTGTAATCATGGACTATTAAAATAAGCCGCCACATTTCCTAATAATCCAATCAACTGATTTTGAAAATGTTATTTTTACTCCTATTATTTAAAACTAGAAAATAAATAGCAAAAATATATATATTACAATGACAATTCAAGTAATAACAACAATAACCCAGCAGATGTCAAATTAACTTCAGGCTAGATTTAGTTGGCTCATTACCGTTTTGTCGGGGCGCCTCAAAATGAATGGTCCCCGAGGGTTTAAGAAACGCTTACTCTAGAAATCCATGCATTCCATTTTTTCAAGGTAATGCTTTTAGCTGGCCTCGCATGTGGTTAATTACGATGGTGCCTACAAATTAATTCAGCCGGTTCAGAGTGCACAAAGAAGGGTCTCGCCGCGGATGCACAAATAACAACACACGGCCCTTTGCTTAAAAAATAGCGTACGTGTGTGTGTGTGTTTGTGTGTGTGATAGGGGAACAGCGCAGCGGGGGCCACACTGCCGGCTTCCTGCAGTCTCTCCTCCAGACCTCCCGTTTCTGAACTTGATGAGTCAAAGGTCAGAAAAACAACAAGTCAATAGGCAGGCAGCCGCCGCCGAGGCAGCAAACAAGAGAAGAGGAGAGAAACCGAGAGAGAAAGAGGAGCCTGTGATTTTGGTCCTGTAATAGTTTTCTGTAATCTCTCTGTATTGATTAAACCTCACTTCAGAA
>NW_024121099.1:53303520-53328641 GCF_016745375.1 Pimephales promelas
GATGTACATACACAGCTTTTCCTTCTCACTGTTTACATAGTTACAGTGCAAACACTTCAGGTTTGATTTACCCCTTTTCGCCCTTTAAGCCCGCTTTGCATCAGATCCAAAAGCAACAATGAATCTTTCATCTTTTCAAAGCTCTGTTCTCTGCTGCGATTCACAAATACAAGGCCAAGAAATCTCTCCGATTGGAACTTATTCATACATCAGCACTGGCAGTTGTTAGCATTTTCTCTTACTGTATAAAGAGAGATACATTTAGCCGTGACTGCATGACATAAACTGTACAATATCAATAACACACACACACACACCAGTTCAATGATGAAAACTACTATTTACAAAGAAAATGAGCTGTGACACAACTTTGAAGTTTTGTTAGTTTCTTTTAAATATTAGCTAAACGTAACATTAAAATCTCCATGGCAGTTGTAGATTGACAGAACACGTCCGACAAGTTGCAGATAGTGCATTTGCTAATCATCCAATAACTTTCAGGAACTTAATCATGTCGTGTTTTCCGTTTTCACAGATTTCCTCTCACTGCAACGGGATCAAACCCTGACAAGAACCTCTCAACTCCTCATTTCTTCTACGCATCTGTTGAGTACGATAAGCAAAATACATAGCGCTCTGACACAAGGTGTTCACTAGGTATGTGTGTGGTGTGTGAGAGGGGAAAAAAGCCTCACAGAAGATGTGTTTGGCTGAAAAGGAAAAAAAAAAACAACAAGGAGTAGCATGCTTATCAGTGAAAGTCTTTCTTATCACTCTGACGAGACAATGTCCTTCAACGGGCTTGTGGAGAAAGAAAAAAAAAACTAAGTCTAGCACTGAGGGAAAAATAACAACAGCTCATCTCTCAAGATACACACTATAGCAGGAAAATCTAAGTTCCGGTTGTTCTAAACTGTCTACTTTAAAAAAAAAAAAATAAACTTAATTTTCACAAACTGTTCCTGTGATATTAATAAAAGGCTTTGCTTTTAAGTCTTATATTACAAAGCGGGAAACAAAGAAAGGCAAACATATATACAGAGTAAGAAAATGCCATGCTTATGTTCACTTGTGAGTTAATAAACAAATTAGCAGAGTGAAGCTTGTTAGGAAATTAGTCCGGATGCGTTAAGAAGGGGGGAAAAAAGGAATCCATTCAAACAGGCAGCGTCAAAGGGATTAACCGAGATTACAGCAACTGAGCTAGTAAACAAGCTCATTTAAATAATTAGCATACTTAGGGACTCTACTCTTTATGCATATTTAATTAGCGCTATAATGCAATAAGGGACATAGCTGTATTAAACGTAACATGATAGGTGCATATGGAAACACAGTCAACAGCTGGAGGTGGCTTTATAATAATGAAAATACATCTACAATGTAAATTTAAATATTAAAAATGTGCTCACATTTAACGGTATGTGGATTGTTTAAACACAAAAATAGATTTTTTTCTAAGTATTGCACGTGTCCAACTATATATCACATCACAATCCAACAAAAGTTTTTGAGATAATCTAACACACACAAACACACACAAATACACACACACACACACACACACACACACATATATATATATATATATATATATATATAGTTGAAAGGTACTAAGATTTAAGTAAATATTAAATTTAATATACTGAAAAATTATTTTAAGTTTACCTCACACCAGATACACATGTAAATTCCCTCTCTACTTTGATACTATCCATCTTTTCTACAACAGCAACGGTAGCTACGGCTTACATTAGCAGCTACATTGAGATACAGCCACATTTAGTAATCAATTTCTTTCTTTCTGTTTTACTCCGGACAGGACAGGCATAAAGAACAACTCAAACAGACCGGCGGTGGAGCAGGGCCTTGCCCTCCCACAGTTGAGACCTCCAACAGCCGAGAAGTTCATTAAGTTTTATGATCTTCCTCCAGTCACTTCTGCTTATAAGCCACAAAGGCCACAAATCTGGCAAAGCACTATTCTGCCCATACAACCACACAGAGACAGATAAACACATGAACTGATATTCAAATGGTATTAGATTGCTGTATATATAATAGGTCAAAAAACATATTGGCTCTCTTTTTCAAAAAATTAAATTAATATTTTTTTTTTTACCTATTTACAAAGTGCATAAATATATATGTGATAAAGTTGATTAAAAACATCACTTAAATAATATTTTAAAACATTACTATTTCAGCATGATATTAAAGAATTCATTTTCTAAACATTAAATGTAGGCTAAAGAGGAAAGTAATTAGTCTAATTCAGTGCGTTTGCCATTGTGCATGTTTTGGGCTCACCTTACGGATTTCGCTCTGCTATTCTCCTTCCGCAATATCCATAAATACATATTGCACATTCCTGGTAAAAGCCCATTATCTAAGGGTCTCTCTGGATTCTGCATATCTGGTTATGTGGTCATTCTCTCTTTATACCTGCGCCCTGCGTGATTGCAGAACGCGCGCGCCTTTGCGCACATCACGCGCCTGTGTTAACCGTCGTAGCATAAAGGAAAACTGCACATTAAATTACATCCACTAAGCTACTAGAGGAACTGAATTGATTCTGCTACAAAGGGTGCTGATTTCTCCCTCAAAAAATAAATAAATAAATAAATATATAAATATATATCTTTTGTGAGACAGTGACATATGCTAATGCTCCGTGTCATTGGGGCAGGCGGTATAGCCTTGGTAACGCACGTGCTCAATTGATGTTGAATCTGTCAATGGACTTCATTTACAGTGCGTGCGCGACAGACTATTTCAGAGGAGCATGAGTGTAAGAAAAAGTGGGGATGGCATATTTCTGTTTGGTATAGACATGCATAAGCCCTCAAAAATATTTTTGACAGCACCCTTCTAATTTCGTCAAATGCATGAGGTGTAATAAGCAAACACTTTGAACAATAACGTGCGTGTGTAGCCTTCTGGCGCAAAATGTAATACATAAAAGGTCCCTAAATGTTTAGTAGTCAATTAAAGTAGCTTGCCACCACTACGTTTTATTTTAGTCAAATGCAGAAATGTAGCCTACAAAATAATACTATTAATATTAATAAATAAATAAATACTTATTAGATCTCTGTCAGTGGTCTGCTAGAAGTAAATAATAATACTAATCAATGATTAAACCAAGTTTAGTTGCAGTTTTACAATTTTAAGGTGGTGGACAAGTGACAACAAACACTTTTTCAACCACTCTGCATTCAATTACTGATAAAGAAAATCAAGATGAAACTCTAAACGGGCACAAATTAGAGCATTACATAAATTATCATGACAAGATCAAGCAAAATATAACACTGAAAACAATTTCCAATGTAAACCAAGTCATTTAAATATATTTTACAGGTTAGACTTACACCAAACTTATAATAAATGGCACATCGATCACTCCTGGTCACAGTCCGTTTTAACACAACAATAACGCACCAAGCGTCTGCACGTGTCGGTGAACGATGTAACCTTCACAGCGCTGGCGTCTTTCATAATAAAACGGGGGCAATAATTAACTGCAGGACCGCCGATAGTGCCAATAATTATCCAGTAAATTGGTCGCATAATTAGGCAGAGGAGCGCAGGAATTGGACCGCTCTCCGAAACCACGGACACGCGTAAACGCTCATTGGGCTTGCAGTGGCACAATTGAGCAAAACAAGCTTGATATAGCCTACAACACCAACACCGCACAATTCAAACCATATCCTCAATGACAAATGCTGAATATCCCGAAGATGCATAATTGTCTAGCAATTCACTAACTGCGTGTCTTGAAAGATTAAACGGACTGAGGGAGAATAGCGCGCTGTAAACAAGGGAACTGCCGGGGTGCCTCTCTCACACATGCCCCCAGAAGAAGGCACTCAGTTCAGCCTCACGATGCAACGCAGAGGGGGGGAAAGCTCATCATCATATTTCGCTCTCGTATGGTGATACATCCAATTATGACTATTCATTTTCAAAAGTGAGAAGCAGAGAAATGTGGATGCTGGATATGGCTTGGTACAACTGGAATCCGCTGACGACCAAATAAAAAAAAAAATAATACACCAGTAAAGATGGCGGTGTCTAAGGATTAGTGGCATTGTACTGTTGCTTTTTTTCTTCTTCTTGGGATGTCTGTAGATAATTTTGCTTATTTGTTAGGGTATGTATAATCTTACCTGTTTTCTCTTTGATCTCGCAGAGCACACTGAAGAGGGCTGGCTTCATTCTGTGACAGTTGAGCCCATGTTTCCTGTGCCATTTGGGAGCAAGAGACGAGATTGATATATAGTCACTTAAAACTCATAATTCTGTCGCAATGAAACTTTATAAGACAAGTCTTGAGTTTAAATTTACACAAACTGCATTAGTTTGACAGTGATGATAAACGTGGTGGCAAACATGGCTTTACTCATCACAAAAGTTCAAAACAAGGCTACGTAAAAGAAATATTAATTTCTCAACTAAGTTTTTTGTTTGTTTGTTTGTTTTTTTGGTAGTTGCTATAAGGGCTGTGAAAGTGTTAAGGCCTTAGAAGTAGTAAAGTGTGATGTAGAAACTTTTAATTAGATGTCCACATGTGTTGAGTAGCCTACTTTACCTGTGCGTCTTTCTCAATGTGAAAGACAGAGAGGCTATTTAGAATATTTCAATACACTAGTTTAGTGAACAGTAAGTGATATTTTGTCTAAAACTTTACAACTTCAAAAATAGGCTACAAAAAAATGTGATTTATACCTGAAAGCTTGTTTTAAGATGCAAAAGGTTTTAATAGCCTAACATTTGTAAAGACATAATACCTATGCTACTGTTGGGACAAGCGTTTCAATAAGTGGACTCTACTGTCAAATAAAAGTTAGCAATTCTGACCTGTAAATGTTAGCACTATAAGCTATCTTGTAAAAATAAAAGGAGAAAACACACATTTAAAAGACTTTCAAAACAAGACAATGAAAACGTTTAGATATCAAAAAAAATGCACCAACTTTGCTTGCGCCTCGTCCAGGCTTTGGTCGGTGATGGTCATGATCTGATGCAGAATGTCACCGATGTCTTGTTTTCTTCCATCCCCATCGGTTCCGTCGTGTCCATGAGGAGGCGGCAGAGCCATGCCTCCCTGTACCGAGTGACCGGCCAGGCTGACACCGCCGAGAGCCTGCATGATCCGGGCTTGCTCGTCCATAGTCCGCCGCAACACAATCAATGCGCTCGTGCTCAGTCACTGAGATGGGTGAAAGAAACTCGGAGAATGCACATGCAAAAACAACTTGATTATTTCATGTGCGGTGTTTAACGGGTCGCTATCGTGCACAAAATATTGACCGTGAAGCGACGCGGCAAATACAATAAATCGCTGGATGAAATATAGTGGAATTGATGTCCCAGGAATCACTTTATGGAAAAATATTTAAATCGTCTTTGATCCTCCTGTATGAATGTCCATTGGAGAAAAAATAGCGATGATATTTCTTGTCTATTATTTCAGTAAACTTCAGCATTCAATTGACAGCGGGTTCCCGTTCAATCCTGTCCGAATCTTCATGCCAATTTGTCTTTTTTTCTTTGAAGAGCTGGGGTCCTTTGCAGATGTCTGGAATTCTTATTTGCAGTCTTCTTAGGATAATTTCGCCTTGTGCACTTCTTGGAAACTTGGACAAATCCGTAGTATTACAAAGAGTTGCAAACAAAACATCCCATGCCTCTGATGTAAAGTAATAATTAATCAAAATCAATGATTATGTAATTAAAAACAAGCACACTGCGTGTGAACAGCTGGCAAAATATTGCCCTTTTAAAAAAAAATGAAATATAAGAAAATAAAAGAAGCTGCGCGAAATAAATTAAACCATCAGCACCGGCGACCAGAGCTATAAAGATTGTAGGGAAAAAAATATATAAAAATGTATATATATAAAAAAAAAAGTTTTTCTCACTTTCAAGAGGGAAAATAGAAAAACTGGCGAAAAAATTAATCACGCGCCATAAAGCGATGCGCAAAAATATCTGCTGGCGGAAATTTATGAGTCGAGCGCGCGGGCTGTGTGTGCTTTATGTTGTTTGATGGCAGCGGTAGTGAGCGATTGACAATGTGCCAATGCCATTCACTCAGTGCGGACGTGTCAGAGAAGAAAAAAAGATACAAAATCGACATCAAAATGCACGCTCCGCCCTGAAGAGGAGGGGTCTTGGATTCTTGTCACTTCTCGCCGAAGCCCCCGAAAACAAAATGCCAGTTAGCTACTAATGATACTGCTGGTGATGATAATGATGAGAGCAGAACATCAAATCAACAGCGTTTAAGTCTCCTCTACGCGTGCCTCATTTAAAAGCGTGCCCGTGCACTGAGATGCCGTTACATTAGGCCTATACCCATTTCCAATAAAACAAACAAAAGGTCGGAGTTTTATATTGTCTGATTCAAACTAATAATGAATTGCACAGGACCCCTCGCTTCCTTACACCATAGTATGGTCGCCTCCAACAAGCCGTGCTTGCAGGGGCTGGAAAGCAGAGGACATGTTTATAATATTGGAAATAGACGCCCCGAACCAATCAGTGAAGAGTCCGTCTTTGAGTGGCGGCCCGATGGACCAATGGGTGACTCCCGCTGATCGCGAACACCCGCCTACAGAGCTCAATACCTTTGCTACGGTTGTACAGAGAGATATCAACTTCTGATTGGCCGTTGTCAAGGGTGACATCTACTGCAAAAGCAGGCGGCGCTGCGCTGCAGAACTCATCGGCAGTTGCTATGGTAGCAGACTGTGCTCCGTGGGCTCGAAGCAAAGAGACACACTGAAACATTTCTGCGCCTTCCTCCGGTTGCCTCGCTTCTTACACACTCCTTACTAAACCCACATTGGCTTTCCCGCCAAACCACTGTATTTCCGAAGCAAAAATCGCTACATTTCATGTCCTGGCGTTGTTGCGCTTTAAAATGGGATACGCGTCTTTTGTTCAATGTCATACACCTAACAGTTAAACCGTTTTGCTTTTTGTTCTAGTGCTGAGGTAAATAAGAGCTTCTCACAGACCAAAACTGGCTACAGAGGGAAACACATGTGCCAACTCCACTAGCCTTTACAGATTTGCTTTATTTGATGATGTGTAGGCTATCTACTAAAATGTATTTTTATATCCTTATGAGAAACTTTAACCTTTTTTTTTATTCCTTACTGTTTAATCCATTCAGTTACTTTTTAAAATGTAATTGTTATATTATTTGCATGTTGTAATGACTAATGTATATTTACAGTGGTTAAAAGCATTTGTGACACTGTTTATTCTTGTTTACATTATTACAAGCATATTTTTTCCAAGTGCATTATTTCCTTTTAAAATAATTAGCTAAATTAATAATATCACAAAACATATTAAGTTTGAATTCAATTTTAGTACATTTAAATAATACATATAATTATTGTATGCTTTGTTATTTTAAACTCCCAAAATGTCAGGTGGTGCAACTTTCCGAACAAAGATTTGCAGATTAAGAAAATACTTTAAGAATATATATACACACACACTGTGGCATCATGTTAGGTTTGAAACCTAATAAATAGGCTAAATATCAGCTGTTATAATTGAAATATTGTATATTCTCAACTGAAAACATGGCTCTTTTCTTATGAATAATATAACAGTAAACGTAATAATGCATCATCCAGAGGACCCCAAATGATCCTTGTGGCAGATTGAAACGGTTTGTAGATTTATCTCAAATACTAGTAAATTGATCATATCAAATATGGGTTGGTACACTTTCCATGTCAAGTTGGACGACTGTCACAAAATTATAAAAAAAAGAAAAAAAAAGTGGCTGCCTTAAATTTTCAAGTAATCAACTTGGATGTTTAAGTAATTTGAATTTAAATTACATTAAATTGACTTATTGATCATATATTTTGTGCAGTGTTTTGGTTGTACCGCCTGACATTAACAGTCAAAAAATAAATACTTAAACAAAAAAATGTATACATCAGTTCAGAAAAGATTTATTTGACCTAAAGACAAATGATGTGAGTGAAAAGAGAGAAAAAAAAAAAAAAAAAACTCACATTGCAACCATACTACCTACCCACAGGTTAATATTCATTATGAAATCCTCTGGAGCCACAGTTGAGGTAATGCACTTCTGCAGGGTTGCACTCGTGACATGACAGCCTCTGATGTGATGGGACTAATTACCATGAATCAGAGACACATACAGAGGAAACAGAGCTGTTAATTTTTGCACAGCAAGAAAGTCAATCAGACACCCTTCCAAAGGCAACAACGTGATGCTACGCTGAGAATTTGTGAAAGCTGGCACCAGAAAGTCCCGTTCCATATAGTGCATGAACTGACTGAAGGCCCTGTGGACTGCCTCCATCACTGACACACACAACACGGGAAATTAACGCAGGCTAATTAAAGAGCGAATAATCAGATATGCAGAAAATCAAAACTTCCTCTGGGATGATCCAGTTGAGGATAAACAATGCGAAAAGCGCTGAAGAATCTGTCAGCATGCTTGGAACTTTAAAAGCTTCAAGATATTCAATACTTAACATTTTTTGATACCAGTGATTATTTGTGGTTTTTTTTTTTTTTTTATACAAGTACAAATAAGTAGAAGTGTATGGGATTGTTGTAACACAGATTGAGATTTAAATAAATTCTTTCACCAATTAGAATTGTGCTTGTACACAGCACACCACCCACTTCCGAGGTAATTTGAAGCCATAAATTCATGTCTTGTTTATAATTTGATTTGTGATTGCTAATGAACGTTATGTGACAGGACTGATATGATCTGAATCAACGGTATATTGTTTAATTTGATCTAACACCCACACAAAATGTTTCATCTATATTTTAAAAATATTATGTCTGAACAGATGGCAAGGGTTGTAAACCTCTTTTCCAAAGAACATGTAGATTTTGCAATAAAAAAAAAAAATAAATAAAAAAAAACTGGGGAAAGTCTGTGTATTTCCCAAAATTATGAGCGCATGAGCACACGTTTACTTACAGTGGCTTTCTAAATGGGGAAATTCAATAGACTTATATTGGTCACTTCTTACATAAATACTTTAACAGAAAACATTTTAACTTCAAATGAGTTAGGGTTAGGATGTCCACAAAAAGCAAATTTCCCACAAAATATGGTTAAAGGGATAGTTCACTTTGAAATTAATTTTTGGTATGTTTTAGCTTACCTCAAGTGCATCCAAGATGTAGGTGTCTATCTGCCGTTCTTGTCTGTCAGTCATATAATGGAGGTTTATGGGGTCCACCTCAAAGAGCATGCACAGAGAAGTCCAAATTAAACATGATTTAATGATTTGCAAATGTAAGTACACATTGATTGATCTAAACATTTTTAGAAATACAGGAAATTACAATGGAAGACGATTTCGATATATCAACAGACAACATAGGTTTTTTGTTTTGTTTTTCGTAACCGCGTGAGAGATCACTACCAGTGCTTTCCAGCGCTTGCTCAGACCGAAGCGCCCGTGCCGTCAGATCACTTGGACGTGGCTGTGGTTACATGAGGTAAAAACTATACAAAATACTGTTCGTTTTCTCACACAAACCACTCGTTTTGTGTCTTAGGCAATCAATGTGTACTTACATGTAAGGGTCATTAAATCATTTTTAATTTGGACTTCTCTGTATGCTCTTTGAGGTGGACCCCATATACCAGCATTATATGACTGACAGACAAGAACGGTTTGACCTAAAAATATCAAAATTTAAAATACTGCAGAAACAAAGACACATCTTGGATGCCCTTGAGGTAAGCTAAAACATATCAAAAATTAATTTCAAAGTGAACTATCCCTTTAAGTGGTGGCACACATGCTTTTTTAAAGCTCGTTTTATGTATGTGTTCTGCATTTGATATGAATTCAAATTATTTATTTCTAAACGACTTTAATTTGTAACAGATAAATATGGAAACAGTACAGCAACATTTACAGATAGCCTATATCCCCAATCATGTTCAGTAATCAAATGTGATATTAGGCGATTTCGCTTAAACACTGTACACCACATGATTTTGTTCTGTTATAGTTTGATACATATTTAACACACATACGCTTTTGATTTACACACATCTTCCTGAACAATACAGATCAAACAGTAGAATTTATAGTGGCATATTTACTTCAACTCTTGTGTATGAATTGGTGTTCAGAGCAATTGATTCAATTCTTCAGGAGCAATAAGTGGGTGATATATTAGTCATGGATCATGTTAACACAGTTACTGGATCCTGAGCAAGAATAATGAGCTCACCTTTAATTAACCATTTCACACATATCACAGAGTAAGACAACATGCCACAAGCCCTGTAATTCAATTGTTTTGGCTGCGACTGAGTGCATGTGTGTGTGTGTGTCACGCAGAGTTTCACCATCATTTTTATATAGGCGTTGTCATTTTTATTATCAGTGTGTAAATGAACTAGATTGAATATAGCAAGTGCGACTGACAGATTATGGATTTTTAAAATCACAAGCATCCAACAATCATGGAATGGTGCCGTAACACAACATCTGTGCTTATAAAGCACGTCACATGAATCTAAGCAACATAACATTTAGAAGTTGTCCAAGTTCAAGAGGAGGCTCTCTCGTTCTTTTTAGCAAGCTGTGTGGCTCGGCTCTTTCATATTCACTTGACCTTGAAGTATCAGCCCGGCACACTCCTGAGTTTAGTGAATGGAAGTCCCAGACCCACTGCATTTATCACTGAAATACTGTGCTGTCATGTGGCTCTGTATACCTGTCATAGAGGGCTCAAAGGAACAGCTCCAGATCCTCTCCTCCACAACACCGCATGATTCTTCATTGCCTTGCGTTGCATGCCTTTCCACCATTGTTTTCAGCCATATGTCAACATAATTCATTTTCCCCAAGTATGACAGCAAATCTTTTGGTGGGAGGGGGAAAAAAAGACACTTCAGCTTATTTTGGCCATGATGCCATGCTTACATAATGACATAAACACAATTTCTATCATTGGATGTTTACTGCCCACTTCCTTCAACCGACTTGAAATTTCGGTGAATTTATGGAAAAAGAGTAATGAAATCATAATTCAACAGCAGTTTGAATCATATGAGCATTTAAAGGGATAGTTCACTTTGAAATTCATTTTTGGTATGTTTTAGCTTACCTCTATCTTTATCTTTATCAGTCATATAATGGAGGTCTATGGGGTCCACCTCAAAGAGCATGCACAGAGAAGTCCAAATTAAACATGATTTAATGACTCGTAAACATTAGTACACATTGATGGCCTAAGACACGAAACGAGCGGTTTGTGTGAGAAAACGAACAGTATTTATATCGTTTTTTACCTTTGTGGCTGTGGTTACAAGAGGCAAAAATATATAAATACTGTTCGTTTTCTCACATATACCGCTTGTTTTGTGTCTTAGGGCATCAATGTGTACTTACATTTACGAGTCATTGAATCATGTTTAATTTGGACTTCTCTGTGCATGCTTTATAAGGTGGACCCCATAGACCTCCATTATATGACTGATAGACACAAATGGTTTGACCTAAAAATATCAAAATTGAAAATACTGTGGAAACAAAGACACCTACATCTTGGATGCACTTGAAGCAAGCTTATGCAAAACTTGAAGCAAAACATATCAAAAATTAATTTCAAAGTGAAATATAGCTGCAAGCAGCCATTACCGGGGCCAAGCGCAAGAAGCGGCAACATATGCCAAAATGGCAAGGAGTGGCAGACCAACTGCAGCAAGGAGCAATTAAGGGCATTTTGAGAGAACTTTGGGCAAATGGCTAAAAAAATCACATAAACATTAACTTATAAGATGATTTAATGGGTTATCACTTTCGAACAATAGGTGGCGCAGTTACGAAATAGATGTGATGTGGTCAGAGGGAGGTGACAATGACACATGCAAAGTTTGGTGTCAAAATGTGAAGGCATTGCAGAGATAAAGCCTAAATAGTAATTTTGGCAGCATGCCTAAACTTTGATGCTGTGGTATACGAAAACGGTTTTGTCTATCATCGTGCAATTCATAACTTTTAGTCGGCACGGTCTGGAGATGATGCGATTAAATTTTCGTGAAAATCGGACAAACGGTCTAGGAGGAGTTCGAAAAAGAAGGCTTTTCAAAGAAATAAAGATGGCGGACAGGAAGTTTGGCTGATTATGCAAAACCTGATATCTATGTTTTCGGCATAACCCAAGGAATCTATTAAGATCAGTTTCATTGCAATAGGCAAATTTATTCAAAAGTTATTCGCTTTCTTAGAAATTAATTATAACTTTTGACCAACAGGTGGCGCTGTCTCAAAATCTTTTGAGTACCTTCAGGGCATGCTGCTTATGGCACACACTGAGTTTCGTAATGTTAGACCAAAGCATTTGTTTAGTATAGCATTGTATTTCACAAAACTGTATTGAAGTCAATGGGAATTTCACGTTTTGTTCTATTATAGCGCCACCAAGAGGCTCAGTCCCACAATTTTTTTTATGTGTCCTCAGAGTGACCCCATACATATGTGTGTCAATTTTGGTGCAAATATCTCAATTTACTTCCGAGTTATAAACATTTATATGAAAAAACACGTAAAAAATGACTGACACATGACTTTGTTTGAATTTTACTACCCCTTACTATCAATATTTACGCATTTGGGCATTAGCGTATAGTTAACAAGCTATGAATCCGTGTTTCTGACGGTGGTTTCGTCTCGATCGGAACAGCGGTTTTGAAGATATCGCCAAGTGTTTTTTTCGCGCTAAATCGCTACGCTACGCCATCCGTGAGACGAAACCCGACATATTTGGTATCGTTGGACTCGGCAACGATTCAGGACCTCAAAAATATGACTCCCGTGAAAATAAGTGTACCACACCCAAAGTTATAAGCGTTTGAATAAAACAATTCACCACTAGGTGGCGCTGTTTCGAAACTTCTCAGGCTCCTTCAGGGCATCGTACTGATGACCCATAACGAGTTTCGTAACAATTCGTTCATGCGTTCAAAAAATACAGCATTTTAGCACATAATTCAAAATGGCCGACAGCCAAAATGGCCGATCTGGGAAAATTGGATATCGGTCGACTCGGCATGACGCCCTGAATCTAACGAGACCAAGTTTTTGATTTTTGGAGAAACCGTTCAGAAGTTACGAGCAAAAATAGCCATTTTTCATATCTCCGGACCACTAGGTGGCGCTGCGCCGAAACGCAGCACGTAGCCTCAGGTCATGCTTGTGATAACACGTACCAAGTTTGGTGTGAAAACGAGTAAGCGTTGCGGAGATACAACCTCACGTCTGTTTTCGCAAGCGCTACGTAAATTTTGTTTACGCGTTTATCGAAAACGGTTATTCGAATCATCTTGAATTCCATAACTTTTTGTCAGCACTGCCTGGAGATGATCAGGTGCGATTTTGGTGAAAATCGGACAAACCGTCTAGGACGAGTTCGCAAAAGTAGGTTTTTTGGAAAATTCAAAATGGCGGCCGTTTTTTTATGACGGAAAATGACGTCATAGGGTGCGATCGAATCGGCATGAGCTCAGGAACAAGAGGAAAAAAGAATTTTGTTGATAGGCCTTACGGTTCAAAAGTTATTAGCATAATAAAAGTGAAACTTTGGACAGTTGGTGGCGCTAGAGGGAATGAGTTAGAGACACCAAAATTGGTGTATTTAAAGTTGGGACTGTCCTCTATCAGAATGTCAAACCAAAACAACTTTCCCGCAAACCGGTCTATGGGCTGCCATAGACGCCCAGTCGGAAGAAGAATAATAATAATAATAATATAGCTGCAAGCAGCCATTACCGGGGCCAAGCGCAAGAAGCGGCAACATTTGCCAAAATGGCAAGGAGTGGCAGACCAACTGCAGCAAGGAGCAATTAAGGGCATTTTGAGAGAACTTTGGGCAAATGGCTAAGAAAATCACATAAACATTAACTTATAAGATGATTTAATGGGTTATCACTTTCGAACAATAGGTGGCGCAGTTACGAAATAGATGTGATGTGGTCAGAGTGAGGTGACAATGACACATGCAAAGTTTGGTGTCAAAATGTGAAGGCATTGCAGAGATAAAGCCTAAATAGTAATTTTGGCAGCATGCCTAAACTTTGATGCTGTGGTATACGAAAACGGTTTTGTCTATCATCGTGCAATTCATAACTTTTAGTCGGCACGGTCTGGAGATGATACGATTCAATTTTCGTGAAAATCGGACAAACGGTCTAGGAGGAGTTCGAAAAAGAAGGTTTTCAAAGAAATAAAGATGGCGGACAGGAAGTTTGTCTGATTATGGAAAACCTGATATCTATGTTTTCGGCATAACCAAGGAATCTAGATCAGTTTCATTGCAATAGGCAAATTTATTCAAAAGTTATTAGCGTTCTCAGAAATTAATTATAACTTTTGACCAACAGGTGGCGCTGTCTCAAAATCTTTTGAGTACCTTCAGGGCATGCTGCTTATGGCACACACTGAGTTTTGTAATATTACACCAATGCATTTGTTTAGTATAGCATTTTATTTCACAAAACTCTATTGAAGTCAATGGGAATTTCACGTTTTGTTCTTTTATAGCGCCACCAAGAGGCTCAGTCCCACAATTTTTTTATGTGTCCTCAGAGTGACCCCATACATATGTGTGTCAATTTTGGTGAAAATATCTCAATTCGCTTCCGAGTTATAAACATTTATATGAAAAAACACGTAAAAAATGACTGACACATGACTTTTTTTGAATTTTACTACCCCTTACTATCAATATTTTCGCATTTGGGAATTAGCATATAGTTAACAAGCTATGATTCCGTGTTTCTGGCGGTGGTTTCGTCTCGATCGGAACAGCGGTTTTGAAGATATCGCCAAGTGTTTTTTTCGCGCTAAATCGCTACGCTACACCAACCGTAAGACGAAACCCAGCATGTTTAGTATCGTTGGACTCGGCAACGATTCAGGAACTCAAAAACATGACTCCCGTGAAAATAAGTGTACCACACCCAAAGTTATAAGCGTTTGAAAAAAAAAATTCACCACTAGGTGGCGCTGTTTCGAAACTTCTCAGGCTCCTTCAGGGCATCGTACTGATGACCCATACCGAGTTTCGTAACAATTCGTTCATGCGTTCAAAAAATACAGCATTTTAGCACATAATTCAAAATGGCCGACCACCAAAATGGCCGTTCTGGGAAAATTGGATATCGGTGGACTCGGCATGACGCCCTGAATCTAACGAGACCAAGTTTTTGATTTTTGGAGAAACCGTTCAGAAGTTACGAGCAAAAATAGCCATTTTTCATATCTCCGGACCACTAGGTGGCGCTGCGCCGAAACGCAGCACGTAGCCTCAGGTCATGCTTGTGATAACACGTACCAAGTTTGGTGTGAAAACGAGTAAGCGTTGCGGAGATACAACCTCACGTCTGTTTTCGCAAGCGCTACGTAAATTTTGTTTACGCGTTTATCGAAAACGGTTATTCGAATCATCTTGAATTCCATAACTTTTTGTCAGCACTGCCTGGAGATGATCCGGTGCGATTTTGGTGAAAATCGGACAAACCGTCTAGGACGAGTTCGCAAAAGTAGGTTTTTTGGAAAATTCAAAATGGCGGCCGTTTTTTTATGACGGAAAATGACGTCATAGGGTGCGATCGAATCGGCATGAGCTCAGGAACAAGAGGAAAAAAGAATTTTGTTGATAGGCCTTACGGTTCAAAAGTTATTAGCATAATAAAAGTGAAACTTTGGACAGTTGGTGGCGCTAGAGGGAATGAGTTAGAGACACCAAAATTGGTGTATTTAAAGTTGGGACTGTCCTCTATCAGAATGTCAAACCAAAACAACTTTCCCGCAAACCGGTCTATGGGCTGCCATAGACGCCCAGTCGGAAGAAGAATAATAATAATAATAATAATATAAGGCACAGATACAATAGGTGCCTCCGCACCTTCGGTGCTTGGCCCCTAATAAATATAGCTGCAAGCAGCCATTACCGGGGCCAAGCGCAAGAAGCGGCAACATATGCCAAAATGGCAAGGAGTGGCAGACCAACTGCAGCAAGGAGCAATTAAGGGCATTTTGAGAGAACTTTGGGCAAATGGCTAAAAAAATCACATAAACATTAACTTATAAGATGATTTAATGGGTTATCACTTTCGAACAATAGGTGGCGCAGTTACGAAATAGATGTGATGTGGTCAGAGTGAGGTGACAATGACACATGCAAAGTTTGGTGTCAAAATGTGAAGGCATTGCAGAGATAAAGCCTAAATAGTAATTTTGGCAGCATGCCTAAATTTTGATGCTGTGGTATACGAAAACGGTTTTGTCTATCATCGTGCAATTCATAACTTTTAGTCGGCACGGTCTGGAGATGATGCGATTCAATTTTCGTGAAAATCGGACAAACGGTCTAGGAGGAGTTCGAAAAAGAAGGCTTTTCAAAGAAATAAAGATGGCGGACAGGAAGTTTGTCTGATTATGCAAAACCTGATATCTATGTTTTCGGCATAACCAAGGAATCTATTAAGATCAGTTTCATTGCAATAGGCAAATTTATTCAAAAGTTATTAGCGTTCTCAGAAATTAATTATAACTTTTGACCAACAGGTGGCGCTGTCTCAAAATCTTTTGAGTACCTTCAGGGCATGCTGCTTATGGCACACACTGAGTTTTGTAATATTACACCAAGCATTTGTTTAGTATAGCATTTTATTTCACAAAACTCTATTGAAGTCAATGGGAATTTCACGTTTTGTTCTATTATAGCGCCACCAAGAGGCTCAGTCCCACAATTTTTTTTATGTGTCCTCAGAGTGACCCCATACATATGTGTGTCAATTTTGGTGAAAATATCTCAATTCGCTTCCGAGTTATAAACATTTATATGAAAAAACACGTAAAAAATGACTGACACATGACTTTGTTTGAATTTTACTACCCCTTACTATCAATATTTACGCATTTGGGCATTAGCGTATAGTTAACAAGCTATGAATCCGTGTTTCTGACGGTGGTTTCGTCTCGATCGGAACAGCGGTTTTGAAGATATCGCCAAGTGTTTTTTTCGCGCTAAATCGCTACGCTACACCAACCGTAAGACGAAACCCAGCATGTTTAGTATCGTTGGACTCGGCAACGATTCAGGAACTCAAAAACATGACTCCCGTGAAAATAAGTGTACCACACCCAAAGTTATAAGCGTTTGAAAAAAAAAATTCACCACTAGGTGGCGCTGTTTCGAAACTTCTCAGGCTCCTTCAGGGCATCGTACTGATGACCCATACCGAGTTTCGTAACAATTCGTTCATGCGTTCAAAAAATACAGCATTTTAGCACATAATTCAAAATGGCCGACAGCCAAAATGGCCGATCTGGGAAAATTGGATATCGGTCGACTCGGCATGACGCCCTGAATCTAACGAGACCAAGTTTTTGATTTTTGGAGAAACCGTTCAGAAGTTACGAGCAAAAATAGCCATTTTTCATATCTCCGGACCACTAGGTGGCGCTGCGCCGAAACGCAGCACGTAGCCTCAGGTCATGCTTTTGATAACACGTACCAAGTTTGGTGTGAAAACGAGTAAGCGTTGCGGAGATACAACCTCACGTCTGTTTTCGCAAGCGCTACGTAAATTTTGTTTACGCGTTTATCGAAAACGGTTATTCGAATCATCTTGAATTCCATAACTTTTTGTCAGCACTGCCTGGAGATGATCAGGTGCGATTTTGGTGAAAATCGGACAAACCGTCTAGGACGAGTTCGCAAAAGTAGGTTTTTTGGAAAATTCAAAATGGCGGCCAATTTTTTATGACGGAAAATGACGTCATTGGGTGCGATCGAATCGGCATGAGCTCAGGAACAAGAGGAAAAAAGAATTTTGTTGATAGGCCTTACGGTTCAAAAGTTATTAGCATAATAAAAGTGAAACTTTGGACAGTTGGTGGCGCTAGAGGGAATGCATTAGAGACACCAAAATTGGTGTATTTAAAGTTGGGACTGTCCTCTATCAGAATGTCAAACCAAAACAACTTTCCCGCAAACCGGTCTATGGGCTGCCATAGACGCCAAGTCAGAAACGGAAGAAGAATAATAATAATAATAGGAAACGGAACAGATACAATAGGTGCCTCCGCACCTTCGGTGCTTGGCCCCTAATAATAAGAACCGGCACAGATACAATAGGTGCCTCCGCACCTTCGGTGCTTGGCCCCTAACTATCCCTTTAAGCAGTGAATACTGAAAATCGTGCTGCTTATGAGCCGAGCGTCTTGAAAATATCAGCTGAAGTTTCTGCCAAATATGACCATGGTAACCTCGCTGTTGTCAGTGGTAACTGTTGATATTATTGCTCTTGGAAAGAAGCCCACCGTTCATGATTATTTTCACTAATGAGCACACCGGCTTTTTTTTTCCTTCCCATCCAAAGCGGTTACTCCCTATATCATAGGCTATATGTGTGTGTGTAAGTGTATGTGTGTGTGTTTATAAATATCAGATTATGTTCTCAACAAACGTATCAGACATACTATAATAAAATATTTGATTTCAATGGTCCACTTTAGAAATTCTAATAACTACAACTCATTTTGCAACTATACTGTAGTGTGCAAGTACACCGTCTGCTTAATATTCTCAACTTTCTACTGACTATAAGTAACATGTCGACTTATTCTACTAACCCAAACTCTAACCTAACAGTCTACTTTAATTAGAGTTAGTTGACAAGTTACTTATTAGTAGAATGTCTAAAGTGCATCGGAATTAAAGTGTAACCTAAAATATTACAAAATGCATGTGTTAAACAATAATATTAATTGGTAAATGTATGTTTATTACATCATTACTATAAGAATTAAGGAAAAAGACAGCACATACAACATAGCTTCCATTTATCTCGTCAATGTTTAATAAATCCTTAATCATTTACCGCTTATTTATGCATATGGGGTGCTAATTAGTCAAAAAATCGTTCTTATCTGACAGGTTTAATTGACAGTCTCAAAACAAATAGCCCCTGTCTCGGAACATACACATCATTTCCAAGAGAATTAAGTTTTTGAAAACCGAACAGGCTGTCACCTTACTTATTTTTTTTTTTTTTTTTTTTTTTTTGCGGTGACAGCCAAAAAGGGGCCCACAGGTGTCTCAGAAAGCAGTGACTGTGTTGTCATAATTCATTTAGGCATCCTTCTGCAAAGCCATAATTACCTAATTAGCTTGTTAATTAGGAGATTAGCATTTACTGATAGAGTGGCTTGTTTAGTGAGGGGTGGAGTGGAGTTCCAGTGGAGTAAGTTACGAATGCGTTGCCTTAAAGTGCCTCCCAATTCATTTCGCTCTCTATTCGGGTCAGAGATTGGAAGCCTTGATGGAAAGATAGTAGGCTACTGAAAAGTAATGCATATAAATGGTAACTTATTGATAAAATAAGTTTACATTTCTGTTTAAAATGTTTCATTTTTAAAATGTAAAAGAAATTTAGGAGAGAGGATTTAACAATAAACACATTATGTTGCTATATTGCTTTATTTTCTTTCATTTTATCGTCAAATAGCGTAATAAACGCAAACATACCTTCACGATGTGTTTAAGATTCCAGTTGAACTGCTCTCGGCCTGATTGCCCGGGTTACAGCACAAGTACAGAAGCAACTCAATAGTCTCTCGTCTATATGTCGCCAAGTCATGTCCTGTTGCTGAGGAAGATTGGAGGAAATGACTCGAACGGACAGTGCCAGAGACGTTACTAACTATGTTAGCACCAGTCTCTTATCTAGTTTATGTGTTTGTTTGCTTATTCATTTACCAATATTCGCTGCATGCAGGTCATATGTCAGTGTTACCATCAGGCATGCTTTATGTTTAAGAAGGCCAGTGTTGGGCAGTAACTAATTAAAAGTAGTAATACTAAAGTGTTTTTTTTTTTGTTTGTTTGTTTTGTTGTATGTTATCATGACTAAAAGATACATCACTATTTCTTATGTCACATTTATTGCACATGCAGCTTTACAGTCTAGCGAGTAATCACACGTGCTCGACTAAACTGTGCTATCTTTTGTATTGAATTGGAAAGTCTGATTCATTTTAATGAATCAGTTCACAGTGAACGGCTCATGTAAATCAAGCAGTTCAAATAATCTATCCACAGACTTATTTAGTTAATTACTCCCTATGTAAAAAACTCTATGTGGAATACTTTATCTTATTATAAAACTATTAAGTTAAAGTTAAGCATTATATGAAGTTAAATTAAAGAGTTTAAATTACTTTATTTCTAGTTTAATTTGTTATATTTAACGTAATGCTGTAGTGGTCCCTCTAATTGTGAGATAATTAGATCATAACTGAGAGTTTTGTGTTTTAAATAAATGCTACTTGGATTGCAGAAAGAAACACACACATATACACACTGTCAGCCGCACATGCTATATTCAATCTAGTCCATTTACACACTGATAATAAAAATGCCAACAACTATATTAAAATGATGGTGAAACTCTGCAAAACACACACACACACACACACACACACACAGTTCCAAAGGAATATAGGCTATTATATATATATATATATATATATATATATATATATATATATATATATATATATAAAAACAGCATTTAATCACGGTTAGTAGCTAGTAAAGGAACTACGTTTTAAAGTGATGTGCTGAAACTGAAAATCAATATTCTGAAGACAATTTTTAAAATAGCAATAAATTCATTTTCCGAGATTAGTCTTTGTTCAGAGATTATTAGATGTTCTTCTCACTACTATACCATATTAGAAGTTTGTAACTTACAATATAGCCTACAGTTTCACTAATGCAGGCTAGCAAGTCTATGTTTTGAATCAAATATTACATTTTTAAGGAAAAACTGTGATTTTACTTTCTACACTTTCACACTAATGTGTTTTTTTTAAAGGGATAGTTCACTTTGAAATTAATTTTTGGTATGTTTTAGCTTACTTCAAGGCCATCCAAGATGTAGGTGTCTTTGCTTCCACAGTATTTTCAATTTTGATATTTTTAGGTCAAACCGTTGCAGTCATATAATGGAGGTCTATGGGGTCCACCTCAAAGAGCATGCAAGTCCAAATTAAACATGATTCAATGACTCATAAATGTAAATACAAATTGATGGCCTAAGACACGAAACGAGCGGTTTGTGTGAGAAAACGAACAGTTTTTATATACAGTAGATTTTACCTCTTGTGCCGCCACATCCAGCTGATCTGAGGGCGCGGGCGCTTTGTGGCTTACATATTAATTTTCTCACACAAACCGCTCGTTTCGTGTCTTAGGCCATCAATGTGTACTTACATTTACGAGTCATTGAATCATGTTTAATTTGGACTTCTCTGTGCATGCTCTTTGAGGTGGACCCCATAGACCTCCATTATATGACTGACAGACAAGAACGGTTTGACCTAAAAATATCAAAATTGAAAATACTACTGAAACAAAGACACCTACATTACATCTCGGATGCACTTGAGGTAAGCTAAAACATATCAAACATTAATTTCAAAATTGAACTATCCCTTTAAGTATAGTTTAGATAATGAGACGGCTTTGTTTTTCACTTTCTTTTTATCTTTAAACAGGCAAAATTCTTATCCAACTGAATGTTATTGTCATAATTATTGTCTTTTTATGTTTTGGGGGTTTTTTAAGGGAAAAAGAAAATTAAAACATTAATTGTATTTGTCCAGTTCTGATTTGTATATGTCCCTATAGCTATAGCTCTTCACCCCACAGACATCCCCTTCATTCACCCAAAGCCGCTCTGTCTCTCTCACGCAGGCCAGGTTGATAAATAAGCGGGCAATATTGTGTCTGCCAGGGCATGTTGTTAACTCTCCCCCCACAGTCATTAACTCATTTCAAGTGCAATCATAGAGTGGGAGGTAAATTAACAAACCATTAAAAATGTTATAAATGCACAATTAGCATGCCAACATTTACAGGACACATTCATGGAGCTGCAATAATATTTGATTGGGCGGTTCCAATTCATCCCCCCTCGGTTTGTCTGTCTGCCTGTCTCTCTTTTTTTAGCCTCTCTCTCTCTCTCTGACCATCGGTCTCTCCAGACATTTTGGTCTGGTGCCTGTTTGGCGAAGAAATTGAAGGAATGAGGCCTGATTTAATAGGTTGTTGGTGGTGAACATTCACCTCTTACATCATAGAGCAAAGGAAAAGAAAGAAGCATCAAAAAATATGAGAGACATGGAGGGCTTTTCCCCTTCTATCTTCCCTATCTTCCCTTTCTCATTTGCTAGATTATGAGTTGTGTTGGTTGGATGAATTAGGTTTGTAACGTTAATACTCTAATAGTAAGGATGATGATACAGCAGAGGGCAGCCCGCATGAGGCACCGCATAACCTGGAGAATCTCTTTCTCAGCTTCCTGGGTCGATTGTAATAGGGTCATTAGCTAGTCTGGATCATATTTTAACATTTAGCCCCAGGTTATTGCATGTAAGTTGCTTGATGGTCTCTGCTATGAGATTACTGCTAAATCGATGAGCTAATGAAACCATAATGGTGTATTTCAATCAAATATCAAATGAATGTTTTTTTTTTTCATTTTTTATAAAGCATCACTTCAATTTTGACAGGTTAGTAACAACGTCCTGTTAAAAAGAAATAGGCCCCTAAGGTTGTAAAAGAAGATCTTTAACATTTCATAGAAGAGAGCCTGATAAAAACGTTAGCGTGCGTGTTCAGAGTGGAGTGCTTTTGGTTTAAATTACAGAATACTGTGTTTGAAAGCTAATTAAAATAATTTAAAATATAATTAGGCAATTATAATATTGCTTACACCTCCCTTCCACAAACAAGAAGTTAATATTGAGTAACTTACATTTTAGACACGATTGTCAAGTACGTTGTCTGGTTTCGAACAGCCACCGAAACAGTTCCAAACGAACCCAAAACAGAATCCGTCTCCGAGCAACACGAATGAATCAAAAGAATCGCTTGAATGAATGAATGCTTAAAGCTCTATGAATGGCTCACCCATAAACACACACTCGACTCGCTTCTATCGTTCCTGAATAAACCGCATTGTTAACGAATCTGTAAAGTATTTTGAACGAATAGCTTCAGTGAATGGTATGGTTCAATGACTCACTCTGTCACCCACACTTTTTTTTCTTTCCTGAATGAACCAATGTTTTAAAACGAATCGGTAAAGTAAATTGTTTAATTCCTTAATCATATGCAGTCATTAGTTTAGTTTTTGAATAAATCAGTGATTGAAACGACTAGTTTGAGTGCATGGTTCAATTACTCAATCACTATTTTAAACTAATCGGTAAATGATTCATTCATTCTTGCCCCTGGCCTTTTGTCTCAAAATGTATTGTGCCCTTTTTGTAATTGTAAAGAATTATAAATTATTATTATAAATAACAATACACTTACACACCCTTACCACTAACAATAATAACACAAACAAATATTATATTAAGGGGGGTGGGGGGTGACTGTTTTTTCTTTTCTTTCCATGATTGTGGTTATGGGGTGCAATATAACATTTGTGTTTTTTCTTTTTTTTTTAAAAAGTCTTATTTTTCATAAATTTCAGAAATAAATTTCCCTCAGAAACAGGCAGTGGGCTCAGATTGGTGAGTTAGTGTGTTGTGCAGTATCAGTTTGAGGCAGAATCAGACCGAGAAAGCGGCGAAAAACCCAGTCTAAAACCCAGCTGTAGTCCCAATCGAGTCGTTTTTGTAGGCAATATACTTCCTAATTTTTAAAAGACGATATCTCTGCTTACACTAAACTTTCAGCGCTGCAACTTTGCAGATACGGTTCATGCACCAACAGCAATATTACACAAAATGAAAAAAGTGAAACCGCAATCAAGCCCCCCTTTAAAAAATTGGCGGAGAAGTGGTAGGCGGAGTTTCCTTTGCAGCGCCTCGTACGCATTTAAAGGTTCTGGGACGTACGCACTACACAACAGTTCGCGCGAGTCTTCAAACTACTCGAGTAGCAGGTAACGTTTACGCTAATACAGAAAATTACATTTATCATCCTACCATGGTACTCTAAAAGTTGTGGCAGTATGCAAGTTATACTTAACTATAATAAAAGTGTAATTCGATTTCAGACGCATTCTGAGTGACAATGTCATTCGTTTTTATCCAAGGCCATATCAAGTGTTATTAGCTTAGGGAAATACATACATCTAGTTTTATCTTAAGTCCATGTCCAACACTCCACATAATTTATATTTTATTTCATAGTAACGCTTTACAATAAGGTTAATTTGTTCATTTTTCATGTATGAACTAACCATGAGCAACACGTTTGTTACTATAATTGTTAATTTTAGTTATTAATACTACAATTGTTAATTGTTTATTCATAATATGTCACCGTGCATTAACTAATGATAACAAATACAACTTTTTATTTAAATGTTTTAGTAAATGTTAAAATTAATATTAACTAAGATTAGTAAATGTTGTAGAAGTGCAGTTCATTATTATTGTTAAATTGAACTAATGAAAACTTAGTGTAAAGTGTTACTGTTTCATGATAGCTAACACTTTCATACATATAATACAAACATTAAATTTACATCAATAAAACGAAAAATGAATTTTCCACAATTGCCTTCATGATCACTGTTTTGTTTGGTAAAGTAAATAATATTTAGTAATATTATCATCATTTCCCTATTTTCATTTGATGTGTTGGATTCTATATCAACATATTTTCTTAAAATACCAAGGAAAGAAAGAATAAAAACAAAAACAAAAAAAATGTTTAGTGCCCATTTTGGTCCCTCTGCCACTGTCCCTGAGGAGGTCTGTGCACGCCGCTGTGTTTTATCATGTATAATGTTCAAGTCTCCTATATCACACAGTGTTGTTATTGTTGCAAGTAGGCTAATTGAAAATCATGCAACATATCCTTCACACATACAGTATAACGAATGCAATGGCATCAGAGTTTAATGTTTGGCCCGTGTTTTCTGTGTCTCCCCTATTCCAGAGAACAGGGGCTGTGAGTAGATCCAGCCGGGCCTCCTCCTCCAGCTCTGCTAAGGGCAGGCAGATGTAAGGGATCAGGGGCAGACG
>NW_024121099.1:53329141-53409244 GCF_016745375.1 Pimephales promelas
TTGAAGCAATGTAAAAACACAGTTGTCATATTTCTTATTCATATAATTTATTTACAGTGTATTGGTACCTCAAATGCACTAAAATGTATCAAAAATGTAAATATTACCTACATACTAAAACCTTTTTAACCATCAGTGACAGCTTTTGTACCATTTTTTTTTTCTGAGAGTGAGCCTTTTTCTTCATCATTTGTGGTTCATATTGGCCTTTTTATTGGGTATGTTTTGAAAGCTAAATTGTGTCTATTCAGCTGAACTAGATTGTTGTATATTTTAGTCTCTCAGATTCTAAAAAGAATTCATCATAAATTTAGTATCTCTTTGACAACCTCTCTCCTGACAAATCTGTGTTTTCATGACGATAACATTTTAAAGCATAGATTTGCATAAAACAGAGTGTGAACTGTTGAGAGACTCTAATTGTAAATGAAATGTATGGAAAAAGTTTTTATACACACACACACACACACACACACACACACACACACTATACACTACATACAATAATTTTCCCCAGACCAGCAGTCATGTCATGTTGGTTCCATTACAGTCCCTCTCCTCACCAGATTACACACTCTGTAGTGCCGCTGTGTGGTGTGTTTCCACGCTAAGTGAGCAGCCGGTATCTCAGCTATCTCTGCTAGTGAACTTGCTCATCTCTGCTGTCACATACAGATGACAGTGTTATTTTCAAAAGCCCACCACAGACAGGAGGACTTGTTTAATGTGTGACAACATCCTGTGATCACTCAGCTCTCTGTATTATGAGCAGAGCTTTGTATGTCCGTTTGCAAAGGCTCAAAGACTTGAAGCGTCTGAAGGAAAGAACGACAGATACAGACACAATGTGTGGAAGTCCACGGGAGCAACACAAAAGGCTGCTTATCAACTCTTGATAAGAGTTGAAAGGGTTTGCCTTTGTTTCTGCTGTCCGCATCACTTGTAATTGAGAGGCTGACGAAAGTTGAAATGATTAAAACTGAACCATTCGCACACCATTAAGACACAATAACTGTCAAAACTACCGGTTTACAACATATTTCAGCACTACAGTATGTCTTTACATTATTTTCCCCCTTTCTTTAATGCGCATTTTGAAGTAAAAACAACAACAACAAAAAATCTTTCTAAAAAAGATGTCCTATTGCTCAATCAATACACTGTAAAATGTTAAATATTTTTTAAACTCATGTTTTTTGTATTTATTTATCGGTGACTGTCCAAATATGTACAGTATCATTTAATATGTTAGCTGCAATTTATAATAACTTTCATTAATAACATTAACAAACATTATCATATTATATAATGCTTCACAGATATGTTCAAATTATATATATATATATATATATATATATATATATATGAAGAGTTCAGATGCAAAAGCCTCTAAATGCCATTTGAAATTTTCTTCTTTGATGATGATTTTTTATCAAACTTGTATATTTAAGTTCAGTAATTTCACTTAAATAACAATTAATAGGTAATTATCATTGCCATTTAAGTGAAATCACTGAACTTAAATATACAAGTTTGATAAAAATCATCAATAAAGAAGAAAATTTAAAATGGCATTTAGAGGCTTTTGCATCTGAACTCTTCATATATATATATATGAATGTACATAAATAAAATCAGTATAATGTATGCATAATGACTCTTGAAAGTTACTAAAAATGGTACCAATGTCTCACATAAGACTGAAGAAGATTAAAGTTAAATATATATATATATATATATATATATTTAAAAAATTACCCACAAAAAAAGTCAGAGCTTAATAACTATTTTACCACCCATGTATGACATCACCTGTTTCATTCTCTGCCATTGTTTTAATGTAGTCTGTGGTGAAAAAGTGATCAGAAGACTTTTTGCCCTTTGCTAATTAGAATCCAGCCAGAAAGGCCTGGAGATTTATGAAAGGGTTAGAACCTACACCCGTAAGTCTTTCCTGTGCACCGGTGTAAAGTCGAGCAACCTTGAGACGGAGCGAAACAAATTGCTCACAAAAAAAGAAAACATCTTAATGCAGCACATTTCGAACAAAGATTAATTAAAAAGCCAATTGCAATACATATTTTTTACTGAGAGAAATTGGGGCATTTTTAAGAGTAATTTCCACATCTTTATCATTAAGGGAAATTTCCACTCTAGCCAAAAAAAAAAAAAAAAAAGAACAGTTCTTTTTTTAGCTTGAATAATATTATCAGACCTTTTTTTCCTGCTGTATTGTGAATGAGATAAAAAAAAAGACTGGATTTTAAAGTTCTGCTGCTTTCTGGCAAATTAATCAAAACATAATTAAGTCAAATTGTCAATCATGAGTGAGTGGCAAATGATGGGTGTTAAATTCTCACTTTTAAAACAAAACTTGAGGTCAGATCAATATATAGTAAATAGTTGATTTAAATGTAAGCTGTTTTAAATGATTGTTTGATAACCCCTAATGCTCAAAATAATTAATTGGTTTGAGTAGAGCCAACTGAAATAAAACAAATTAGTTCAATCAAATGAACTTTTATGAGTATTTCAAAATAAATCTTTCTTTTTTTTTCTTTTGAGTTCAGAAAACACACATTTTAAGTAATCTGAATTGTTTCATTGTGTTTTGAGTTTTGTGAGTTTAATTTAGACAAACTTAAATTTAACTGAAATTGGACTTGGATTTCTATTTCCCAGCATGTTTTGTCACCACTCAAAATGGAGAGTAAATACTAAAATTAATATAATGTTTAATGTTTTGCAGGTTTCTGTCATGTTTTTTTATTTATTTTTTTATTTTTTTATGCAGAGCTTAGTTTGGGAACAGATATGTTAAATGTTTTATATTCAGCAAGTGATATGCTATGCTAACGCAATTAAAGCATGGTTTAACCAATTAGCAAGGTATCCTATTATCTAGTTAAAACTAGCCAAGTTTCCACTATTAAAAATTTAAATTGAGATGTAAAAAATTGTCTAACTGATTACCTCATTTTTTTTAGTTAAGCCAACTTATTCAAGTTTACACTGTGTGATACTATAGTGTATGATACCTTTTCTAAGCAGTGAATAATTTTACATTCAAATAAGTTACATAAGAAAAAAAAAAGTAAAGAGGAGAGGAGACGCTGTGGTTTGATAATAAAAAAAAAGTGAATTTGAGCTTTCCATGTATTGAATCGAATGGGCTGATAACAGAGCAAAAACAGGTAATGGCCGCTGAGTCTAATTTCTCAGCCTGTTCTGCCAATACATGTACTATTAATCTGAGGACTGAGTGTGTTTGTAGTACTATTTTTACAAAAAGTGAAGGAACCGAGACTACGACGACGCATTTCAACTTGAATGTTAACTTTGTGAGCGGAGCGATACATAATGCAGTGTTGTTGCCTGTTCATCTCTCATGAATGTGCCGTTTCAGCACTGCTGAAGTCATTAAGAGTCCCTCTGGTTTAATGAGTAAACCCAGTCTAATCTAACATTCACTACCCCATTTTTTTCATTTAACACTCAAATCCTTTTTTAAAAAATGGATAGCTGTAACTTTGCTTTTTTTAATTTAGATGAACAGCAATAAATGTTTTCTAGGAAACCAAAAGGTGAAGTTTGTTCTCCATTCATGAAACCACAGACTATAATGTGCATGCTGAACAACAACAAGTCAAAACTAACAAATGAATGTAAACAATTATAAAATTGTTAAAATTACTTCTACTAATAAAAATAATAACATATTCTGTCTATTTCTGCGAACACAATTTAATACATTTTTACTTTTAATTATAACATTATTTTCTTAATCACTGTCAAATGTTTGAAATGCATATTTAAAATTTGGGAAACATACAATCATGTTTATGTTTAGGAAAAATGTACCCTCATGCCAAATTGATTTGTGTGTCTGTAAGCCCTGTGTTTATCTGTTTTCCAGCGTAGCAGAGAAAGCTAACCACATCGCTTCCGTGGCAGACAGACACAGGGAAAGATCCTATACATGGGAGATGACCCGTTAATGCGGTTTGTCCTGTATGCTTTAGCCGCAATTCATTTTAATTGTGCGTATGAAGTTTAAAAGTATTAGTGTCAGGTAAAGATTCATTGCTGCGGTTTGATTTAAGGCCGGCCTAATCGGAAGCAACCATGTGTTCTGGCAGATGTTTACATAAGCCTCACTTGCTCCCTGACAGGAGTTAAAAAGTACAGTTGTGGTAATCAAATTGTGGTGTGCCAAGTCAGATGCACGAGGCAGATTGAATTAAGCAGGCTTGCAGATTTATGTATGAGGAGACGCCAGCCAGGGATACAACATTCATCTCTGGGTCTCTGAAACCCCCCCCCCCCCCCCCCAATTTTTCGATTGTTACACACTTATTCGCTCACAACAGACAGAGACAGAGTAAAGAGTCTGGAACAGCAAGAACAATTGAAGTCAGATTATGTCTGGTTCAATGGTGACAATGAAGCAGCGGAGGAGGGCGTGATTGGAGAGAGAGCGAACGAGAAGGGAAAAATCATTAGTTCTCCTTCTTTCATGTTGATTGCCGGCACGTAATATGATTGATACAGAAAGAACATCTAACAGGACTGTTCGATTGTTTAAAAATATCACCGCTCAGATATAGTTTCCAATGGACTGCGCTGAAGAATACGAACATCTGGCCTCTGCTCAAAGATACGCTTCTCTTTGTTGAGAAAATGAATACGATCCAACTCGAAACGATCTGACATAAATAGGCTTAGTGACCGTGAATGATTTTCTTTTTCCCTCGTTTTCCGTCAATTCTGTCAGCGCAACATATTCTTCAATGGAACATGGGTCAGCATTAAATTAAACCTCAACCAGTTTCCAATAGTAATTAACTTGAGTATATCGCAGGGCTATTATTCACATCTAAGTAACCTTTTAATAGCAGTACTCTTTAAACCCCACTGCAGGTAATGACTTTAAAGAGGCCTTATTAAAAGAGAAATGGTAATGAGCTTTAATAAAGCAGAGCAACTCTGAAATGAAGAAGCATTTTGTATAGAGGAGGACACAGGGACCAGTGTGTCTGAGCTTCATTAATGAGAATGATGATCCCAGCAGTCCCTCTTCAGTGTGTACATGAAGTTAACATTAACCATGATGGAGGACAGATCTATCCAAGTGGAGAGAGAAATGGATTCTTCTAATCAGAAAAGAGGAACCTGAGTAAATTCAATAAAAGGAGAGTCCTGATAACACAATTCATGTGATCTGCGAAGCAGCGGAGACTTATTGGACATTTCTCGCAGAGTAATTACGGCGCAACCCGGAAAACGGTGACATTATATCAAAACGGATGTGAAACCAACTGAATGTCACAGCTGAATTTTCGTCGAAACGCTATTGTTCGAGGCTTTATTATTGCTCTTTAATTTGGCAAAAGTTAATTAGGCTTCAGATGTATGATGTATATTTATAATTGTGAGCCTTGAAGCAAAGCACAATTATGGGAATAAATGGATGTTTTAATTTATTTATATTCTCCGCTTCTCGCAGTTTTGGCAAAGCATGAAAAGTTCAGAGCGCTGAAGAAAAAAAAACAACAACGAAGAAATAAAAACCAGTAATTCTCTGATTTAACATTCGCCAATTCACAAGACAAGCAATTAAAGAAAAACACTGAGAGAGAAAACAATCGAGGCAGAAGAACATAATGAAATCAATCTTCTCCAAACAGCTGGAGTTGAATTCCAGCTGACATGAGCACCTGGAATTGCTGCCGGGTACCAACCATAGGCCTGGAGAAAGCTGCTACACACACACATACGCACACACACACACACAAGCGATTGTGTTCACTCTTGGTGGCACTTTGACTGGCACCCCCTGCTGCCTCGTCCTCCCGCCGCGAAACGTCGCAGAACGCTGCGGTGACGTTCCTCCAACTAATTAAAGGGATGATTTGTGCAACGCTGACTTTTTATTTAATTAATCACCTGCACAAAGCCATAAAAAGCCATCATTTAAAAAGATTCCTGTTAGTTTGCCATGTGCCTAATAGATTATGGTACATTAAAGAAGTGACATGATGATGTATTTTAAAATATGGCCACCTTGCCAGTCTGGCAAACTTCCCAACTTTTTTTTTTTTTTTTTTGGGTGGGGGGAGGGTTCCCATTGATACAAATGAAGTGTCAACACTAGCAAAAGCTTGCAAACGGCTCATTTTACCTATTAGGACAACTCGCTTTGTAAGTGCAGCATCTTTGTTTTGCTGTGAGACTGTAAATATGAATTAATGTAAATATGAATTAATGATTATACAAGAAGTGAACAAAAGCTCTCTGTCTGGTTCTTCTCCTGTGACGTGTATTAATTAGTTCAGAAGAAAACAAGTTCATTTGTGAATTTGAGTGATGCATGTGTTGAGAGTTTGTTTGTCTCCTGGGTGTTGTATGTGAAATTGTAAAATAATTTATCTTCAGTAATTTAAAATAGCAAAAGTTTTCAATTGCTATTTTAATTTTATTTTTAATGTGTGTTTGTAATGAAAACTTCACCAAGACAAATGAATTGTGTCTAGGCAAACTTGGCAATAAATCTCATTCTGACTGCTATCTCTTTTCTCTTTCTGATAGCTGTTTTGTGCATCAGTACTCTTTTCAAATTGAACAAATGTTTTACATTTTAATATTGTTTATATATATATATATATATATATATATATATATATATATATATAAAGAGTTCAGATGCAAAAGCCTCTAAATGCCATTTGAAATTTTCTTCTTTAATGATGATTTTTATCAAACTTGTATATTTAAGTTCAGTATATTCACTTAAATAACAATTAATAATTATCATTGCCATTTAAGTGAAATTACTGAATTTAAATATACAAGCTTGATAAAAAGTATCATTCTAGAAGAAAAGTTCAAATGACACTTAGAGGCTTTTGCATCTGAACTCTTCATATATATATATATATATAGACCATTTCACAAGATGTAAACACTGGTCCAGAAGCACTTTCTGTTTCAGTTTGTAACTGTTTTCTTTATTTCACATGTAAAGAAAACATCTTAAAGATGTTTGTTTACCTTTTTGATTCAGTTTTATATGTTCTGTTGGTTGTATTTTATCCCAGCTTTTATGTAGTGTTAAAAAACTGAAACAGGAAGTGCTTCTGGACCAGT
The DNA here is from genome assembly GCF_016745375.1 of Pimephales promelas. Next base: position 53,336,288 of record NW_024121099.1, read on the forward strand.
GTTGTTTACATCTTGTGAAATGGTCTATATATATATATATATCTGTGTTTGTGTACACATAGATATACACAACACTTCGGTGACTAAATAACTGAACAAGGGTAAACAGCCCGTTCTCATCCAAACTGACGCTTTTGACCATGCGTCAACATCCGACACACATGGCACCCTTTAGCGTCAATATGAGATGCGCCTCCTAGTGGTCTAACCCTAACCCTAACCCCAAACCTAAACCTACCCGCGTCATCTAACTGACGCTAAAGGTTGCCATGTGCGTCAGATTTAGATGCATGATCAAAAGCGTCAGTTGTTAGAAGAAGCCATAGGATGACCGTTATCTAACTGTCGCTAAAGGTTGCCATGTGCGTCAGTTTTAGACGCATGGTCAAAAGTGTCAGATGACGCCCTACGATGAGAATGCGAGGTAAATGCATAAAAAAACCATAACAAACAATTGTGGACCTTTCACTAACATAACACACTTGCAAACCTATTTTTCCTCAAATACTTTTACCCAAACCTGGTCAGAACTTACCCAGCCAGAAATCATGAAAACAAATGCAGCTAGAGCTTTTTCTGAGCATTTCTGGTTTTAACCAGCTAGTGTCAGAGTCATTTTTAGTGGATGTATGAAGTCAAGTTCACACAGGTGTTCTCTATTAGAGTAACCAGCTCACCAGAGTATTACAATTTGAACCTATTCTTTGCTTAAAATGCATCTAATATATCTAGCTGTGTGTGTGTGTGGTCAAGGGTGGATAAAAATTCCCATGAGGAAAACAGCTTATTATTATTCTCTTTTATTATATAAATCCATTGTATTCAAAATAATAATACAATTAAATAACACTTTTATCTGTTAGCGTTATGTTTAGAGGTACACTCTAAAAAATGCTGGGTTGTTTTAACCCAATTTTGGGTCAAATATGGACAAACCCAAAATGTTGGGTTAAAAATGTAATGTAAAAATTTAACCCAACGGCTGGGTTAGTCCATATTTGACCCAAAGTTGGGTTAAAACAACCCAGCATTTTTTAGAGTGTAGGGTTACAATAAAGTGTTACAACACTGTGTGTTTGGTAATCACGCAAGTTATTTTAGTGAATTCAATTAAATGCCTCGTCTATATGCATCCTGGTGTGCTATATGAATTATAATAATTCATGTAGCTATATTAATACAATTAAACTTAAAAAGGTAGTATGTATTGTTGTTAGCATTTAGCCTTAAAAGTTTGGCTAAAGTTGCATCTTTCCAACCTGATCTCTTAAATTCATATCTCAGATTGCCATGTTCAACGTCGCACAACCTGTCTCTAATTATCTTAAAAACAGTAATTAACCATAAATATTTGTTTAGCTCCCTTCACGAGAGCAGTGTGCGAAACAGAGGACTAATGTAATTTGGTTTCCAGCCTATCAAGATTAATTTAGCATTGGACATGATGAATGCAGCTGTGGCTGCGTCTGCGATGCATCAGTGTCAGGAGGGCCACTTCGCCCAGATTTTTCACACCAGTCCGGCGTTTGGAGAGACAGAGTGCGGTATTAGTCATTGTTTTTGGGGAAGAGGCCCGCGCGCACTGATTTACTGCCAGACGACGTTCAGAGGAGGCGGCGCCATTAGCCTTGACAATCCTTTAAAGCTATAAAAAATTCAGACTGTGTGAATTTGATTAGCATCTCTCTTGCTTGGTGGGAAGCCGAGCTGAGCTTGTTTTATCTGGGTGGTATTGAAATTGACACACTTTCCCCCCCCCGCCCGCCGTGCCAGTAATACTCCAGCGGTGGCATTTACCTGATTTGAAGAAGATTGAAGAATAGGACAGGAGCGGAGCAAGCGAAATACCCTCTTTACTGAAATCGACTCCAAGATGCAGATGTAGCGCACCTGCTGAACAGAATGACGCTAGCGCCGAAACGATCACAAAATAAGCTATTTGTTTGTGAATTTAAGAACACATTAAGTCTGTCTAGCTCGAAGCAGTAGCAAGGGGTATATTACCTGCTCTGAAAATGATGAAGAGAAATCGTTTTACAAAGAAATGATAAAAAGCGCCTTGAGCAAGCCGCAGAACTAGGGTGCCGCACACCGGGAAGATGAGCGGGCCTGATTAAAATTTCCATCTTTATCACCAGGCGATCACCCCCGTGACGACTGCGCCTCACGTGCACGGCTCTGACGCTCCTGAGGATATCGATAACTTTTATATGATTGTTGTAAAAGGCCTTTCTTTGAGAAAATGTCACACTTTTTTCCCCTCCCTCTCTTCTCGCTCTGTTGTGTCTCCTTCTGAGGTGCTGTCTATAGAGACATATGAGAGAACAGAGGCAATCGCCTGTCAAGGCTGATACTCACTTCCTGTGGAAATATGATGTTGAAATACTCCCCGAGCAGATAAGTGTCTTTACACATGAGCAGCACATTTGATTGCCTTCTGCAGCGAGAACAGAAAGTGGATTACAACTCTCTCTTTCTTACCCTTGCTTGCATGCTCACACACACACAGACAGAGAGAGAGAGAAAGAAAGAGAGAATAGCTCTTTCTATCTGAGCATGAATGCATCTTGCCCAATTGTAATGTTCTTCCTTTGCCCTCATTCACTTTTTCTCTCTAATGAACACATGGAGACATGGAAGAAGGAATATGACCTGCCCTTCACAACTGGAAGAACACACAGTTCAAACATACTGTATAATGCTGTAGCCAGTCTTAAAGTAATAGTTAACCTAAAAATGAATATTCTGTCATTTTTATTGATATATTTTTATAGGGAAAGGAATAGTTCACCTAAAAATAAAAATTCAGCTAAAATGTTACATTAGGTTTCCATTGGTAAACATTAGTTAACAATTCAATGTTAATAATGGGACCTTATTGTACCAAAATTCATTCATTATTTCTTTCTAACCTTTGAATTCCTGAATAAAATGCTGGTTTAAGACTTGTGCACTACATTCCAAGTCATGAATACTTTCTGTTTTGTTTGAGGAGTAGACACAATTTTGATTTGCTATTGAATGAAAATGTTGACACGTTTGAGCATGAGATAAGATAAGTCAAGTCACCTTCATTTATATTGCCCTTTTAACAATATAGATTGTTTCAAAGCAGCTTTACAGTGATAATAGGTAATTAAAGTAACAGAGATTGTTTGGCTTTAGAGCAGCTCTACAATAAAATGATTGTCCCGCTAAAGTTAGTTTTGATTGATTCACTTCTGTTAGATATGCGATGTGCAGTTCTAATCATTCTTTTAAGACGAATGTTTTCATTGACTCAGTCTGATTCATTCTCAAATAGGACTGACTAAGCTCTCAAATTCAACTCTCCAGAGGCATCCCCTCTACGTTGTGATAAAATATTACTGATATATACACTCACCTAAAGGATTATTAGGAACACCTGTTCAATTTCTCATTAATGCAACTATCTAATCAACCAATCACATGACAATTGCTTCAATGCATTTAGGGGTGTGGTCCTGGTCAAGACAATAGACCTTTTTCACAAAAAACGGAAATACGTAATCGTTGTGGAAACGGAGTTCCCGTCAACTGTCGACACATCAGAAAAACCTACTCTGTGAGGAGAAAATTGATCAGAGAGTCTTCAAAACTTCAAAAAAATGTAAACTTGTCATGGTCCAGTTGTTGATGACTTTGTAAAATGCTGTGGTGATGCTTGTCTGCAGCTGATGTATCTAAGACCAAAGATATGATATTGATTTCAGAACTGAAGCTCATTCTTCCCAATATACGTTCATTAAAGGTAAGAAGGTGGAGTGTGTGGAAAGTTATTAATATTTAGGGAGTATTATTTACAATAAACTGCATTTTGATGTGAATACCAGAAAGAAGTCTGTCAGTTTTATTCAACAGTTATTCTAGGGGTAATGCATTTTTTGCACTGCTCTTGCTATAGAACGATCAAAGATGAAGAACAATTTATACAAATATTAATTTATCCCTTGTACACTCAGATTGTTAAATACTCAGAATGGTATATATTAATATTTTAAATGTATATGTAGCCCACTGTTGTGTGTTCTTATTTATCTTGTTTTATATTGAGGTGTATATGTGCTTGTTCCGCTGGATACAAATATAAAGTTGAGCATGAACTAACGTTACTTCAAAATACACAAATCATAAAACATAAAAAATAAACATAAACAATGACGGCTTAGTGAATGGTGACATGAGAGAAGTACAGAAGATCACAGGATAAATAACATCCCGCCAGATTGCCTGAATCCATTTCCGTCGAACTTCATCGACAGGGAACTGACGAGGGAAGGAATGAAAACGACAGGTATGGCTGCTTTTGGGAATAACAAAAAAGATCTGTACGCAACAACTCTCACTATTTGCTTGCGGCGCTATCTGTTATGAATAGAGCGGAAGAAGATTACCACGACAATTGCGTATTTCCGGTTCCAAATACGGAAGTTGTGAGAAAGGTCTATCTCCTGAACTCCAAACTGAATGTCAGAATGGGAAAGAAAGGAGATTTAAGCAATTTTGAGCGTGGAATGGTTGCTGGTGCCAGACGGGCCAGTCTGAGTATTTCACAATCTGCTCAGTTACTGAGATTTTCACGCACAACCATTTCTAGGGTTTACAAAGAATGGTGTGAAAAGGAAAAAAACATCCAGTATGCGGCAGTCCTGTGGGTGAAAATGCCTTGTTGATGCAAGAGGTCAGAGGAGAATAGGCCGACTGATTCAAGCTGATAGAAGAGCAACTTTGACTGAAATAACCACTCGTTACAACCGAGGTATGCAGCAAAACATTTGTGAAGCTACAACACGCTGATGGCTACTTCCAACAGGATAATGCACCATGTCACAAAGCTTGAATCATTTCAAATTGGTTTCTTGAACATGACAATGAGTTCACTTTAATAAAATGGCCCCACAGTCACCAGATCTCAACCCAATAGAGCATCTTTGGGATGTGGTGGAACGGGAGCTTTGTGCCCTGGATGTGCATCCCACAAATTCCCACAAAAAGTTCGGGTTACGGAGAGTTTGTGAGTTATAACGGAAATCATTATGAACATCAGCTATGCTAATTATTTCCCATCTGCCTTTCTGCTGTTATCTCGGGACGCTTGTCCCGAGAAAAATGGCGTTCGTCAGGTCCAGTTTTGTGTCCAGCCTCTCACGGGGATTTCGGATGCCCCAACGCCTGTGATGAGACGACTCAACGCCTGTGATGAGACGACTCAACGCCTGCGATATGTTATGGCGCCGTTTGATTCATAAACAATATTTATATTTAATATTTATATTTAAACAATATGAATGTAAGCCAGAGGAGAACTGGCCCCCGACTGAGCCTGGGTTCTCCCAAGGTTTTTTCTCCATCCAATCTGATGGAGTTTGGTTCCTTGCCACTGTCGCCTTGCTTTTGGCTTGCTTTGAGCTTGCTCAGTTGGGGTTATTTAGTGTTTAGCAATGTTGTTGATCTGTGTTGTGCTACTTTCATGTTATCACTGTGAAGCTGCTTTGATACAATCTGTATTGTGAAAAGCGCTATATAAATAAATGTGACTTGACTTGACTTGACAAATCTCCATCAACTGCAAGATGCTACATGTATCCTATCATTATGGGCCAACATTTCTAAAGAATGCTTTCAGCACCTTATTGAATCAATGCTACATTGAATTAAGGCAGTTCTGAATGTGAAAGGGGGTCAAACACAGTATTAGTATGGTGTTCCTAATAATCCTTTAGGTGAGTGTACTCATCTGATGATGTAGATGTATATGCCAATCTGAGAATAATTTTCCCTGATTATATTGCAGCACTCATGCATGCATGTTGTCTATCCACTCAGAACAAGAGATGGCAGATATACAAATGAACCAATAATTGATCTAACTCTTTGCAAAAAATTCTGAAATTGTTCAAGAGTTTAATTCAGTCGAACAGACCACTCACGCACTGAATCATTTGTAGTTTTTTTCCCCACTCCCAAAGAGTACGTGATACTTTAAAAAACAGAAAACGTGCATGTGATGAATAAGCTCTTTATTGCATGTGTGCAGCTTGTGAATGTCTGCAGATTTATTGTCCATAGCCTATAACAGTATCAAACAGAAATAGAGAGAGTATCAAAATATTGGGGGCCTGTGCCCCATTCTTGAGGAAAGGCTTGAAATGCCAAAACAACTCATTCTGGTCTGTGGTCTGTGTGTCAAACAAACCTATTTTATTGTGAACTTTAACCAAATGCCATAAAATAGACCAATCCCACTCCCACATTTCACTTCCTCTTTTCCAAGCTCAAATGTCCTCCCTACAATGAAACTGGTACCATTTCATATGTTTGTTTGTTTTTTTCTCATTAATATGTTGTTCTGTGAGAGTGGCACATTACAGCTTTGCTGGGAAAGAGACCGGTGCCTCTCCACATTACAGAGTAAATAAATTTGGGTGCTCCAGAGGCCTGCCATTGTGGGATGCTGACTATAATTAAGCGCTACATTAGAAAAGAGGGCCGGAATAAAACATGAGTATGTAAATGCTGCCCGGAGCTGATATTGTAGTGATTATTACAATGCAGATGAAGCATTTCTCATAACTGCTGGTGCCTACTGATGCCTCCGAAAACATCTGGACCTTTTAATTGAAAAATGGCACAGCGCTCTGCCTTGCTGCTGCTCGCACACTAAGTGAAGTCAACAATTAAGACAAAAGCCTAATTGATAAAATTGCATTATTTGCTTATTTGGCGTTCCAGTGAGATGAAACATTTGATTTATCATTATTTACGGGCCAGTGGCAGAGGGGAGACTATTTTGTTTCGCCAGCATTATTAAAAAAGAATAAACACATACGTTAAAAAATGACCACATTCAGTGGGGACCGTGTTGCATGAATAAATAATTATTATTAAGCTTCTTTTGCATTGCACATTTGGATAAGCATGAGAAAATTCTTTATTACCGTTGCTTTATGCAAATTTATGAACTGAAGTTTTCCCCCCCTCACTTATACCTTGCTTTGAGGATTTTATTGTTGGCTAATAAATGGAAAGATAATAAACTGCCTGAATGTGATGCTGAGTAATAGGTAAGACTTTACATTGCAGTGTATGATTATTACTAAGATTAATTACTGAAGCATTTGGGTCCACAATGTATAATGTAAGTATCTGTAGTTCATATGTACTTATAAGTACTTCATATCAGCTACTTACTCTGTAAATAGGCAGTAAAATGAAATAAATAAATAAATAAATGCAATAAACGAACTACATTACCATTATCCAAATAAAGAGGCTTATTGAAATCATCAAACGATTACAACCAGTGTGCTACCGCTACGAATAATTTTGACTTTAGTTTCTGTTTAATTTTATTTAACAATAAAAAACAACAGACCTGAAACCACTGATGGTAATATTTTTAGCAATTTTTTTTTTAGCGGCCATGAAGTAATCACTGATTTAGTCTTAAAAACAGTCTTGTAACTGAATCTAATAGTATTTTTGAATGAATTGGTTGGGTCAATGATTTAATGACTTTAAAATCGTAATTTTAAAAAACACACAGACACAATAAAGTTTAAAAAAAACACAAGCAGGTTATAACTGTGTGTTCTATGTCATAGATCAAAATGTGAAAATATTTAGAGGCTTTGTTCACCACAGACCTTAGTTCAGGTGATTTAGCAAAAACACATTCAAAAATCCCATAGGTTTTTAGAGCGAGGGAACCGTAGTGCTAAAATGCTAACTCACTTCCGCGGTTTGACGTCGTAACTTCGGCACTCTATTGGTGGGAAGATAAACCCACCGATAAGTTTATTTATTTATTTTATTTTTTAGTTTAATTCAGAATTTTTTGTCAATGGCGGGGAAGCGTTGTCTGTATGAAAATGCATGCGTCTGAAATCGCATACTTCCCTACTATATAATAGGTGAAAAACAGTATACAGTATGCCTGAATTCACAGTACTCATAAAGAGTAGGCAAAAGTACCCAGATGACATACTTCTTCCGGAGAGACTCTAAAGTGTGCATACGGTGGACACTTTACTTTCCCGTGAAGGCACAGTAGAGGATTTGTGAACTGAGGCTGGAAGGTCACATGATGACAACATGGCGAATGTAGAACGTTCAGATTTCGTATACTACACACATTTGTACACATACTTTTTAAGCGGTCATGAAGTAATTACTCAGAATACCTATCAAGAGAGTTTGTGATTTGCCTCTAGGGGGTATCAGTACTACTATGAATTCATTTTCTTTAAATGTAATGTGTGTAATATGGACACTGCAGTGAAAAATTATGCAGCTAACGAAGGTGTATATAATAAATGTTATGGAAAAATGACCTAATATAGTATTAAGACTACAATGCTGCAAGGATATTGGATATCTTCTCATCTGAGCTACCTCAGCGGTCTGTCTGTCACTACTCGTCAATATCAAAATATATATTGACCAATCAAATCAAAGTAGGCAGGCTTTATTCTCACAGAAGCTGATGAGAGCAAATTCCAGCATGACACTTCAGTAAACAGTCATAAAGTGCAAGATAAGATGCTAAACTAAACATTTCATATTTGACAGCTGTTTTAGGATATAAATACTAAAACAGCTGGGCCAGCAGCATGTCCAAATTTCAATCTTAACCGCTCTATTTCATCAGAAACGATCTTAAAACAGGGCTTTAAGTGTAAAACTTGTCCTTTAAACAACTTACAAAAAATAATCATTCAAACTAATATAACTTTTGTCTAATTTTTGATTTTGAATTGAAAATATTAACGTAATTCGTGTAATGTAATAATTAGTAGCTGACTAGCTGTCAATGTGAGGGTGCAAGAAACATAAGCAAAGCCTTTTTCATCATATTAGGCATAAGATGAATAATGAATGTGTACATATTGTGAATGAATTTGATAAGCTTATTTAGCTTGCATTTGTAACCTTTAGTAAGAAATTATTTAATAAAACATATACAGTAGGCTAACCCTATGTTTACTTTCTTCACTGACACAGATGAAAATGAAAAGACTGTCAAAGCTCAGCTTTAGGAGGGGAAGAGATACAGGGCAAGATAAGAAGAGAAAAAGAAAGAGTGATGGAGAAGAGGAGCTGACAAATAATCCAATGCCCACTGACAATTTCTTATTTTTTTGGCCTTTAAACATCTGAATGCACAGATCAGAAAAATCGAAATTTTCTGGGGAGAGTATGTCCCCCAACCCCCTTAACGACCTCAAATTTTGGACCTTGGTAATTATAAAACCCTACCTACGGCCCTGGTTGTAGACTTGGCTGTTTTTGCAAGTTAGTTTTGTATGGTGTACTTGCACTGACCCCTTTCAAAGTCAACAAGCAATACCCTCTGAAAGAACTCATCATCAGTCTGGGCCCCTCTCAGCTAGATTTGTGGTCCGGGAGCGGGGCTGCGTGGAGCGGAGGGTACTGTTCATCTGCCAATATGGCACGCGGGCTGAGTGATGGGCGTTCGCTGTTGTCACTAATAATCAGAGCTGTAATGATCTGCAGACAGGAAGCTGCAGGGGCAATGGATTGTGGCAGAGGGTCGGGGGGGGAGTTGAGGGGTTTTGTAATGATCGGCTTACTAAGCCGGAGGTATGTGCACAAGGGTGTGCTAGTTCATTCCAGAGCAGTTTTTAATCCAGACCATGTTACTTTTAGAGCTGTCATGATGCTGGGAGAGTTTTATATGTATTAATTATGCTAGTACTTTTTAAATATACGAGTATATATATGAGTAGTATATATGAGTATATATATATATATATATATATATATAAATTTCAAATGACTTAAATTAACATAATTTATTTTTAAACTTTTTATTATTCTCATGAAACAGCCGCAACTGCTGAAATACAACTCATTTAGGTCACTTTAATTAAATTAATATTGCAGGGAAATGCAGGGCTGTTTTACGTGGTCAAAACAATTGTGTCATAAATACGTTTAAGGGCCTGCTCACATATCGCATCTTTTGCTCGCTCAAGTTAGTTATTTCAAATGTAGCCAAACGGTATGCGCGCTCATAATGGAACTGACGTGGTCACGCTGTGATGCGCTCTTTTTTTCCAAGCCCGTCCGCGCCGCGAAGAACCAACCGGAGCGCAACCGCCCTAGCGCTTTGGAAAAAGGAGAATGCCCAGCGTTTTCTACGCGTTTTAGCCGCTTTTTGTGAATCCTGCCCAAAGCCTTGTGTATACTCGGCAAAAATGTCGTCATTGCAGTGTGGGCGGTTGTGCGCGTTGGGTGTGCAAGACCCCATTTCGCCTGGCGGTGTGCACGGCACTTTTTATAACATCGCGCGCAGCGCCACATCCGAAGATAAATGACTTCGAGCTGAATCTGGCCGAACTGGTACGATCTGTACCAGCATGTTTATGATCATTCTATAGAGACATTTGCATTGATGGACGACCATAAAATCTCATTTTGTGAACAGGAACATGTTTGCATTAAGCACCTAGTTGGCACTTGTCTAAAGTAATTGTTTACATTTAGTGGCTAATTCGTATTATACTATGGTCTGGATGAATACTCGATTCTGATTGGCTGCAGGGTGTCCGTTAAAAAGTGATAGAGGACACCTAGTAAAGTAGTTCTGGTGAAAGTGCCTGTTTACCATTCGAAATTAATAAATAAATGCGCTGCCCACAACAGCTGTGAGTAACCATAGCAACAGGCAGTCAAAGTATCCGTTAACAATTTGCTCTAACAAAACAAACGTTAGTTAGATGTTACATAGCCTACTAAAACAACAATGAGCGACTTCGTTATTTCTTTTAACATGTATGGAGAATATGACAACTTTGATGACTGGGATGCTGCTGAAGAAAGAAAAAAATGTAAATAAAACGGAGAAACGTCACAAAGAAAATTACACTGCTGCTGCTCTGAATGAGACCCTGCAGGAGTTTTACGTAGCTGTCCAGACAACCAAGGCAGGAGGAGAGTACAGCGTTTCAAGCCTAAGACACCTGTTTGATTAATTGTTTTATGTGTTATAAAAAAAACAAAAACAACTATGCCTACCTTTGTGTTTCATGAAAAAAAAACTGCATTTTTGAACCTGAAGGGTTCTAGTCAAGTCAAGTCAAGTCAAGTCACATTTATTTATATAGCGCTTTTCACAATACAGATTGTATCAAAGCAGCTTCACAGTGATAACATGAAAGTAGCACAACACAGATCAACAACATTGCTAAACACTAAATAACCCCAACTGAGCAAGCTCAAAGCAAGCCAAAAGCAAGGCGACAGTGGCAAGGAACCAAACTCCATCAGATTGGATGGAGAAAAAACCTTGGGAGAACCCAGGCTCAGTCGGGGGCCAGTTCTCCTCTGGCTTACATTCATATTGTTTAAATATAAATATTAAATATAAATATTGTTTATGAATCAAACGGCGCCATAACATATCGCAGGCGTTGAGTCGTCTCATTACAGGCGTTGAGTCGTCTCATCACAGGCAAGTTCTACAAGCTGAGCGGACTATAAATATCTCCGGTTGCTAAATAAACCAGGCGAGTTATTATTTGTAAAAACTAGATTTAGCCTAATTAAAATATAAACTAGCAGCTAATGTTTTAAAAATGTTTTATTTGGCAAGTGACCATGGTATAAGTGGGTTAATGCCTCCGCTGTGCGTCGGCCGGTTCACGCCTCGCCGTCGTCCATTAAAACCTGACAATGGACCCTCGTCGGGCATTAACCCTTACACAATTCATTCGACTTCACTCGTACGAATTAGTAAGATTTTGCTAAATCGTACATATTTTACGAATTCGTATGAATTCGTACGACTGACCTACCCCATACCCCGCCCCTAAACCTACCCATCACGAGGGTTTAGACAAATCGTACGAATTCGTACGAATTAGCCACTTTTTAATCATTTGTCGAATTCGTATGAATTGGTTGTGAGATAGGGTAGAACACGCCTACAATAGCAGAAGTAAGCCCTGCTGGTGAAATTAAGGTTTAAACACTCTCCAATAAGGCTTCAGTTGTTTAACTAGTTTACATGCGGTGAAAGTAGGCTACAATTAACCAACAGCATTTACTATTTTCTGAATTAGAAATTAATAAACTACTAATAAACGGAAAACTATGCTGATAAACACTGCTGATTCCTGGTGGTTTAGAGGAGAATTACTCTAAGTCGCTCCCTGTCGTTTCACAGAATAGCACAATGGCGAGTGTGTCAAGTAAACACCTCGTCCATTTGGAGAGGTGCATGCGCACTCAGCGGACGCGTCGAATATACACAAGGCTTAAGTGTGTTGAACGTTATTTTAATGTTACTCTGAAAAGTTGCTCACCTGTCTAATAGAACACATAATGGTAGCACTTTATTTTACAGTCCTGATCCCCATGTACATAGTATATATGTGCATAGTACTATATGTACTTATTTTAATAATTGCAATAACTGGGTAATAACTAGTTACTAATCCTGAATCTACCCCTAAACCTAACTTTAGCCCATGTAGTTACCTTATATTCCCAATACTATCTTAGTACAATGCAAGTACACGTTCTGTAAAATAAAGTGCAACCCACATTATATATTAAAGTGTCTTTTAACATATTAAATTGTTTGCTGAAATGACATAATTGACAGAAGAAGTAATGACACGGGCCGTTAGCAATGTTAAAATAGTCGCTTTCTCTGGATTTAAACATTGTTGGAAACATTGGGGATAATGTAAGTGCACAAGTCAACGACATATTTAAAAAAGTAATGGGTTTTTGGATATTTTAATACAAAAAATCTTATTGTCTTTAATTAAGATGTTAATGTTCATGTTAGTTCACAGTGCATGAAATAATGTTTCAAAAGATATACAACTTTTCTTAAAAATGTGTTTGTAAATGCTGACATTAACATTACCTAAGATTAAGAAATGCTGTAGAAATATTGTTCATTGTTAGTTTCATTGTTCACTAACAATGTTAGACATATTAAACCTTATTGTTATAGTGTTACTAAGAATTGTATTAAAACTAGCAATTACAGTTTTTGTTTCCTTTCAAATTCTTTAAAATCATCCTATTTGCATTTCGATAATCCTGAAGCTTATTGGATTATTTCTTAATTATATTAATTAAATTATAAGCTATTTTGCTTGCAAACAAGGGGTCATTTCTACAGTACATCATGAGAAACATAAACTGTAGTTATCCTGGCCATGTCTCTACATCTTGCTATAAGCACAACTTATAATTTATGACTTTTTTCCATCTCCATGCTACACATGCATGTGATATTCCAGCCCAACATCTGCCTTTCATTCATAACGGCATTGCATTAGCTCTGTGTCATCATTCATCCGAATATAAAACACCCCCATATAATTTATATGTACATCTATTTTAATATGTATATTAGTTCACCAGGGTCTCCATCATCTGTGTGGCACGTGAGATGATGGAGATGCAGACTTTCCTGCAGGGGCCATTATGATAATATCACATCAAATGTACCAGCACATTTACATACTCAGAGATGGACGCCCACCTGGATTATACCTACCGCAGGATCAACATCAAACGGCATGTCCAAATTTTGCTGCGTTTCATGTCGATGTTCGCATTTTTTATTTTATTTTTTCATGTGACATTGTTTTGTGCCCTGGAGTTTGCATTAGGAAAACATGTGAAAAATCAAAAATCTGATATTTGGGCAGCACATCTGTACATTTTGAGTCACTGCCACTGTTAAACTCTGGCGGAAATGTCCTAATTACACAAAGCCAAACAGCATCTCTTCCCTCAAGATTATATTTATTTCAACAGAGCAAAATTATTTGAGAGAGAGAGAGAGAGAGAGAGAGAGCAGAACGAAGAAAAAAAAGGAAAAAGGGTGGCTACTGCTTTGGTAATTTAAGAGAGTGCTAATGAGTGTCTGCTAACCTTTCTCCACCATCCATCAAAGCGTAATGGAGTAGAAGATCCTCTTTCCAATCGTGCTTCATTAAAAACTTTCTATTAAATCTAAATATGACGCCATGTACCGATGAAATTAATAGAGTTTCAAATGCTTATATCATCTCCATGGCCTTAAAATCCTCGCAAAACATTTTAACAGCATTGATTATATTATTTAAATATGATTTAATAAGACAAGGGTCTCTAACAGTGCATAGGGACAATAAAAATATACGGCAGCATGATCAATTCACTTTTGGAAGCTTAAATGTTACGTATATGACTTTCATTGAGGCATTTATTTGTGTACCTGGTGCAATTTATTTACTCCATGTAGAAGTTGCGGAAAATGTCACTATTATGATATGCAACTTTACATTTCTGTAATTTTATATCGTGAAAGAACATCCTAGGGTTGGGCGATGTCTACTAATTTGGCATCAGACGATGTCTATACAGCGCAGTAGAAAATGACATCAGGAGGGAGTGTGGGGGGGGGGGTATTTTCCTCTATATCAGCAATAGGGGTTATGCGCATTCTTCCGGGTTCTGCAAATCAGGTATAACTACTTCTGGCCGTCCGCTATTGAGGTAAACACAGTAGTAATGGCGATCTTCTATGGCCGGAGTTTACAGGAGCTACCCCCTAATATCAATTTCAGATGTACACCGTATTGCCAAATGGACGTCCAGAGCCCTGAGTAATTTGTTAGTTAAAGAATTTAAGCTTTACGCCGCCTCATTCGTTCATAATTATGAAGGTAACGTTATGTTAGTATAGCGATTAGTTAGATATTAGCGAACTATCAGTAGTTTGTTTACACGTGTATGCAATCAGTACCGTTAGTTTAGCCTTTTATGTTTTTATCAGTTCACAATCGAATAAAGACTGCATTTTAGCGACTGGGTTATTATACCAACAGTATAATTACTATGATGTCCTGTGTGTTTACGCTGGTCAACCTTCAGTTATGTTAGGTAATGTTAACCCATCTGACTGTAGGTCTGATTGATTGATTGATTGATCTTCTTGTCCACCATGTAACATGTAAGGGTGATGCTGCCAATTAAGCACCTAAAATTGTCACAAATAACCGGCAAAAATAATGGATTATAAAAATGTGGAATATAGCAAGGAGACAATTTAATTGTTTATAAACAATTGTTTTCTGTGTCACTGTCGCCTGCAAAGATGAAGTTTGATGATGCTGATCGTGATCTTCCCAGTAGTTAACACGCCAGAGAGAAATGCACATTTCATACAGATTACATAAGCAGAGAGCAGTCCGTTTTCTTTTGTTTTGAAATGTTGTTTTCAGAAGTAGATAGATATATTTCTTAGGTCTGTGAGGCAAGTAGGCTACCTTATATGCTGAGTTTTGGTTAATTTATGAGATAAGCTCAAGTTTACACGCCGGTGCCTCTGTGTTGTGATTATTTACTTTTTATTTATTAAATCCAGGCAATTGGTTGATGAAACATTGATTAAAATTAAGATACAATTAAAACAAAATGAAATTCACTTTAAAGAAAGTATTTGTGCTTTCTGATTGAGGTCTCAAGTCCGTAAAAGATTCCCCAATTTTAAAAGATTTTATCCTGAACTAGTTTTGTGGTGTAGGTCTACGCAGTGGCATGTAATAATTTAGTAATAAGGTTGGAGTTGAGTTTCCTGTTCATGAAGCTGAAAGTGCACAAAATAAAATATAACAATTGATGCAAAACCAAGAGGAATCATTGCCTTTTCTGCTCTATGTATATGTTTTAGATCCCCATGTTAGTTATTGAAACGTACATCCAGAAGCACATCATGCAAATTGGAAAGATTTTTGTTCTTCTAAAAAATCTAGCCGCTTGCAAATTCTCTTTAACGTTTGTTTGCTAATTATTATTCTATCATAGTTGATAGTATTTATTTGTTACTGAAAGAAAATCTATAATATAGTTTGACTAAGTGATCCAACTCTGCCCTCTATTAGTAGGCTATGCAATGAAAACTGATCAAATGCGTTATTACATATCATTTCGACTTTTTTTCTCGAAACACAACTTTATTTTCGTCAGTTCTTGTCAGGAGTTTATTGTCAAGTTTTTTTTTTTCTCAAAACACAAGGACTTTACACTCAAAATGTAATGAGTTTTTTCTATAGATTCTATTTTGACTTTTCTCGAAATTTAACAAGTTTAATTTTGCATTATAATGACTTTAATCTCGAGATGCTTTTAATTTTTGTATTATTGCTTGGCCCTAATCCTCTTCCGTAAAGATGGCCTGCTGCTGTGCGTCAATTTTCTCGCCGGCCAGATCCAGAGCTGAAGGTTCTGGTCTGGTATCATAGTCGACACCTCAAAGACACGCTGGCATCGATCAGCTCCTCATCCTCATCCTTCCCTTGCCGCTGTGTTCTCTGCCACACGCTTGGCCGAGAGACAGGCAGGCTGAAGTTGTTCCAGGTGAACAACATTGGAATCGCCACAGGTTTCAAATGGCGTGGGCCCATACAATTATGTCTTCAGGCATAAAATGCTGACTGCAGACAGTGGTGCATCTCCTTATCACTAAATTGTCACGCCTAATGTTTCTGACCCATATCGCCCTGACTGACTTATAATTTTTTTGCCCTTTGAAATATTATAATAGTTAAAAGATGTAACTAAAAGTGAGACTGTGTATCGCAGTGTTGGGAGTAACGCATTACAAAAGTAATACATTACAGTAACATATTACTTTTTGCTGTAACGCAGTAGTGTAAGGCATTACTAATCAATTTTCAGTAATATTTTACTCGTTACATGTTCAGTGAGGCTTGTATTACAGTTGTATTACAGTGTATTGTCTGCTTTTACTTCTTAAAGACAACAGACTATGTGAAAGTTTTAAAGCAGTCTTTTAGTGCCAGTTCAGAGCGGTCGCGTCTGTAACATTGTTTTTTCCTCATAAAATAAAATGAATATTTTAAGTTTTATGGAGACTGGAGAGCCAACCCTTCCTCATCCGATTTGCGCAGTGTAATTAACAGAATTACAAAAAATATATTTTGCCTCCTATTTTTTTGTCACGCATGAATGTGTGTCTTTTCCCTAATATTAAAAATAAAACATAGAATGATATTTGTCTAATGTCTGGAGTCCTTTAAGGAAGTAGCCTATAAATCAATACATGTATTTTCTGAGAAATTTTATTTCAAGTTTTGACTGCAAATGTCATGTCCATTATGCTGGACTTCCCCAATTTTAAATAATTTATCCTCAACTAGTTTTGTGGTGTAGGTCTACGTATTTTATAATGTTAACTTCAAATAGTACTAATAGCCTAATTTAAAGATAAGGCAGCAGTGGATATGGACGGTAAGGAGAATAACGCTGGGAGTTGGAAGAGGTTTGTCGCGATTCTGTTCGTGGATCTGAGTCGTGTGGCGAATCGCGATTTCGGTTTCATATTGCATATCGTTACAGCCCCAAAGTTGTTCTACTTAGTTATTTTGGTGAAAGTAACTCAAAAGTAATACATGAGAAATGTAACGCATTACAATTCTGAGACAGTAATATTGTAAGGTAATGAATTACTTTTAAATAACAGTAACAAGTAATACCTAATGTATTACAGTTTGGAAGTAACTTGCACAACACTGGTGTATCGTGACGTATTATTATTATTCTGCTATAAAAATGTATTGTGCAGTAACTTACAATATTGCTCTGAGCTTGTGATTCATGCACATACACGTCAGTCGAGTCAGCATGGCATCGCATGTCAAGTTCGAAAAGAGCTTTATTCAGTCCATTTTAAAATCTGATTTTGGCCGCCTCGCAATGTCTCAAATGGGTTAAAACAAAGATATTACCTCAAAGTTCAAGTAAATGCACTAGAAACCCGCTCTCAATCAAGTGTGTGCATCTACTGCATGGACTGAGAGAAATCTACGGAGAGAAACTGTGGTCTCCGTCTATAGACGTTTTTAGCAGCGAAATTGTCAGACATCTATTAACGTTAGTGCATACGAGGAAAACAACTAGAAATACAGTGCTGTTTCTGTCCATACTCGACAACGCCGGAATCTAACGGCGTGAGCTAAGGTATGATGCGTGTATTAAACTGTATGAAATAATCTTGAAAAAAAAAGGGGGGGGGGGGTTATAATGTTCTAGAGTATCGTCTAATGACAGAAAGATTGAATTTGTTCTTTTTGTTAGCATGTTTGCATTTCTGTGACTTTGACTCTGTTAACAGTTAATATTCTGCTAATTCTCTGACTTTGTTTTTGTGTAGACTGCTACCAGCGCAAGTCCATATGCAGCATGGTGTGTCAGACTTCATTGTGTGTGTGTGTGTGTGTGAGAGAGAGAGAGAGAGTCTTAATTAACGGCTTGCCTTCGATTGGGTGACATGTTACCTGTCAGAGTCAACACGCAGCGCTATTCAAGCCTTGACTGTTTGTTTCTGTCACTCAGCTGCCAACAAACTCCCAATTTTATTCTTCTTTTTCCCTCCTTCTCTCTCTCTCTCTCTCTCTTTCATTGCGTTTAATGTTATTTGATTCACTTCTTAAAATTTCAGTTTTTGCATGAACAATTAGAGTGTGGAGTCAAGTAGTATGTAGAAGGGGACGTTTATAGAATGTTTTCCGAGATCTAAATACCATTAAAACTTAAGAGTGAAAAAATAATTGCTCTAAAATTTTAAAGATACTATATAAACTGCGATCATAACATATATTTTTATACTTTAATCTTCTGACAAATTTTATTAAGATACAATTATGTAGTTTACTCCAAGAGAAGATATAGATCAATGAAAAGAACGATAGATAGAACGACAGACAGACGAACGATAGATAGATAGATAGATAGATAGATAGATAGATAGATAGATAGATAGATAGATAGATAGATAGATAGATAATATTCATTTGATTAGGAATAACATAACAGACAAAACCAAGTTAAGTAAAAAAAGTATATATTTAATTTTCTATTTTATTCCAAATTTAAACAAACTCAAACTGAGTGACAACAAGCTCACCTGCTGAGTTGTCAAGGTTTGTTTAACGAGAGCTCATAAAATGCTGACTTGAGCTCCATGTGGAAGTGTTTAAGTGAGTGTGTGTGTGTGTGTGTGTGTGCGTTGGATGGCGAGAGTGTGTTGTGACAGACTAATAGTCCGCTCAGGTGTTTTCTCCCTTTGCCCGTTATAAATATGGGTGGCCTTGTTTTTGCTAGGCCGGTGGGTCATGTTTTTATGAGTCAGGGTAATCAGCTCCACTGACAGCACA
Source organism: Pimephales promelas (assembly GCF_016745375.1). Next base: position 53,355,520 of record NW_024121099.1, read on the forward strand.
AACATGATAATTACCCCACACATGTGCACACGTTGCTTTTTCTTCATCGGAAAGATAATATTTTGAACCTCATCAAAGAAGAGGAGTGTTTGAGAAACGCAGGTGAGGTGACAGGTGGTAATTAGCCAGAGAAGGGCATGACTCAGGGGTGGAGTAATCACACGGCTCAGGTATACGCCGTGTCTTTTGCGCCAATGTTTGCGACTCGTTCTGCCCTCACTGTGATTATTGTGAAGAGGCCCTTCAAACGTCTGCTGCCTTTCAATTTGTTTATAACAATATCTCACCATCTGTCTGTCTTTCTGTCACTCATCCACTGCATTTCATAGAGTTAAAAAAAACAAAAAAAGGATGGCTGAGCAGGGAATCAAAACTACGACAGGTGTTGTTCTGGCACTGAGTGTATTTTACTAAGCCACATCCCTGGTGCTTTCCCCATCAAAGTAAAGAACTCCCACACTTAGCCAGATGTGTGCAACGCCTGTGTCAGTACGATGCCCCCTAACCTTTTCTGCATCGACGACGGAGTGAAGGAGAACAGCAAGAGTGCAAAATGGCAAATGGTAAGGTGTACACGGTGCCCTCCCTGCCCTATAAATCAGACAGACAGGCAGGCCTGAATGAGCTTCTCCTGCAGTCCTCGCTTCTGGCACTACCCATCGCCATTCATCACCTTCCTCCTTTCCTTCCTGCTCCCTTAAAGGCCACAGGAAGAAGTGCAGACCATCTCATAGTCTTCACCACCCACCAGTAAGAAAGCATTTCATCCAGCCACCCTGTCAGTGACTCTTTTGATGGTTTCGGAAAGCACCACCAATAGTGTAGCTGAGAGCAACCAGGCGACCAACTAGAATTTAGCCATGTAAAACTTCATCACCAAGGCCATTTCAAATTACAATAGCTTTAGCTGTCAGCATAACCTATACTATAGTGAAAGTGAATCTATTATTCATCTATTTATATTAGGGCAATATAAATAAAATAAGCCATTACTTATTCAAAATACAACACAGCCTCTCGTACCTTATTGCTTACATCCCTAAAAGTCTAGTATAGAAAGGCAAGGTATAAGAGGGATATGTGTGCCCTGCGTTGTACTTATTGTGAAATTTGCATTATTGTTTCCCTATATTTCACATTAATTTGAACTTCTCCATTGAGTTTTTTTTCTTCTTCTTCTATTTATTCCCTCCATGGAGCTCTTCTCAAATTCTTGTCAAGTATGCTATATTCCCTCTGAAAGATGACAACAGCTATCTTAGATTGTGAAGTAATGATGTTAAAGAAATACATGAATGTCCACAAAAAAAAAAATATTCACAAATGGTAACATATCCGTGTGCTTAAATGACGCTTACTTTGCTAAACATACTTTGTTAGATGTCCTTTTGTTAATTGCATTAAATCATTCAATCTGTATGGAAGAGCTGTTTGGAGTTTGTTTAGCCTACAGTGAGGAGCAGCGATACAAGTCATTAAATATCTGGCCTGAAGGCAACAAGACAACAGCTTTCATTGCTCTAGTACAGGCGAGTATAATAGGTCTGATTTTGTCTTGCATTTAGGAGAACTTTTATGTCACTGTTCCCTTTATTTGCTCATTTCTAAGTAGGTTTATAGTGAGGACCCCAGCAGTTCCTTACGCTTCACCAAACAATGTCTTTAAACTCCACCGTAAATCAGAACCAGAGAAACTGCAACAGCAAAATCCAATTGAATTTATCGTCTCAAAGGCTTGTAAACTAATATTGAAATAGGTCTTAATGCACAAACAGCTCTGAGCTTTTAAAGGTGTTTCAGGGCACTTTGTCATTTTTCTAATTTTTGAGAATTTTCTTTTTTACTTGGTCATTCTGGGTTGGGTATCGAGTTTAATACTTTTTAAGTACTCACTGAATTGCCTGGATAGTATAGAAACATGTTTTGTCTTTCGGTACCAAATTTGGACACCTAAGGGGGTTCATTTCCTCAAAATCAGTGAGCCAATAAGCATGCAGCATGATTGGCTGTGGCGGAAAAAACACTAGTTTATGTGGTGGTTACATAAACATCCCGTGGGGTCAAAATGATCATGAGAACGGTGAGCAAAAATCCCACAACTACTTGGAGGGACCTGATGAATGACCTGCAGAGAGCTGGGACCGAAGTAACAAAGGCTACCATAAGTAACACACTACGCCGAGAGGGACTCAAATCCTGCAGTGCCAGACATGTCCCTCTGCTTAAGCCAGTACATGTCCAGGCCCGTCTGAAGTTTGCCAGAGAGCATATGGATGATCCAGAAGAGGATTGGGAGAACATCATGTGGTCCGATGAAACCAAAATACAACTTTTTGGTAAAAACTCAACTCATCGTGTTTGGAGGAAGAAGAATGCAGAGTTGCATCCCAAGAACGCCATACCTACTGTGAAGCATGGGGGAGGAAACATCATGCTTTAGGGCTGTTTTTCTGCAAAGGGGACAGGGAAACAGATCCGTGTTGAGGGAAGAATGAACGGGGCCATGTATCGTGAGATTTTAAGCCAAAACCTCCTTCCATCAGTGACAGCTTGAAGATATATGGCTGGATCTTCCAGCATGACAATGATCCCAAACGCACCACCCGGGCAACGAAGGAGTGGCCTAGCCAGTCTCCAGACCGCAACCCCATAGAAAATTTGTGGAGGGAGTTGAAAGTCTGTGTTGCCCAGCGACAGCCCCGAAACATCACTGCTCTAGAGGAGATCTGCATGGAGGAATGGGCCAAAATACCAGCAACAGTGTGTCCAAACCTGGTGAAGACTTACAGGAAACGTTTGACCTCTGTCATTGCCAACAAAGGTTATGTTACAAAGTATTGAGTTGAGAACTTTTGTTATTGACCAAATACTTGTTTTCCACCATAATTTACAAATAAATTCTTTCAAATCCAACAATGTGATTTTCTGGATTGTTTTTTTTTTTTTTTTTAGTTGAAGTGTACCTATGATGAAAATTACAGACCTCTCTCATTATTCTAAATAGGAGAACTTGCACAATCAGTGGCTGACTAAATACTTTTTGGCCCCACTGTACATGTTAGACAACAAACCAACCCAGAAAATGGCTCCAATCTATTAATTTCAGTAATACATTCGATATGTTTAAGACTGCAACTGCGGAAAAAAACAAAACAAAACACAAATAAACCACACACTCAGGTTTGATTTGAGTTGTGCTAGCCTATGTAAATCTGTGTGTTACAAACTAAAAGAACATTTATATATAATATTTTCTAGTCTATTTTGCTAGTTTACTTCAGTTTTTCTTTCTTTCACACAAACTGAATAATTAAAAACAAGTTTTTACTGGCTAGCCTAAATCTTCTATAAGTATTATTGAGATTTTTTATTTTCTTTTATTTGCCTACTCAAGTTCTTGTTAAAACTAACTAGACATGCTTATTCTGTGCATTTTGGGCACTTTTTGTGTGAAATCATAATTATTTTTGTCCAGCAAAAGTGTGCTTTCGCTTTAATTTAGCGTGAGCAGTGCAGCAAAAACAGATTTGACACAGAACCACCGCTTCACTGCTGCTCACACGCTGCTCCTGCTCCCGGTGTGAATGCATTTATTGATTAACATGCACGGCGAAAAAAATATGCGCCGCTCACGCATGCGGTGTGAAACGGCATTTAGACACATATATCTCTGACCCATTGTCTTCTTGCTCATCTAATTTCTCTCGCTCTTCATACGTCATCTGGTATAATTGAAACGATTGGCTATGAGCTACGTACAGTCACATTTGATAGACATTCTTAGCACCCAATCAACTCTGGGCATTCGTGAACCCTGCCTCAAATACGAGAAAAAGAACATGTGGTTCCCAGACCCAAGTCTCAATGAGACTTGGGTCTGACGTTAGCCAGGCCACATATATGTATTCATTTGGATGGATAGTGAAATGTAGACTAGGCATATAAAATATGATAGAACTCTTGGTATAGGTTGATTTTTTCTTGTATTTATACATACAGATAAATATTGTTTAACGCATGTTTTGTAATGCAATTTGTAATTTATTTAAACATTGACCTAATTTAATATAAGTTCTGTTTTGTGTTACTATGTATGATTACCTACAAATATTAATTAGATAACAAAAATTAAAACATTGGTACCTGCTGCAGAGGCAAAACTTTGAGACGCAGTGGGTTCAGTGAGTGTGTGTGTTTTGTTTAATTTTAAACCATTCCAAAGCTTTGTGAAAATCAGTTCTTATCCCCTTTGAGGATTTTCAAAAGGTAAGCTCCTTTTTTTTTAACCCGAACGTTTGAAGCACATTTAGATTTACAATGACAAATACTCGAAGATCAGCTCTCCGTAAGCCAGCTCTTATGAAAATTTACAGTTCCGCATTAATATTAATGGATTATTCTCACCTGCTTGGTTTCATAAATAAGCAGAGTTTTTGTCAGGCCCTGTGTAGATCACCTGGATGGTGCTTACCTCACCCGAGTCTCTGTAGCCTCACACATCCGTTTTGTGAATTAATTGGAGAAATTGCAAATCAGGTAGCTGGCCAAATAATTCATTGTCAGATCCAATCAATACACAGGGTAAATCAACTCATTTAATTTATAAATGATCTTAAATAGATCAAGCGACCAATTAAACAATTAGCATACATTTAGCGATTAATTAATAAGTGCATTAATCATGTCATTACAGTTGAGATTTTTGAAGGCAGCAAGTTTTTGAAAGTGCCAGGCGTGCCGGCGCAGAGGCAATACGTTATGTGCGGAGAGTGCAGCCAGTGACACAGAGAGATTTACTGTGCTAAAAGCAATGCAATTAGGAGAGAGGTTGAGAGGCTGGAGAGGGTATATGTGCAGTGTTAAAAGGAAGAGAGATTTGACAAGCGCGGACAGACTCTTTTCTGCTGATGAAAAAATATACAAAATGGGCCCTTGTTAAAGTACACTCAGGATAATTTGCAAAGCAAAGTGGCCTTTACAAAAATGCTTTTAAAAAGTTTCTAGGTTAACTTTGAAGTCAAACATCAGCATAGATTAACAAAATGCAAATCAAAGCTTTATCACCAAGAGTTTAGAGGCTGAAATATTTTATTTGATGAATCTGATAGAACTCAGATAAATGTCTATTACTGCTGTCAAATGAATCACTATTAAACACATCAAACATACATGTGTGTGTGTGTGTATATACATATATATATCACTGCATGAAAAGGCACGTAAACGGCCATTTCTTAGTCCGTTCATCAATGCGATAAACCTTCAGACATGGACAGAAATTCTCCCACTCACCGGTAAATCCCCGTACCACCTTGTGCGCAAGGTACAAGCATAAATATCTGTAAATGTAAACGGCAACTAGTGTCTAAATAAACCTACATACTGTACACTGAACATATTTTAAATGCTACTGGCCTCCAACATAAAAGTGTGTCATATTAGCCTTATAAAAAGTAGTTGTCTACAAAGCCACACACATAGCAAGGCATCAACAAAACTAAATTTAATTTTTCAGTGGAATGAACATTTAACAGGACTGCAAATATTTTTTTTAACAAACGGAGCAGGACTGCAACATTCAACTTATCATTTACATTGAAAAAAGGTTTTAAATATTTGGCAAAAAAACATGACACTTTAAGCAAAACATTAAACTGAATAAACAGTGAATAAAAATGAAACCATAAGAACTGTACACCAGTTAACACCCAAAACAATAATGAACATACTTGCAAAGGACACTGCAAAGACAGGAAAGTGATTATAGTGCTCCATCTCAATTAGACACATATTTTACAAGTACCACCAGGGGCATGACATATTTTTTTCAATTAATACTGCCCTTCAGAAGCTACAGAAGATACTTGCATGTCTCCCAGAAGACAAAATAAGTACAATTAACCCTGAAAAGTTGCCACACCTTGGCTCCTAATGCATCATGTTTCCTTCTTGAGTATACCCTTAGTTTGTAACAGGTGTGAGTGACCAGGGGTGCACTTCCCGAAAGCATCGTTAGCCAACTATGGTCGCAGGTTCCTTCGTTATCAGCATAGTTGAACAAGTCTGTGTTTCCCGAAACCAGTTCCAATTAACATTCGCAAACAGCATTGCAAAGTTGTGTGATTGGAACGACAGCTGTCGAGCTGTGGTTAGAAGAATAGTTTCTAGATTGCATGACATGTGGACTCAATAAATCCTTATCTTGAGCGAAATAAGCAAGCTGATATTCAGTACAACCTGTGTCTTTTGTTTAGAATACATACAACTTTCATTTACATATTTGAGTAGTTTGTCATGGTATTCAAAGCACCGTTTTTTAAGACTGTGCATGCGCGAACGTGATTGAATCTGATATAAAGCGAAATAACTGAGAAAAATTAGAAATATTCCTCAGATGCCATGTCTGTAATTTATAGCAAAACATCTCGCATTAATTCGATCTCAAACATTTTCATTAAAATAAGTGATTATTCCACCACGTGTGTGACGTCATAAACCACCGTGGTTGAACGACCGGTTAACCTTTATTTTGATAGTCACTTTAGACGTTCTACTAAATATAGGTAACTTTTCAAATACATGTCAACTAACTCTCGTTAGAGTATTAGTATAGTAGACTGTTAGGTTATGGTTAGGTGTTAGGCTTTGGGTTAGGAGAATACGTTTACTTGTAGTCGCCAAGTTACTTATAGTCAGTTGAATGTCTGTTGGGGGACCAACAAAATAAAGTGTTAGTAGATATTAAGCTGATAGTCTACCAATACTCTAATGACAATTAGTTGACATGTAGTTGAATCGACTATCGAAATAAAGTGTTACCGAACGACCACTGTTACAACATAAAAACAAGCAGGCTACTGCGTGGATGGTTTGGCATGACTGAATGCGTGCAAAGTGCGCTCCCTTAATAATTCCTAAAAAGCTGACAGTTCATCGCGAATATGGGTGCTATCTCTGTTATTATCAATGAATCTTTCCTAATATCCACACTTTGTTTGTTATAATTAGAGGATTTTCCAGCATACAGAATTCAGCACTGAACAAAAAGTCAGTTTTGAGCAGCGAGGGGAGTTTTTTGGCCATTGCGTTCAAGAAATCAATACATGCAAAATCAATGTTATAAAAATAAACTCTGGCCTGTAAATCATTTCTATTTTGTTTTTGTTGTTCTTTTTGCTTTTCTGCAACAGATGAATAAAAATATATTAGTTTTTATATGTTTATTCATAGATATTTCTACTTTGCAGGACTACCGAGAAACGTTTCATTCTCCCGCAACCCGCACACAGAGTGAGCGCATTACCTCACACTCGGCCATCAAATCTAGTCCCATGCCACACTCTATTGCGTTGGAAGTGCACGTCTCTTGATCAAAGGCCCGGCCCGGGTCAAGTTTGGGCTCGGGCAGAGAATCTAAGCTCTAGCGCAACTAAAGCAGAGGCGGCATCTATCTATGTGAACCGAACAATGGTGTAATAATGATTCAGGTCGATTCCCAAGACAAGACGATGCTCACCCGACTGGCCAATAGGAATGGCCCCGCCCATGACACAATTTTCACAGTGAAAGCAAAAACAAATTGTTTTATATTACCGTATATAGCAAAGAAAGGTTCTGTTAACCAATTAATAGTTTTTCACTGTAGCATTTTTACAGTCTTTTACCGTTAAAATCATGATCATTTTTTACAGTACGTAAAGTGTACAGTGTACCCGTTTTTGCTCCCCTGTCCTTTCAACAACACCGCTGCATTTCAGATTTTGAAGGAAATCCTAATTGTGTTGGTGTACTTGTGTTTTAAAGCGGCCTTGAGGGAGCCCGTTTTCAGCAGGACCATCCCCAACCTTGCGTGGTATGGGGTTTTCTGCTCTAATCACGGCGAACCATAAGACATATTTCAATTTCCTTTGAACTTCATCGGGGGTACAGTTGGAAACCTGATCATTAAAAATAAATATTACTGGCCAGTGGTTTGCGTTCCATCTGAAGGGCTCATAAGTGTGTGTGCTAAATTCGTTTTTATTTCTGAACCAGGTCTTCACAGAAACTTCTTTCAGAGTTCAAAGCTTTATGTGATTGGCCTGAATGTGATGTGAGGATAGAAAGCTTTGAAGTTCAAATTACTATTTGAATTTAGAAAGGGAGTTAACAGTGTGGATTGTAGTTTTTTTTTTTTTTTTTTTTTTGGAACAGATACTTTTGAGAGGTGAACAATGTTGTTTTTGAGACCCAAAGAAACGCACATGGCATTGAAACGCTGTGATGCATTAAAATCCCTTTAACTTGTGGTCAAAACTAATTACCACCAATTACATAACTGACACCTTGTCTATTAATAGATTGGTTTCCTCTCAGAATGAAACAATTTTTTTTTTCTCATGGGTACTAATGTGTCAGCGGACAATGTTGGATCAATACAGAGTCATGGGTCTATCGAGCATAAATATATTTCTTGGCCCAGAGCTACAATTTTGTAATCCAGACTCAATCTCTACTTTCTAGCTGGCAAAGAAGTTTCACTCTCTCCTGCTTTCCATAATCTACCCTCTGTTTTCACAGGAGACTCCACAGGGTGACAAAGGCGGCATTGTGAGAAGAGCAGATATAAATGTAGATGACCAGTGTCAGGTAAAGTGTGATCAAAAGACGGTTAAAGTGTTTTATGCCAGCATGCCTGAAGAGCTGATGAATACTCAAATTACTCCGTTTTAGGGAAATAAAGGCCTACATTAATAAGACTCCCTGCTTTTCTGCACATGCACACACACACTTTCACACACACACTTTCACTTTAAGACTTTAAAGGCCATTGCACACTGAGTCCAAAATTCTCAAACATAAAAAAAAAAAAAAAAAAAAATTGACCTCACGTTATGTTAATCACGCTTGCACACCGCCTTCGAAACTTTCGTCCGTCATAAAAAAGTTCGGATCGGGTTAGATTTTCTGCGTTTTTCGCATCCACAGCCAGCATTTTGAGAGGTTTTTTGACACTTCACGGCCGGGGGGAGCTCGTTCCGCACATCATTTCACATGCGCAGTCCTTTCATTTTCGGTTTTCGATTCGATTAAGTGTTTGTTCTTGTGATCGGATTAGATGGAATTAACCTCCCCTTTCAATCAGATCGAAATTTCGGATTGATTAAGGTGTGATCGAGCAGCCAATTCGATAACTAATGTATTATTTTGGGTAAAATATATAACCTGGCTGTAGCCTATACAGCTGTTCTGTCTCCCCAGCTCTTCTGTCGGGCCGTGCGCATGTGTGTGTCCATACTTTAGGCTTCTGCCAGTCTGTTCAGGATCGATTGGTTCACGAATCTTCCTTTTAATATGTGGCTCCATAATCGCTAGTAAAGCATCAAACTGTTCCACGCACATTCTGAAGTAAATTTTGAATCGTTCGGGATAAATTCGCAACTCCTTGATAAGGAGGTGGAACTCTCCTTCCTCTCAGCGCAATTTCAGGATTGGATTGACCCAATATTTTCTCTTCCCTTTTCAATAAGAGAGAGGGCAACAAAATCATCCTCACTGCTTGACGAATCCATTTTTTATTTCTGCGCGTTTTTTTCCACAAAGGTTGAATAAATACACATCGGATTCAGTGTGCAAGATTTCTGTGCGTGACGAATTTTTAGGCTGACGAACACGAAAAAACACAAATGAAAATTCCGGACTCAGTGTGCAATGGCCTTAAGTCTCCAGTAACTACAGTATCTTTTCTAAGCAATCAGACGTAGCCTACATGTTTTTGGGGTGATAAAACTGTGAGATCGAATGCTAGCGTAGCTTGTACCCGACACAAATGTTCAGTTATTGCGTTATACATAGTTTATTTCTAGTTTGATCAGGAATTACAAATAGCAAACCCGTGGAGTCCTAGGCAGACTCGATTCAACAGACATTTCTTTCGAAAGTGTAAATCTCTTGCACATTTTTATAGTTCATACACTTTGTAAGCACAATTTAGCGCAACTCTGTGTTTTTGTGGATCTTGCTTTCAATCTTTGTAACTAAACAGTGGGTTGTAGGCTACACAGGTCATGTGGGGTTTATAGTGTTGGTTTCCAAGCATATTTTAAAACAAGAGCAGTGTTGAATTTGGCAATAAGGCTGTTTCTTTTCCTCTTTGTGGTTTTGCTGTCTGTCTGAAGTTGTCTTGTTTTTCTTCTCGCTCTAGTCCCCACAATCAAAGCATACTAGTAATTTCTCTCCTCAGCATTGAGTTGGCCGATTTGGCTGATATGATGTGACTTGATGAAAACAAATCTCAGTTTTACACCAAACCCCCCTCTGGTCCTCTTCAATACCAGATGAAAGCCCAACTTGTGAAGGACGTCTGGACTGACAGCTCAAGCTCTGGTCTGGGACTCCATCTTCAGCGGGGCGTTTGTGAGTGCGAAGGTAAGGTGTGTTTGGGAAAATCTGGCCCTCACCACTCACCCATGCCAACTCAAACTGTTAGCTGTTAGACGTGCCCACTGGCATCAGCTGGGACCCACTTACCCTATTTTCATTTCGTAGAGATCTTTGGGGGGGGATTTAGGAGAGCGGTGAGTATGTGGGGATGTAGCCTCCTTTCGGTTGTCACAACTGGTAAAGGCTTGACTTTGAACTGTGGAGAGAGGAACCTAATTATACCCCACCTGTGCCCGGCTGCAGGGGGAGGGAAGGTAGAGATGAAGCTGTTAACTGTCTCGCAACTGGCACCACCCTGTGTTTGTATACATCTGTGTCTTATTTCCTTCTCTGGCACAATCAGTCCAGGAAGCTAAGCAGGCATGACCGCATTTGGCTACTTCCAAAGACTTTGGCAAAGTTAGACAAGGAGAAGGCTGAGTAATGGAGAAGGGTGGGAGGACATGGGTGCTGTGTGTTCGTGTGTCGCCAAGAGGTGCATTGTTTGTTTTTTCTCTCCCTCTCTTGGTGCTTTGGAAATGCTGGTACAGCAGAAAATAATTGGTCCAGCTCTGTGTGGAATTGAGGGATGGAGTTACAGTGTGGAAGATGAGTCTGTACATCATAATTGTATATTTGTGTGTGCGCGGAGACTCGTGAGATGTTGAAATGCAGTTTTGTGTCAGAGCAAATCAAAAGCAGCTACCTGGCATCTTAAACAGGCTTGAGTGACATCTGACTAATATGGAAACGCCACCGGTAGAAAGCACCTGCAGTGTCCTCAGCGCATCTAATCGGCATCTTCGGTGAGGCAGGGTAATTCGGAGACACTGTTGTGGGCCGCTTTCAGAGGCATTCTGCCGCTTAGTCCATTATAAGTCCTGTCACATTTCGACTGCTTGATGTGCATCTACAAAAGGCTCACGAGCTCCAGATGGGAGTGACATTCACATTTATTGCCTGTAAGGAACTAAGGAACAAGAGCAAAATAACATGATGAAAAGTATCAAGGCTTAATTAAATGTTGAAAAACACTAATTAGAAGGAAATGGTTACGTTGTTTTTCCCTCATTTGGCAGTTTATAGTAAAAAAAAAAAGACCAAAAAGAGGTCAAAAATTGTGAATGACCTCTTTAAAGTCCAGTGTCTTGATCCAATTATTTCCCCAACAACAAAAGGTGGTTAATTTGGGGGACAAAAGATGAGAGATTTTTTATTTTTATTTTTTTAAATAATGTTGTTTCAGAAATGTACGTTATTTTATTTTTAATTCACAGCCACATAAAAAAAAGGTTTTTTTTCTCAGCTCATAAACACATTAAACTTTAACATTTGACTTAACATTGATGTACAAATTGTATCACCTCTATCATTCATATTCTTTTAAAAACCAATAGCAGTACAACTTTGAACTTCCAAAAGCTAGTTCTAACCCCAAATCAGGTCATACATAAAGATGTTCACAGAATCCATGCATACTTTATAACAGGGATGAGCCCATTTCATTTGTCCAGATATTGTCAGCTTTCATTAGTGTGTCTGGAACTGGTGGCAGGCACAGCTTGTGTGCAGGTTGTCAGAGCCATTTACAACAATGGCCAGATATGAACCCCAGGCATGTTTCTCAATGTAAATTACAACATCTGTCTCTATCCACCTGTTCTCAACTTCCGCACTTGTGCTTAATCAAAAAAGAAAAAAAAAATGCAATTAACCATATTGTAGCTTGTCTGTGTTCGAAAACACATTGTGCAGAATATAACAACAAGTGGGAACAAAGTAAAATTTTTATGTGTTGTTTTTGAATGTACTGAAAGGGAAATGTTTTAGACTAGACTTTCATATTTCATTTCATAAGATAAGTGTAATGTGTGATTGCTGCAAAATGAGATGAGAAGGATCTAAGGCAGTTATGATTTTATTAAATTATGTTTTTTATTAACAAAGCTCAGGAGGAGCACGCGCAGAAAATTAACACGAGAGGAGAGCAAATCAACAATCAACGATGAGAGGTATCCCAGCAGTCTCACCTCGTAGCATTGGCAGTTTGCAGCATCCCTCCAACTGTCAATGCAACAAGGTGATCCCAAGCACTTACACTTGGGGGGTGGGGGGGTACTAGGGTTCGGGCCGAATTCCAAGCTCAAAGCCCTTCCCCCGGACAGCACGCCAAATATGCATTAAAATTTCTCCCTCTAATTTTATGTAAGAGTGAACTCGTGAAATACAAATTCAAAAATAAAGCACTCAGAAAAATGTAACTCCAACCTTGAACAAAACAACCAGTAAAATGTATTACATAAAAAGTGAACTGATGATGAACTGAACAAACACAGGGTTTAAATACCATGGCAAACTAATCAACAAAACGAACATCAAGTGCAACAAATCAAACCATCAATGAAAACCTCTCAGTTACTGTTGTAACCCTTGTTCCACGAAGAGCAAGAGAACCGAGACGTTATGTCAAAAATAGGAGGAGATGGTGGGCGAGATACAACTTGTGACGTGAACGTAAACCACCCTGATGGTTGATGTATGCCACCATCTCCACGTTGTCCGTCCGGAATCCGGATACATGCCCACCCTGCAACAAAGGTCAAAACTGGCACAGGGCCAGCAGCACTCCTAGCAACTCAAGGCAGTTGATGTGCTCGCCCATTGCATACAGTGCCCCAGGCCATTCTGGATCCATCTGTTGTGACAACAACATGTCTGGATATTTGTTCTAAGGGCACACCAGCCCGAAGAAACGCATGGTCTGACCACAGTGTGGAAAGTGACAGATCATGTGATGGTCACCCTATGTGTGCCATGGCGCCATGCACATCTCGGGACTCAGTTGTGAAGTCAGTGCTGAAGCGGTCTCATACGCATCAATCTGAGTGGTGTGACACTGTCTGCGGATGCCATATGCCCGAGGTGCCTCTGAAATAGTTTCAGTGGAACCACTGTTTTCCCCCTCGTTCCTGAGACGTGCCGTCATGTTGACCGAGTCCAACTCCATACCGAGAAGAGAGATACTCTGCACAAGGGAGAGTTTGCTCTTTTACTAGTTGACCTGAAGCCCCAGATGGCTGAGGTGCCTGAGCCCCAGGTCCCTGTGTTCACACAACAAATCTCAAGAGTGAGCAAGAATGATCCAGTCGACGAGATAGTTAAGAATGTGAACGCCGACTGTGCAAAAGCAGCCAAAACGACTTTTGGACCTTGTACTGAAATGCTTGACCCTCAAAACCATACTGAAGGAATGGTCTATGTTGAGGCAAAATAGAGACATGGAAAAATGTGTCCCTTTAGGTTGTCTGCTGCAAACCAATCTTTGGGGCTAACGCACATGAGGATGCTTTTCTGCATCAACATTTTGAACGGAAAGTTGTTAAGGGCCCGATTCAAGACACACAGATCAGAATTTGGCCGTAATCCACCGTGTGGATTCTTGGGTAGGATGAGGTTGGCTTGGTGGGATGTAAAATCCTGACTTCGTTTCGACTGGAAGGACTGGCTTTACTGCATCCTATGCTAGCAGGACCTCAATCTCTGCACACAGGACGGGGGCAACTGTTTGCGCAGTCTCATCCCAAGACGTCAAACAACGCTTTTTACCATGCGTCAACATCTGACATTTTAGGGTACCCTTTAACGTCATTTAGATGACGCTATCTAATCCTAACCCTACCCCAGACCTAAACCCAACCACGTCATCTAACTGACGTTAAAGATAAAGCGTCAGTTGGATGACGCCCCAGGATCGTCATCTAACTGACGTTAAAGGGTACCCTAAAATGTCGATACATTAGACAGACACTGTCAATTGACCTAATGTGGTTGGTCTAATCAAGTTATTCACCCATGTTCACTGGTTGTTTGTGTGGTAGGATGAAATAAAACGTAATAAAATGAACGAGCTCACAGTATCGTTCATCAGGCAATAATACAGTACGTTCAGTTCACGTTCGCCCAAAATATGAACGTTCATTGAACGCGTTCAGGCACAACACTGCTGATAGGGAACCCATGGTAATGAACTCAAACACAGGAAACTGAACTAAAACGCATGTAAACCCACCCCAAAACAAACACAATTACAATCCATCATAACAATAATGGTGTTAGGTTTTCATCTACATTTTTATAATGGATTTTTGCTCAGCATTTTCCTAAAAAAAATCCATAGAGTAACTTTATGCAAATATTTTTTTTTCATTGCTTCAGACACTAAACAGGAAGTTGTTGAAAAAAAAAAACAGAGCAAGTGGAGTTAAACTCACAGGTCACTATTTTTATTTAAAGCACTCTTGCTGCACATGCCATAGCTGTCCCTATCCATCCATGCCAACCCTTGTTCCTACGCTCCTTTCTTTCTTTACCTTGAGCGTTTGTTTTCGTTTTACTCCCTTGAACCTTGCCACACGGGTGGTGACACACAGGGCCTGAGAAGGAAGATGGAGAGGTGGAGCAGGCCAGAATGATCACTATCATTAACATTCACCGCGGTTCACTTATCATCCCTGACTCCTGCGACATGGCAGCCATTACCTCGCGTCCGCAGGTGGAGCAGCACCATACATATTGCATTGTGCCAGTGCCGATTTATGTATCCAGTAACAAAAGGAAAGTCTAATGAAAAAATACAGGGGGCAATCATTTATGCTCCTTCGCTTCCTCTTCCTCCTGAAGATGGGGGAGCGGCAGCATGGACAAAGCGGGGAACACCAGCTGTCTTCTTTCCACATCAGTCCTCTACGCTGCACTGTCAGTCAAATTCTCATTTGCAGAGCGAGCGAGGTTAACCTGCATCAGAGCATCAGGACTGTGACAAGGGGCCTATCAGAGCCCGAATCACTATGTCAGCCACAAAAGAAGAACAGGAAAGGTTGGTGTCTCAAACATACTTTAGAGTGCATGAGGTGACGGAATGTGAAATCTCATTCACGTTTATTCAAATCAGGCGCATCAAGAAGAACCAGCCCAGGTTTGACATCTATGATGCCAAAATCATCGGTTCTCATGTCTTGTAATTGTGATCCACCGCATTTTAATATGTTTGAATTTTCAGTGACCGCAATTTCAGTTTATTCCTCACACAAATCTATCAAATGACTTCAGAAGACTTGGAATATTGAGTCTTATGGACCTGTCATTATTCTTTTATGGTGCTTTTTTGGTCAGTTTAGATCATCTTCTAGTCTACAGAAAAAAATAAAATAAAAATCATACAGATTTGGAATTAAATGGTGAGTTTTCATTTCCATTTTTGGGTGAACTGTTCTTTAAAGGGACATATTTATTTATTTTTTCACGTATTGTGATAGCTACATTTGAGTAGGGGGGGACTTGGTTCTATTTGTCGGTTGTTGTTGAAGGCAGATCTGAATGCCAGATTTCATTTGATTGTAATATATGGCCAGGGTTTATGTGGAGAGGATCATTTCCAAAGATAACTCACTGGAAGATGGAGTTGACATTTTGATTACTTTTGATCAAGCCGACTTTCAATGATTTTGAAATTCAATGATTAGATAAAAGTGTTTGTCGTAAATTAGTCACACTTTGGGCATACCCATACGTAAATGTAATATACGAGTACATATATTACATTTCCGAATGGGTATCACTTGCTTCAAATAAAAAATTCTGTCATCATTTAAATATGACTTTTTTCCAGAAGAACACAAAAGGAGTTGATTGATTATCAAAATTAGCAATATAATTATGCTGTCAAAAGCTTATATTTTCTACATAACGAAAATGTACAGTACAGTGATGATTGTCTGTCAAGTTCAAATGCAGTTTTTCTTTATTTAAACATTATTTTGAACCTAGGTACTCAACTAAATCTTCACTTGAATTGCCTTGTCTCGTGTAGGGTTTCAGGTGAACCAGGACCACCCCTCAAAAACACAGGTGCATTGATTCAGATGGATACTTTGTGGCATTTTTTCTATTTGTCCTATCAACAAAAAAATAGCAACACTTAAGCCTCTTGTAAACCAGATAGTATAGTAAACGTAATACGTAAATACTAAAGGCAGAAGTAAAAATGTCACCAAAATGATGAACATCACAACTGGGTTGCTTCAATCCATTTTTATTTATTGCTAAGAAGAGTCTCAAAACACGCTGGTAACCTAATTCTACACAAGGCTGTGGACCAGTGTTGTTCCTCTGAGGACGGCTGTATAAATAGAATCCATAATGGACCAGAGTGAGATGCTATCATTTATCTCCGACTCTCACAAACACAGTTCAGATCTCTCCTCATTTTCCTAATGATCTCCTTCTTTTTTGCTATGTGTTTTACTTTAAGGTGCGCAGGATCCAAGCTTAATGGACACAATTTATCACTGGCTGATCCGACCCAAGTCCAGTTTATCCAGTAAAGTTGAAGAACAAAACAAATTGCCAAACCAAATGCTTTTTGTTGAGGGAATTGGCTTATTTTTCAAAGAAGTGAGGAAATGAAAAACAAGGGAAACACCGACCCTGATTTAGGTCTTTGAGGTAAAACTGTGGTTTGTGTAGATGCAAACATGAGTCAAGATGGGTTTCATTTGAAATAAATTATTTAACCCTTAAACACATACTTTCGGTCTTTTGTGACCTGGGACGTCATTCATTATCCTCCTCCTCATTATTTTTTTTTTAAGTTATACATCAACCTTCTTAGTATTCCTCAGTCAATTCATTATAAACAATATAACAAGAAACAATTATAAAATATATAAAAGAATGCCTATTTTCCAAATTTTTTTTTCTGCATAACAATAATTGAATCTCTGATGACTGAATAAGTGCAATTCACCTTTATTCCACAAGTTGTCTGATACACAATGATGAAGTAACATATCACTCATAGTTACCACAGGCAGAAAACTAAAGAACAGGAAATATCATCAGCAAAACTTGAAATGGCTCAGTGATTTACTGCACAGTGAATGCAATCAAATATTAGTGTCAATGCCACTTGATGTTGAAGAAGCTGTCAGCGATCAAAATTGTGGATATGTTGAAAATTATAGTTTTGAGAATATGTTTGAGGTTGTGAATATGACCCAGATGCAAATGAGCTCTGACGAGGATAGTGATAGTGTTAAACATTTGCTCAAACTGATCCTTCCAAGCTCCAAAAGGTAACAAAATGTATTCTTCTGAAATGGACACTCTTAATAGCAGGAGAGTTTTATATTATTGCGACGGGTAGAGATCCATCTGTGTTGGATATAGATCCGGGTCCCTAAAGACCCATGATTACCATTACATGAGAGTAGATGTTAAAACTTCATGCTGATTTGCACTAGGCTTTTGCCAAGATAAGCAAAACTAAGACATAGCTTTACAGTAAACTATGCTTCTCCATCCTTTTACGCTTCTTTCCATATGGTGGTGTGACTCCCCTTCTGTCCGGCGTTAACAGCTGCAGTGTACTTGGCGCGTCAGCACACACGACGGCTGCAACTACAGTGTGGTCTCCCTAGTGGACCAGCACGACAACCGTCTGTATTGAGTCGAGTAGGGGACATCTCTAGGGTCTTCAAGTGGGCACCTTCCGTCCTCAGTGTTTCGACGACTAGCCCACGGAACCTCAAGAGGGCTTGACAGTGACTCTGGCGTCCCAGAGTCACCCCCCTCCATCCCCCACTCGACTCAGCCCAGCTTACTAACCTCTACATCCCTCCTGCTGCTGAGACCGAACCAAAAATCTCACAATCTCTCCGCAACCCAAGCATACGTGCCAACCCGTTTGACTAAGGCTGTCGAGCCCCACTGTTGCGTTAATGCAGTTTCAGTGGCAACGGTTCCGTATGGCATACCACCGCAAAACACAATATCTGCCCAAACACCCGTCATCCATGCAATATACACAGGAATGTAATGACTGTAAATACTATGCAACCTATACAAATAAACAAACAGTCTCTGAGTTTTTCAAGAATTCTATGAAACCGTAGCGTGGCGGCCTGTACACAGCCAGCCAGAATATTTCCGTCTCAACCACAGCCAGTTGCTGCTCCTCTCTGCTGCTTCAGATAAGTTCTTTACTGTTCGCCGCAACTCTTGGCCACTGAATCCGACGTCTCTGAGGAACCGGGTTTTAGAGTGTGCCACAAAACCTCGACAACCCACTTCCAAATATTGCATAATAATTGGAGCAACATTCATGCATTTAAGAGTTAAGAATTTTTTTTTTTTTTTTTACGTTCGTCTAAGGAGTTACGATTTTGATAACATAACAATTAAAGGCTCTATACCAATCAGCTATTGATGGGAAACCTATGGAATTTAAAGATTTCGTTTCTGATTTCAAATGACAGTTCTGAATCCTTAATGATTCTGTAACGCTTTAGATTTCAGCCCGGAAAATACTGTGTAATTATAGTGTACCTATAAAGTACTTATACATGCAAGTATAAGTGAACAATGTCAAGTTTGGGCAATAAAGGGGTAACAACCAGGAGAAATAAAATATATATAATAAAATATTATAGAACTAAGGGGTACTTATTATACTATTATGATACAACAATCTTACATTTGGGAGCAATTTAGTGAGAACATTCCATTCACTGTGTACCTTTTTGTAATAATTGTGTACCAAGTTAATACATACTGTATAGGCTTTTTAAAAATGACAGGGTACATGACTATGCATTTATATATATAGAGAGAGAGAGAGAGAGAGAGAGAGAGAGAGAGAGAGAGAGAGAGAGAGAGAGAGAGAGAGAGAGAGAGAGAGAGAGAGAGAGAGAGAGAGAGAGAGAGAGAGAGAGAGAGAGAGAGAGAGAGAGAGAGAGAGAGAGAGAGAGAGAGAGAGAGAGAGAGAGCAGATGTTTAAGTTTGGACTAAAAGCTAAGACTATTGCAATTTTTTTAATATACTGGGAAATATATCTGGTTTAATGTTTTTACAGGGTAAGTGGTGCTTGCATAATAAAGGTTTCAAGTCAGTGATATGAGATTGTGTATGCATTTTAATTGTACTTACCCTGTAAATACATGGAACGGGCAACAAACACCACTTTAATTTATTCAAATATTATTTTATTTGATATCATAAAAGAAGAATAAGTACCCCTTAGTTCTAGAACACTTACAGTATTAGCATTTATATGTTACCCCTTTATTCCCCAAATTTAAAATATTGTTCCCTTATACTTGCATTGTAAGTGCGTTTTAGGTACACTATAATTACTGAAGGTTACGCTGTAAAATCGCTTTAATTACGCAGTACTTTCCGTGCTGTAATCCAAAGCGTTACCAATGATTTCATTAACAATTCTTTTAAAGTATCATCAACAAAGCAAAAACAATGCTACTTTTGGGAACATCACATTAATTTAAGTACATTTTTATATTATTTCATTATTCTTTTTAAAAGAACATTTTTTATTACAAAAACTCAACATTGTTATAGAAACCACAAGTTAATAATTTATTTTCATAATCATTTGGACTTAATCAAAGAGTTGTCTCATACATTTGAGACTGATTTTTAGTCATTTTAACTAATTCATTAAAAATGAAAAGTCATTTGTTCTTAAATTGCAGAACATTGGTTACAATGAACTGTTTGTTTGCTTGTTCTTGAGTGCGACACAATCAAAAAAAAAAAAAAAAAATAGTCAAATCAAATAAACACTGTCCAGCTATTTTAGTAATGTTCTATCAGCAGAAGAATGCACAAGCACTTTAATTGAACCAAACATCATGAAAATGTATTAAACGGAAATATTTCTGAATAAGAGCTGGTTTTGAGGTTCCTAACCCTACACTTTGTTTTAAATGCGCAATGAAAGCATTTGGCTGGTTGCTTTTGCTCTATTGTTTTGACAGAATGTGGTCTCAGGTGATGTTTGCCTGTGTCCTTGAGTAACTCCTGCGGGAGTTTGGGTAAACAGCTTGTTGTTAACCCTTTAATTGGTGCACAGACACAAATGTAAATTTAATGTAAAGCACATGAAGAAAAAAAAAAGACAACTCCAGCATTTGGTTGCACACTCTAATGACTGAGAGTCATACATTACTCAGCGACCAACCCAAATTGCTTGTTTTAGCTAATTCACTTTGAAGGCTTTTTGTGCTACTCTTTAATTCGAATCGCTAATTGACTCAAAGTAGGATGCATCTCCGTGCCAGGGCCCATAGGCACTCGGCAACATGGAGCTCCAGCGAAAAGATTTTCAGAAGGATGAGGGGAAAGAGGGAAGAGACAGAGAGCAAAGACAAATCTCAGCCCGTACCCCCCGGGCAATGCCACGGCTCCATGCAGTAGATTAAATTCTGGCCCGGGCCCAAGTGAAGGCCTGCTTTTTAACCACTGATTTTCTCATTTGCCTTTAGAGGCCTGCGGCCTGGCAGGCTGTGCGGAGCATTACCAGCCTGCAGCAGCACTTAAAACACATTTTAGCCCAGGCTAACAGCTGGCATCCTGGCCAAGAGACTCGTCTCATGTGACGGAAGGGAACCTAAAGCGGGGAGGGGCGGGGGGTGGGTGTGAGAGTAGCCAATCGCACAAAGCCTGGCTGAAATAATGATAGCGGCAGATGAATCTGATTATGTGTGTTCATGTAATTGTGATTCACTTAGAGGCCATGTTTTGAAATATATTTTTAATTTACATGATTTGGTTATGCCCCTTGTTCTTTTTATCTTTCATTTGTGGGTGGACACACATGAGAGACAATGCCATTATCAGGACCTGGGCTGTGAAAAATTGTCTGTAAGCTCATGGAGAAACTTTTATTTTACTTAATTTATATCTAATAGGGTCAAAAGGAGTGGGGCGTGTTGCAGAGCAATGGGAAGACTAACAATTTGTCTGAAGCACACAAACACAGACAAGTTGACTGAACTGTGTGTGTGTGTGCGTTAAATGTTATTATTAAATGTTAAATAATAATAATGTATCAATAAAGCAAATATGTTTATGTTTAGATATAATTTACTAAAAAATTAATTTTTATTGATAGCTACTTTATTTTAATGTAGCCTATCCTTGTTTCAGTGTAATTATACAAGCTCTGAGTAATATTAATTAAATTCATGTACTTACTATAAAGTTAAGGTTAAGATTGATGTTTAGCTTAGGACTATTGCATGTAAAATGACATAATTTACTGTTATTATTATAGTAAGTGCATGTAACGTGTAAAAATGACAACGTGTAAAATAAAGTTTTGCCTTATTTATTATTATTTTTAAATAATTAATACATTGTATTTTAGATCACCATATATTTGTTTTATTGTAACAATTAGCAATTCATGATGCAAGCAATGTGGTGACTGAAGTAAATGTAAATGATCTGTGAAAAGCGCAACTTTTTACTTGTAACACACACACAGTATATGCATATTTCGGAACCCTCAGCTTGAATCGGCATGCAGGTTCTGTATCTGTGTGTGTGTGAGCTGGTGACAAGCCAGTGATTGTCAGCAGAGTTATGCAGTGTTCAGTACAGCAGTCTCTCTTTCTGTGTCCCATGCCTTTGGTTTTCAATCTCATGCTTCACGTCCGCTGAGCCCACACCATCAGGGGCTCTTATTTACGACTGAGGGTCCTCATACAATCTCCCGTCAAGGGTCCAGACCAGTGCGGCCCTCCCTTCCTCTCTTCCTGGGTTCATCCTCTCTCCTGCTCTGTGTAGAGAGCTCATTATTGTCAGCTTCTCAATGCACTGCTGGACAGGGCTTCAGCTGAATCCATTCTGGTATATTCAATTATTGTCCCTGTCCTGTGACATGTACTTTTTTTATGGTGCTATTTTTAAAGCGAATATATTTTTTTGCACTTTTCTGAAGAGTCTCTGTCAGCATAGGCCCTGTTCTGTGTTTTGAGTTTGGGACCTGTCTGTATGAGTCTACATTAATGCTGCGCTATCACATCAGTTTAATACGTGGTTATATTGTATGGTGGGACGGCTGGCTGTTGATTGATTTTCAGTGCAGTCTCCTGGGGCTGGCGTGATTTTATTTAAGTGAGTGCACACATCATTTGCACGCTAAGGTTCAGCTAACTTGCTCCATATTCAGCCTTTTTTAAAGGCGCCATAAACAGCGCCCTATCTTTAGAATGGGCCGTTGTGAAATGTGTACTGTGGTGGACAGTAAATATGAGGTTGCCGTGACTGCCAGCAGAAATTCACACACAAGGCCGCCTCGTAATGTATCGCTCTGATCTTCAGTCAGATAATGACTCTGGTATGTGTAGTAACAAAACGTGACTTGCCATTTTTAAAAAATCTGGATACTAAAGGAGGCTGAACTCGAGCTTCAGGGGAGAGCAAGATTATTGGTGAATAATGACTTAAATTTTAGTCTGTTCCTCTCACAAAGCTATATATATATATATATATATATATTCAGAAAGAGGTCCACTGAAAAAGTCAGGGAAAATGTAAAAGTACTCTTCAAATAAATTTAAAATGAATTAAATTAAAAATGCTTCTCTGACATTAAAGGTAAAGCGTCAGTCTGATATCCTCTGATAGCGGCATCTAACCGACGCTAAAGGGTGCCCTAAAGCGTCAGATGTTGACATATGATCAAAAACGTCAGTTAGATGACGTCTTGGGATGAGAATGTGTTGATCTAACAGTACTCTCATAGTAAGTAAAAAACAGCTTTAATTTAATGCAAAGTAAATATTTTACAGATAATATTTAATGACATTTTAATTAATTTGAATTTATTTTAGATAAATTATTTAATTTAGCATTTATTTTTGGTCATTTACCATTATGCTGACTTTATAACGTCATGATGTTAAGTATTGTATAGTATAAATTTTATATTATTTTTTATCTGTTAAGGGTGATTGGGTATAATAATATTGCCTATAAATGCCTTTATATTTTATGAAAAAAAGGTATGAGGGTATCCTCAATATCTAAGTGTCTGTTATCAAAAAGTTTGAAAAGACTTTGATTATTGTGTGCGAGTCAGTATATTTTAAGAAGATTTTTTTTAGTCTTTTTTTGTAATTTGATGATGTGGTCAATAAACTATTGTTATGTTGCATAACATTTTCATAAATGTCTACATTTGTGAAGCATAGAAAAAGCAACTGCATACCGGTTTGGCATAACATGAGGTTGAGTAAATGACAGAATTATTATTTTTGGGGGGTGAACTATTCTCAATGTCCTTGCGATGATTAAATCATTAAAAAAAAAAATTGACAGGTTGTGAACGCTTGACGGATCAGGCCTAAAGGTGAGCGTCCCACAATGCAACATCTCTCCACCTTTCCATTGGCTCTGGGCGGGAGCATGAACGGAGTGCCGGCCTCAAATAGAGGTGGCATCTGGTGCCCAATTTGTCATGCCTGAATTACCTGAGAGCTGATAAGAGTTGAAGTTTTAATAAAAGTTGGGAGCTGTAGATAGCTGGCTGAAGGACACTGATGAAGTGTCTTGGGGCCTATTTCCACCTCGAGATAAGGAGCTGAAGAGAGAGAGGAAGGTGGGTCGCAGGGCCAGAGATGCGAGTGCACACACTAATGTTCAGGGTGTGTGTTTTTTCTCTTTCCCCAGTATCTCAGTTTGGAGAAGATATAGTATATACACATATGGTGTGGGAAAAAAAATAATGACCAGGATCTAAACGAGGAGAAACCTGGGTGGATCTGGTTATCTCTGGTGTTAAGTTGTGTAGTTTCAAATTTTGTCAATATTGCATAATTGTATAATCATTTATTTAATGTGTACATTTTTATTTTATAATTTGATATCTGGCATGACGACTCTCAGAGTGTTTGGCATGGTTATGGTTATGTCCATGTTGACATGTTTGGTCTTTGTGGAATAGATCTGCTATGCTGGCACTGCTGTTGGTTATTACTTGCAACGGCCAATACATCTGCTGTGAGCAAGACATGCTGCTGTCTTTTACTTTTATAGATGAACATTTTATTTGGTTTAATAATAAATAGGCTACTACACAAAGCACATGCTCACATAAAAATGATAAAAAACAATTTTCATATACTCAAAACAAAACCAAAGAGGAAAGACATGCACAAACACAAATTATATTTGAAAAACAAAAGAATCTGACTATAAAAACCCTTTTTAATATTCTGTAGCAGTTTATTTTCATTATTCTGTCAAGTATGTTTTAATCCAAACATTTTAATCATTGCCATGGAATGTTTTTCTGTCTTGTCTTCGTTAATGTTATCAAACGTTATAAAATCAAAAACCCTGCGTTAACGAACATTTTCGTTAGTAATTTCCTTGATGAGATTAACACTGACGGTGTCCTAACGTTATGTGTCCCTCCCTCTCTTTTCACTCTCTCTCTCTCTCTCTCTCTCTCTCTTCCTCTCAATCTCGTTCTGTGATTTGGCCTCCCGCCAGCATCTATAGCTCACCCTCAGCTGTGGCGGCAAGCTCCAGATGTGCCAAAGGCGTGTTTTTTCTCTTTTTCTCCCCACGTGTGTTTGCGAGTGTGTGTATGTGTGTGTGTCTGCGTGCAGGTTTTGCCAGCTGACTGCACCGTTTGATAACCCGCTCTCTGGATGCCCATCACCGGCCGCAGAGATAGAATTAAATGATGATGATCTTCCCACGAGTTGGGTGCGGAAACAGCGCGTATAAATCTTGATTTCATCTCAGCGTGAGAAGTCTTTATCCATCATCACTCTTAATGAACAAGTCATTAGGCGCGATGAATGGCGCGCAGGGCCGTTCTCGCCGACGCTTTTGTTTGCGGCTTTTTGGGGGGCAACTTCCGCGCCCTTTCGAGGGGGTCAAACTCATTGCTCCAGATGTGGGGGTAACCTCTCCAGCCTCCCCTCCTCTGAGGTGCCCAGGGCCAGCATGTACTAAGCAGGTTGGAACAAATAAGTAAACAGAAATAAGCATGATTGTAATGCCCTGAGGTGTCGACATAAAACTAATTTTATTTTTCAGTGGTCCTTCATTGTGCTACTTTTATATGTTAAAAATCTAGTGCGAGTCAAGTTTCGGTTCTTGGAATCATGCAATAATGGGAATATTCAACAAAACTTTCATGGCAATTCGTAACTATGTTTTTGCGAATAGAGGGCTAATTTGGGGGAATTTGTAATCTCCTACTGTTTTGATCTGCTGACGCACCACTGAAGATTAGGCTTCAGATTAGGGGTGGACCTCCAAGATCATTATTTTGTTCTTTTTTTTTTATTTTTTGTTTTCATATCAATCACATTGTATGAATTCATACGAAATAGCTAAATTATGAGGGTACATTTCACCTCACCTTCATGTCATTCCAAACCTGTATGAATCGTCCATAATTTTTTTACAATTATAGGGGACTTAGGAATTCAAGATTTAATATAAGAATGCAAAAGCACCATAGTCATCCATACAACATTTTTTTTTTTCAATTAATTGGTCAAAACAGTTCACAAAAAAAAATATTTGAAGGATTAGTCTGAATTATTTATTCCTGAACTAGACTGATCCAGTTCCAAATTCTGTATATTTATTCAAGATCCAGATCAGGGGTGCGTTTCCCGTACAATGACGTAGTTCGCTGCTTCACTACCATAGTGCGATGCATCGTTGGAGAAATCAATCGAAACCCACTGTCGCGAAGTATCGTTCAACCACGTTGGTTTTGCACGTGGAGTAATAACTATGAAACTGTTTGAGATCCAATTAACGCTAGATTTTTTAATATAAATTACAAACATGTAATCTGAGGACTATTTCTAATTGTTCTCAGTTATTTTGCTTTATTACCAGACTCAATATCTGGCTCGTTCTTACATAGTACAGCTCGTTCACACATGTGCACTCTTCAAACACGGTACTTTAAATCTTTTGACAAACTAAAAGCCGTAAATTCCATTTGTATGTATTCTTAATAAAAGGCACCGGTTGTACTGAATGTCAGCTTGCTTATTTTGCTCAAGATAAGGATTTATTACGCCCAATATAGAAACGATGCCTCTAACCACAGGTTGAGAGCTGTCGCTCAAACCACACAACTTTGCGATGCTGTTCGCGAATGTTCGTTGGAACGATGGTTTCGGGAAACACCGACTCGTTGACTCGTTGCTGATAACGACGGAACTTGCGACCATAGTTGGCTAACGAAGCTTTCGAGAAACGCACCCCAGTTTGATTTGTGAATGACTCAGACCATTTTTTTTGTTTGTTTTTTGTAAATCAGATCAACCTTTTCATTGAAAACAATGATTCGCTCACTAATGAAACATCATCACGTCTACACAACAAGAAGAAAGATTAAGTCTCCATTCATTGTAATAGCAAAAGGGGGAAAAACATTTTTCTTTTTTTTTTCTTTTTTTTTTGCCTTTTTGGTTTCTGCAAAGAAGGATTGTTTGGATGAGGGTGAATAAAGGATGACAGACTTTTCATATTTGGGTGAACCAAGTCTTGAGGGAGTTCAAGTGAGTTCTGTGATGATATGAGAATACAATGAGAAACTCTACAGGGAACTTGAATGTTGAGAGGTTCAGTCTCTGAGTCAGTACCCAATTGTGTTCAGTTGCAAGGTCCTTTAGTGTTTGGATATTTTCCCTTTTTCTTAAGCTACACTGGCTCTTCTAGTTAAAAAAGTTTTGGCAATTCTCGGAGGCTCTTGTATTTGCAATCTAGATTAACTTAAAAGCTTTCTTAAAGAATTTAAGAGCATTTTCAGTGTAGCCCCAGGCTACCGAAAGCAGACGCTGTACCACCTGCATCAAATTTGAATGAAAATGCCTCAAGACTCTTTCAGCTCTGTAAAGTAGAACGATATTTATTTTGTGAAGGAAGATGCTTCTCAAAATTGTTTGCCTCGGAAATGCGACAAAATAGAAATTCACACAGGGCAAATGTATTTAACTTTTCATATGTTCACAGAGCATAAATTTGCATTTGAGCTCAAAAACAGCGCACTGATTCTGACTTTCCTTGTTAGTGACAGCTGCCATGTTTTAATGTCACATTCTCGTAGGCTTGTGGCTCTGAAGCCCTCAAGATCCTGCTGGGAATCACATCACTCAGTATGTTCGATAATATCTCTTCATCATTAAACTAGACACCTTTCATTCTTTAAACACCACTCTATTTCTCATGGCATTTAAAGGTACAATATGTAAGAAAATCACTTGCACAGCGTGATATATGTCCTGCAGATGTGTACTTACAATATCCCAAAAGTCTCCAAACATTTTTCATTTAAGAGAAATTACAATTTTAAATAAGTGGCCGTCCCGTAAAAAAATGTTGCCTGTCAATGATATATCCACGCTATCCTTGGTTTCCATTCCTACTGCTATTGCCATGATGTAACCATGGCGACAGACATGGACAGCTGCATAGTGTGTAACATTTTGTTTCTTTCAAACATAGACCATGGCATGCAGACTTTGGGACAAACAAGGAGAACGTCTCAGTTACGTATGTAACCCTCGTTCCCTGAAGGAGGGAATGGAGACGTAGTCGATGTGTCGACTGATTGGGATCATGCTTAGAGAGCCTGACATCTTCAAGTACTACTAAAACGAGCCAATGTAACTGGTGTGTGTGATACACACTCTGAGCGTAACTCAGAGTCAGCGGTCGTCCAGCAATAGTGGCGACGGGACTACATCTCTGTTCCCTCCTTCAGAGAACGAGGGTTACATACGTACCCGGGACGTTCCACTTTAGTAGCTCACATTCGACGTAATCGATGTGTCGAATGATTGGGATCCCAATTAAAATACCATCTAGTGCTGCCACCTTCCAGTGCCTACATAAAAGCCTCCAGATCCCCCCACAATTAAGGCGAGGAAGGGACAGGGGACACATCCAACCCAGAGGGAGGTAATATGTAGAGAATACACATATGAACTGGGCAGATGACCGGGCAGTACAACATATGGAATGTCACTGAGGTGGCTCCAGCCTAAATGGGGGAGACTCAACCAAACAGTGACGGCAAAGCAGGCTCTGCCAAGGGAAGACACAGGCTTGCTGGAGGGAGCCATACCATGAAAGAATACACATATGGGATCACCGTAGGGATCACAGCATATGGACCCAGCTTAACACAGGTTCCAACAGTGCATAAGAATGCAACATGACATCATGACTTTTGCGTAAACATATACACCACTTTTGAGTCAGGTGCCGTTGAGCTATCCGCGTGTATCTGCGTGTATGCGTATATGTCTATGCCATTAACGTCCGCGTCATTCCGCGTGTCCGTACACGCAGTCAAATCTCCAGTCATAAATGCCATTAACCCCAGTGACGGTTAAGTTTAGGGATGGGGTTGAGGCAAGTCATATCTTTTTTTTTTTTTTTACCTAGGATGGTAAGGGAACAGTCATAAATGCCATTAACCCCAGTGACGGTTAGGTTTAGGGACGGGGTTGAGGTAAGTCATATATTTATATAACGTTAAGTCAACGGCGTTCATACACACGCTGAAAGGCGATTATGCGTCTTGATAGCACGCCAAAAATATAAATACGAATTGCCGTGTCATACACACGCTACTTCATGAGATCAGCCTGAAGAATGATAGGCCTGGCTTCAGACGTTCCGCCAAGTCCGTTGCCGAAGGGTATCGAGGAGCTCAACAGGGTTCAGCTAAAAAGTGGAACTGGAGAAAGAATTGCGCACGTATCTAGTCCATAGGAGGGAAATGGCACAGCAAGCCAAAACAACAAACCGGGCTTACAACCTCGCTTGGAAACAGCCTTCCCTCTCTGCTAATTTCCTTGAAAGATAAGAGCTGGTCTGAGATCCTAAGGCTTGCGTTCTGTGCACTTGCAGGCTCACCACCTGGTCCCAGTTTAAGGAAGAGGTAGGAACCTTGAGCACACATCCACAAGTCGATGACGGAAAGCGAGCAAGTCCCTACCCTCTAGTAGAGACCAACACTAGATGTGATAATTCACTGTTTTGACATGCCCTGACATTTGTGCTTTGTTCGTGTTAATGGCACAGGTGAAATGACACTCTATTTAGCCCAAACATGGCTACCATAATATGTGAGCAACATGTATGTACATGCTTGTATTTGAGAGAACATTTGTATGCATGGTTGACAAAAAAAATTACGTTTCTGAAATGAGGCCACAAAACATACTGAATGTGTCCACAAGACTTTTGACTAATGGATGTCACCTAGAGTTTTTGCTTCAAAATGATCTGAAAGTCATCCTGCCTAATTATTAACTTAAAACGATAGATTGTTTTAAATTGTGAAAAAAAAATATACATGGAAAGGCAATATGTGAATGGGTGTGAACAGCCCAACCACTTCAAGAAGAATTAGGTTGTTCTCACCTGAGAAGACAAAGACTCACAAAATAATCTGTCTTTCATTCAGATGTGTCGCACAAGAAAGAATGCAAGGACAATATGTATATATATATATATATATATATATAGGTCAGGTGCAGTGTGATGCTCACCTATGAGCGCACGGTCTGGGCTACTCTCAAGCATGTCCATGGGTGCCCTGGCCTGACACACCTGTAGCAGCAACATGGCACGCAAGAAGAGGCAGCTTGCCCACAGGCTTTGTAAGCTGTGCCCATCAGAACGGACAAGAACTCACAACTCACAGGCCTTAGGGGGGAGACGAGGATCCCCCCAAAAGGCAGCGGCCGCTGGACACAGGTGCACCTGTGTCGGCGACAGACCACTCCACTGGAGGGATAACCTCACAAACCCTCACCACTCCTCCATCAAGGGTAGTGAGGGGGAAAGCTATCCAGGCAGTTTCTGGCAGAGAAATGTGCCATCCACATCCTGCTAAGCTCTCCATGCACTTCGGAAAAGAAAGGCATTGGGGCAGCGAACCGAGAACCAGCACGGCCACCCCGAGATACCAATCCTCCAATGAGACTGAATGGGACCGGGATCTCAACACCGCGACAGTAATATTCCCGCAATGGAAACATGTACCACCCACAAAAGCTGTTTCACCGTGCTGTAAGCCCAAACACGTGATGCAACAATTCTGACCGTCAGAGAGAAAAAAGGGAATGCCCACATCCAGAAATGCACAAGTGGAATGACATCTTTTTCTTGTTTTCTTTTTTTTTTTTTTTTTTTTTAAAAGACGCATATGCATTCATGTTGCTCTTTCAGGAAATAGGACCCATCACCAGTGCCGGAGCACACAGGGGAATGACTGCGGCAACACTGAACAGTGAACTGAAACAGTGAAGAACTCACTTTTCTGCCCTCTAACCAGCCATCAACACACACAAAGCTTTAGAAAGCTGTTAGAACAGTAGTTGAGAGCTCAAAGCTCGCGATCACCGCTGCACCCGCGCTTTAGAAACCACCAGCACTGGGAGAGTTTTCAGAAGAGCACCAACACAGTCGCTCGATGTAAACAACAGCACTCTTCAGAGACATCAAACGATCGGCTCCAAAGTGAAAGACAACTAGTGCGTGCATCCACTTCTGTATTTATACCCGTGGCACAGGGCCGGAGTGTATAATGCATTTCACGCACAACAATTACATTGGCTCGTTTTAATAGTACTCGAAGATGACAGGCACTCTAAGCGTGATCCCAATCAGTCGACAAGTCAACTAAAATAAGGATCAATATCAAAGTGGCGTTTTTGAGATGCTGAGAGATGCCATGTCCGTAACCAACTTGGACTTGACAGAGCTTCACAAGTCATGAATTGATAGCTTTATTAGATAGGTGAGCAAATGTACATAACACAAATCGTTATATAATGTTAGCTCAACATGATGAAATGTTAGAATATGGTCAGTATGTTATTCTAATGTTGATCTAGCTTACTGTTAGTTTCATATAGCAAACAAACTAACACATAGTATAACACTATAACTTTCAACAGACATTTAAAAACCCTTTAGTGTGATAGTGTAACGTTAGACCAAGTGAAGCAGCGCTGCGTTACCTCACAAGTTTAATTCATCTAATAAACTGACTGTGTGAGTAATCCAGCACTTGCGGGTAGTTCGGTAGAATTAAATGACCTTTCTTCTTTATATCCGCGTGACTCGCGTGTATTCTCTGTCTATTTAGCAATTGCGACCTGCTTCATACCACTGTAATGTTAATAAACATGAATGTTCGGACTCATCCATAAACATTATTAGATCCATCAGCTTGACAATTGCCATCATTCAGCTCATCACTGCGTTATAAAACTACGCCTTTGTTATTTTTGGAAAATGTGCCCTCTCGTGGTGAAAAAAAACGAATATTGGTGAATATTGTGCCTTTAACAGTGGATGCCCCACCCCCACCCCCCTTTAATCTCCTTTCTCTCACTTGAAAAAGTTTTTAGATGGCTATTATGCAACGCCTCTGGTTCTACTTGCACAGCTTTGAGTGAGATTTGAACCAGCGTTTCCAGTTTTGGATAATACAGTCTCATCCCAAGAAGTCATATAACTGACGTCTTGGGACGTCTTTTGACCATACGTCAACATCCACCTTTTTAGGGTACCCTTAAACATCGGTTACATGACGATCCCGGGCCGTCATACAACTGACGCTTTACCTTTAATGTCGGTTAGGTGACGGGGTAGGTTTAGGTCTGGGGTAGGGTTAGGACCCGATAACGTCATTTAACCAACGTTTAAGGGTACCCTAAAAAGGCGGATGTAGACGTATGGTCAAAACACGTCCCAAGACGTCAGTTATATGACGTCTTGGGATGAGACTGCGCTGTTTTGGAGGTGGATTAGCTAACAAGAGTGCTAAAGACCGCAACAGTGGTTTCAGTCGCTAATGTACCACTTGAGGCATGCAGGGTAGTGAGGTTTACGAGTATTGTTCATACTAGCTGGCCTCCATTACACTCACCCCTATAAACCTCACTCCCATCCGAATCATGGCACCAATGTAACCCCTCCGGTTCTACTCACTCTGCTCTGAGCAGGATCTGAACCGCCGTCTCCAGTATGGGATGTGGGCACGCTAACAATGACACTTAAGACCCCAACTGCTAACATCAGTCGCTAACTCACCTCTTGAGGCCAGGCGAGTGAGATTTACTTACACAGCTATTACTATCTGTTTTTTATATGCTACCCGTTCTGTCAAAACGAGTTGGAATGTGCAAGGGCTAATTTCAAACTACAGGCAAAACAAGTGTAGCCTAAAATGTCATTTTTCGTTGAATTTGAGTTCACATAAATTTGTTCTTTAAGAAGAAATGGCAATTAAACATCTAAAAAATATCTTTATTTGTACGTTTTCTGAGAGGAGTACCTTTATTTTGTCCATGAAAAATGCCTGCTCTGCTTGCTTCTCAACACATGACGCTTCACCTCTGCACAGGTTTGTTATTGTTTTAAAGAGCAGCACTCTAATTAAATATTCACTGCAAATTGTCAATGCACAGAAAGACGCCTCAGACAGCGTCGAGCCAATACACAGAATTACAGTATTTAAAAATATCTACATTTATAAATCAGACTGATCTCATGAAGTAGCGTGTGTATGACACGCCAATTCGTATTTCCATTTTTGGCGTGCTATCAAGACGCATAATCGCTTTTCAGCGTGTTTATGAAATCCGTTGACTTAACGTTATTACTGTATATATAAATATATGACTCACCTCAAGCCCGTCCCTAAACCGAACCGTCACTGGGGTTAATGGCATTTATGACTGTTCCCTTACCATCCTAGGAAAAAAAAAAAAAATATCGCTCCCCAGATGTAGATCTACATTTTACACGCGGAATCACTCGGACGTTAATGGCGTAGACATACACGCGGATAGCTCAAAATGCGTAGAGATAACACACCACTTGACTCGAAAGTGGCGTGTATGTTTACGCAAAAGTCATGATGTCATGTTGCTATAAATTATCTATAAATCTATAAATAATTTAAGTGAACGTTTGGTTAACAGTTAGGGGAAAAATATCTGGACTGGATTTCCCAATAACATTGTCTCTTAGCGCACTACAAAGACTTTTAAGGTATAACTTAACTAGGCATGTTCCCCGAACTATACCTTAGGGGGTTGCTTGATATCGATGGCTCGAGAATCAATTCTTTACTCGTGCAGGGGCTGCTTCACTGTGTTGTGCTAAATCAAAGAATGCAGCTTTCTCACATAAGTATTCGCTGTATCGCTGCCATAGTTCGAGCAAGCTCTCCACCACAATCATTCCCTTAAAATAGACTCCTAAGTCTTTACTACCTAATGATTTGCCATCTGATGTACCTTTGGATAATATCATTAAAAAGCTTACAACAATCAGTGTAATGACAATTTTATTCTTTGCATGAAAACACTTGAATTAGTGTTACTAATTAATACACTGGGTGTATTACAACTTCAGAATTATATTCGTATAGACTCAGATGTAAAGACGATGTAAAGGCCACTTGCGGATTGCACTGTCAACCGTGCTAAGGTAGAGCAAAGAGTGGCCCAGACCAACCTTCCGAATGTATGGCTTACAGAAGGTATACTAAAGAACGTTTCGGGAAACACATATTTACGATAAGATACAGCTTAAATTTTAAGAATGGCGTAGCGTATAGAATGTTTCAGGAAATCCAGCCCCCATGTGTAACATTACATTAGATCTGTGCAGTAACAGTAGGTCTATATATGATGTCTGTTTCATTAATGTTAATCAAACAATTATGTTATCATGGTAAAAAAGAAGTTGTGTATATATATTGTTCCTATTGATATTTGGCTGACTTATTCCGTTATTACCAGGGATTTTAAGTTATGGTTGCTAGATGATTTTGTTTTGGAACCTTCAGAAAACTTTAACTCAAATGTTCTCAAAATTGACTTTGTTTACTCTATCGACAAACAATTGTAGCTCAGTATTTATTTATTTTTGGTAAGATTCCAACAAATATAATTTTAATAGAGAATGAAATGAGAATAGCAATAACTAATTTTTTTATTCACACTTATTTATTTCACCTTGTATTTTTGTCATTCTACTTTTAAACAAAAGTAGTAAAATAGTTTAAAATAATATACTATACTGTTTATCATGGTTACAAAGATTAACAAAATAATTGAAAGATTTAAACGTTATTATTATTTATCATCCCAAATGCAGCAGCTAACAGTTCAGACACGGTTGATGTGATGGTATACGCCATGTTGAGGAGCAGGAAAAAAAAAAAAACCCCCATTACTGCACATGTCAGCGTCATAAACAACAGATCGGGCCATGTGGTCGCAGGCACAGCAGTAATGGAGGCTGTGCATCACTGTTCAGCACAAGGTCTGCAACCTCTACACTCACCTGAACCACACAGAGAAAGAGAGAGAGAATAGATATGCTGGTGAGGGGATGTTGAAGGTTGATAACTGTGGGTAGTAGTGTAGATGAATGTTATAGCGAAAATGAAGATGATGGTCATCACAAATATTGAAAACAGATTGTGCAGCACTCAAACATGTTTGCCTTTGATCTTTCATACATTCTCTTACATGATTTAAGATTTTAGTTGCTGGTGTTTCAAGAACACATAAAGGACTGAAGATCAGCAAACTACAGTGGGGTCCAAGAGTTAGTAACACTATTTTACAGTGTCCCTGTTACACATTTTACA
Organism: Pimephales promelas; assembly: GCF_016745375.1. Next base: position 53,390,456 of record NW_024121099.1, read on the forward strand.
TGTATTTATTATAGTAATCACATGCGATACATGCAACTAACCCTAAACCAAACCTTAACCCTTACCCTAATAGTATAGTAAGTAAATGTAGTTAATTATATTACTTAGTAAAAGGACACCTTAAATTAAAGTGTAAACAAAGCATCTGAGAAAACTTAAAATTTGGGATTCAACAATTAAAAAGTTTTATCATTTTGAAAAATAAAATAAAAACACAATGAGGTAAAATAAGAATTATTTAAGATGCTGCACTACTAATCATGAAGAACATATCAATGATTTGATGAAATATTTTACAAAATAATTTATAATTTTGTAAAATGCAATATAATTCATGCAAAAATTGTATTTTGAATGAATTTTATATATATATATATATATATATATATTAGGGGTGGGCCGTTATCGGCGTTAACATAAGACTCTTGTCGGGCGATAAAAAAAATATCGCCGTTAATCTATTCTCACAGTTGAGTTGGGAGCTGACTATACCATGCAAGCTAGGATGACTTTCACTTTGATATTTTAGCGCAGATGTAGTCGAATTGCACTGTAAGGGTAATTTAAAACCAATATATTGAAACGTCTGTTTATCCAGACATTAGGAACATATCAGAGATGGATTTTATATTTAATATGAGGGAAATACACATCCGTAAAAGGGGTCGCACACCGAACGAGAAGCGCCGCGCCACGTCTAGGGGGCTGTTTACACCTGGCCACTTCATGCCTTTTTTTTAGATCAGATAGCTGATTTATCAAAACGATTCGATTTACACTTGGTCACATACATGTGTTTTTGCAAAACGGATATTAATCCGATCTTCAATTCCCCCACGCTATATGCGGATTTAATGAAGTGCACGTCACCGAAAACAGATATGAGCTGCATTTTGGCTAATTTCAAAATCAGCAAAGACAGCAATAAGAGAGAGCGGCAACCTGCTAAGATCATTTAGTTTCTTTACTTTTAATGAAGATGGTAGTGTTAAGTGTCTGCGACTTACTTTCACTTTAATTTGCGATAGATTGCAGCGCGCTGGTTTGATAGGCGCTCAGCTGCTCATCTGAGGTGATGCGCGTCGCAGTAGCGTCGTCATATCTGACTAAAATAACATGACATATGGCCTATAACACGCTCTCACGCATGTTTAATTTTTAGCATTTTAGGGAGTAGTAACATTTACATATGTGGTTTCAACAACCAGATGCATTTACACATGTCCTGTTCCGTCTGGAATGTGGCCAAGACTACCTTCTGATGTGGTTTGAGTGATCGGAGTTTCGGAGGGCATTTAGGCTACACCTGATCTTCTCAAGATCGGATACAGAAAACGTATGAAGTGATTTCAGAGCATCCGCTAACTGAATTCATTGAGAATCTCACCTGAAAATCCAATAACATCAGCAATTGTCATTCAAGCAGCTGATTTCTGTATTATGCATTATATGCATTCATATTTCATCCCTCTCTATTTATTTGTAGCTATTGTAAGAAAAAGAGCTTTCTGGACACTACAAAATAATTCATTTCGTGTTACATAGAACAAAAGTAGATCAAATGGGTTTAGAATTACACAAGAAAACCTTATGAAAAAAAAACTGATTTAGTTATTATTTCGTGCTGTTTAAAACTAGGGTTGACAATAGAATAAAATAATTGTGATTACTCTCATTATTTATAATAATATGAACATTCCAGAGTTAAATCTTGTATAAAACATATTTAGGCCGAATTACAAACTACCTGCGAAGTTATTTATTTGGGTATAGCACACGCCTTTGGTAGAATTCAAATGAGCCATTTTAATCTAGATTAATTTCAAAATCAATCTAGATTAATCTAGATTAAAAAAAAATAATCTATGCCCACCTCTAATATATATATATATATATATACACACACACACTTTATATATATATATATTTTTTTTTTTTTACAAAAATCACTTTGAATCAGATTTTTAATTATTGAAATTGCCTATGATTATTTAACTAGTGATCTTTGTATTTTGCTAGTACACTTGCCCTTTCCTGAAAATCTAGATATTTCTACAAAAAAACTAATTGAACCAGATCTATTGCTAAAACATATGGTTGTGGAGGATATGGTTCAGAAATAATGACACCATCATGGTAAGCATCGCTGCGATCATCACCCATCAGCAGTTTTACTCGGGAATGGTGTACCTAAAGTCAGGTTGGCTACGTGCCCATTGAGCGTTAGAGAATATGAGGAGACAGCCGGCCTATTTTTGGGGCTTATTCCATAAAGTGATCTTACCATGGCTCCCTCATGACCAGTAATGTGATAGTGCCCCAGGCAGTGTTTTCAATTCCTTTAAAACACAAGCAGCACTCTACCACTGACTTTGTGATGAGGACAAATTAGTGGGGGATGAGTGCAGTATTTTGTGCCTTCTTGTTTGAGATAGTTGCTCATTTTATGACATCTACAATTTTTTTTTACATATTTCAAAATAAACATAACATAATTCAAAATAAATTAAAAGTATGGATTCCATTCTTCCAGGATTTTTAAGCCCTAATATGAATGAATAAGTGATATAAGAAAACATAGGTTCTGAAATCTGACTTTTTTTTCCTCGCAATCTTGAGTTTATATCTCGCAAACCTGACTTTGAAACTCGCAACTACGATTTTACATCATGCAATTCTGAGAAAAGAAGTCAGAATTTTGAGATTAATTACCTTTTTATTTTTTATCCCATGGCGGAAACAAGCCTCTTTTCCGCAAACCCCGTAATTTAAAGTGTGGGATGTCTAGAAGTTTTAGGAGTTGCCTTTTTCACTTAACCTAATTCAACTGAGAAGGTGAGTTTGCCACAAACAATCTGAGGAGCGTCTTTAACAGCAAGCGAATGCTAAGGGTTCCAATGGCAGTAAAGTTTATTTACTGCTCTCTAATCTCAATAAAAGCTGTCATTGCTGCAATGGATGACCTTCTCTTTACAGTCTCGCACAGACTGTAGTGACCAAGTGTCTGACCAAGTCACCACAGACAACTCAAAATGTGTGAGATCATTTTTACTATAGGACAAGCAAGAAGGTCTGTCTTGCAATATAAACATCCAGCACTACCTCATTTGGCGTGCCACAGCAAACCACGTTATCTTGTATTCTGACGTAAGATAGGCATGGGAGGTTGTTACCGGAGAAGGAAAAGTGGGAGAGCAGCGTAGAGATTACGGTGATGACTGGAGCCTTGTCAGAATCACAGCAAATCAGATGACACTTCAATAGGGGAGCCAGGGTGTATGGCAAAATTCGAAAATTGAGTTGACAACACCAGCGATAAAGGCGTTATGGTCGGTGGAAATTGGTCTTTAAATGGTTTGCAGCCCAGTTGTTGAGCAATGCAATTCAGAAGTGCCCGATCTGAGCAGAAGAATCATGACCAAGTGGGAATAGGGGTGAATATACATGTTGAGAGATATAGGAGCTATGAGCTGTCCTTCATCTCTTTTCAGAGGTGGGGAGAGTAAGGTCGGAAAGCCAAAGCCCAATTTTGCCCACTGTAACACACAGACCAAAAGAAAAAGAATGAAAACAACAGGGACTCTGGGGGTTGGTGGTGGCTGAGAGAAAAAATGTTAAAGGGATATTTCACAGGAAAAAAAAGGCAATTCTGTCATCATTTTCCCACCGGCATGGTGTTCAAAACCCTGGATGACTTTCTGTTGTGGGACACAAAAGAAAATGTTTATAACCAAATGATAATTAATAGTTACTATAATAAATTATTATTACAAGGGACCACTATAAATATTAGAATTTTAAAACATAATTGTAATAATAATAGTTATTATAGTTATTAAAAGTTAAAAAACATTTTTTTAATATATATTCACTTGCACGGATTAATTGTTCACCACAAGACTAGTAATATGCGCTAACAAAGTAAATAGGTTCAATTTTGATTTCACGGGGACTTTAATATAACCTAACAATAACAATACTAACAGCACTTCTACAGCATTTAATAATCTTGTTGTACCATGTCAACTAATGCATAATGAGACCTTATTTATATACAGTATATAATTGTTGTAATCTTTAAAAATATATATTATTAGTAGTAATTAGTGAACAATTTAATTTTCTCATAGTAAACATTGCACAACACCTAATTTCTTAAAGAGTTTGAAACGGGTTCATTTTAAGATTCAGTCTCTCTAAACTCCTCCTTTTCAAGGGGCCAATTCTGCTGTGATTGGTCGACTGCTTAAATCGCGAATCGGAAACATTACCATATCTGAATGTCAGATTTTCCTTAGTTTGCGCTAGTTTGATACGAATAGTAACAATGGTGTTATGGTGTTGTTGTTGTTTTTTCCAGTATCTGAAAGTCTTCATCCATTTGAAGAGCATGCAAAGTGGATTCACAGCTCTGAAAACATGCGCTTCTTGACATGAACAACATGAACCAAACTTTGCAGGCTTCAGCTACAACTTTTAGTGTTTGAGGACGGGTCAAAGTAGACGTTTCTTTCTAGCAGCCAATGAAGATCATATGGCTGGTATTATGCAAATGTGTTATGTTGTTATGTAGGTATGTAACAGGAAGTGAGGCTGAAATGACGGATTAATCTATTCTTTTAGGAGACAACAACTTTTTGTGGTGTATTACACACTGCGTGAAAGAAAATATTCGAAAAAGCATAATAAGGTCATCCATTGATAGAGATAAGCTCATATCAAAGGGGGAAAAGTGCTCATATAGGCAAAGTATGAGGTTTCAATACTTTTACTTTCCTTCACTGTATTTTGTTTTGAGAAACAGTATGAATTTATCAAAGAAGAATGCCAGCACTATTGCCTGCACATTCTGATACAGTGTTTTCTCCAAATGTTTCAAGCGGGAGAGATTATGGAGGGAAGCAGGGATGATGCTAGGCTTTTAAGAAGGGCGAAAACCTTGTATTTAAATGAAAACAGCTGTGCTCGAATAGCATTAAGGCCGGCTTCGTCCTGTCAAGATTTCACATTTCTCTGCTATTCTTTCCCCAGCATTTTTTTCTGTCTCTCCAGGTTGAGAGAAGTTTAAGTTGAAAATGGTTTTGGGAATCGTCTGCAAATCTCCCTTGAGCGGATTAAACTGTGGGACTGGAAGAACTTAGCCAGACAATTTCCAACCACGGCTAAATTGCTTAGATATGAGAGCGTCAGAGGAATAAATATTATTTTAAACCCTTAAAACACACAGCTTTTTTCATCTCTCCGATTCCTTTCTTCTCCTGTCTTCTTTCAGCGCCAGCTCCACGTGTTTGAAATTACTCAATTTAGCATAATGTTCATAATTGATCATTTAGTGGAAAATGCAAACATGTCGGTTGCTGACGGGTTCCATATTTTGTGTGAGAATGGTTGTTTCTCGTGGAGTTGGGGGACAGCTGGTTGACGTTTCACACTCATCAGTAGTTGTGATCATGAAATGGGATGTTGGCCTTTTCTCACCAGTGATTTGCCTTAGTGTTTTCAAACCTGTCTAGCGGCCCAGCGTTTCACAGCCGGACCGTCTGGTTCAGTGCTGAGCTGGATGAGTAGGATTCCCATGGGACGAGAGGGTCATTTCGGAGGGCACACGTGAAGTTAATGGAAGGTATGGTACACATGAAATCCTTTGCAATGTTATTCTCAGTAACAGCACAAAGACTGCAGATGTGTTGGTGCTTTTGTTGAATCTTTGTCTTAAAGGGGTCCTATTACGATTTTTCACTTTTTCCATCAAGCATCTTTCACTTTGTTGGATTTACGGTGTAATTTCGGTATTTACAGTGAAGAATCTTTTAATATTGATTAAATTTCAAATTTGTGTATAGATTTGTATATTAAAAGGAATGTAGTTGTTGTGGTAGCATGTGTATTGTAATGTTGTCTATGCTGTTGTTATGTATGCTATTCTATCTATATTTGAAAATGGATTTATCAGAAGATGTTTATGCTCATTTAAGTGTCTTGTAAGTTAATGTATATGTAGCACACGTGTCAAATAATATTGCACTTTTTTACTAGTATTAACAATAGGCCAGTAGGTTCGACTATGGAGGTGTAATTAAGACAACACTGTTTAAATAATAAAGTAAATATTTATATTTAAATGAATGACTGGTGATATTCAAAAGAAGGGGGGGGGGAAACAAATTGTCAAATTATTGTCTTTGTTCAATGTAAACCCAGTTATAGGGATTCACTTCAATTCACAATTAGTGGAAAATTTCACTTGACACTTTTGTTTGTTCACTCAGTTGAATAGACCCCTTTTGCGTCAACGTCACAGTTATGTCACGGCCCTAGCTGGAGGCTAAACAAAGTGAAAACTGGAGGCGGCCAATGCAAACCAGAACAGATTCGGCTACATAATAAGGTGCTTAAATTACTTTTATTTTTTTTTAAGTATCAATGAAAAATGAATGCTGTATCTGGATTTTTATCTCTAGAAAATATTCACATGATTAAAATCACACCGTCATGACACTCTTTACATTGTCGTCTTGGCGGCAGAACTGTGGATCATACACAAATCACATAAATCACATAAAGATTTATATGCCCTCAGTTTCTCTTTACAATCGGTTTCTCTATAAGGTAGGTGTAGAAGTCAGGCCACTCAACAGAGGTAATGTACGTTAATCCTGTTAGATCGTCCATGCATTGAGTGAGCGTGTAGGCGGCTACGGGTCGGCCAATCTGGTTCTGTCCTTCAAAAACAACTTTTGGAAATAACAATCGTGGTCCTGGACAGTGAGTGACCTATGATAAAATCTGATTTTCTCCAGTCATTGTTAGAAAACAAGCTAACAATACTTGCTAAATAGCGTTAGTGAAGCGGCCAGAGGGATCGTTCTGCCTCCACCTAAGCTCCGCCCACATAAAAACGTCACCATGTTTACCAACTGACAAGGGGTCTATACTACATAAAATTCAACCCCATAAACAGTGATAAATGTTCACAATTGGAAAAATGGTCAACTCACTAAAATCACATTCAAAAACAGAACAAAATGCAAAAAGAAAACAGTTCAGAAGAAAACAAATGATCAGTATAGATCAGTTCAAAAGAATCTTAAGAACTGTTAAGTTCAGGACTGAGTTGGAAAAGTTCACTTCAAATCGGTTTGGACGAATTTGATTCAAAAGATTCGATCCGTTTATTCAGTTCAGAATGTCCAAAGGTCCTTTGAATCGCAGAAAAGTGATTCAACCGTTCCAAAGATCTTTTAGTACGGGAAAACAAAATACTCTGAGCTTTCCTAAATAAAGCTAAGTCCCGTTTTAAAAAAAAAAAACTAACAAGCAATCAGAACATTCCTACCGAATTCCACTGGTGTTGGATTCAAATCTCACATCAATCGACTTCATCTCGCTGGGAAGGCTCGCCGCCATCTTAGATCGAACGCAGTTCCAACGTAGAATAAAGAAGACCTGACCTGCATGTGCAACAGGCAGCATTTAGTTCAAAACACACATTCAATTCACCGTCATTCACGGCTTTTAGTTTAACACACAAAAAACCGTAACACTTGTTATCCGGTTCAGCATTTAACAGCAACATTTCCCTTCGTGATTCGACGACAGCTTAGATAATATTATGCAACTTACACAAAATCACTAGTTCAATATGATCAACAATGAAATATGAACATTACAAACTCATAAACACATTAACCATTACATCACCTTTTACCCATTAACATCAGAGCTTATCAGCATTTCATACTGATACATTCACTCTCAAATTAACCCCAGTACACGATCACATTTATGAAAGTTTACACATTTTAAAATGTGTACTCACCAATATAAATGTCTCTTATTCAGTCCTCTCTGACGATTTTAACTTTTATACAAAGTTATGCTGCTGCTCGTCTCACAGTCACGCAGAAAAAAGAAAATGGATTCCCCCATACAGCAAAGTGGTGGGGCGGGACTTCAACATAACCTCACTTAATTGGACAAATCATTCAAATGTCAATCATCACACTGACATGCATTTCTTTTTGATTTATAATTTTTCTTACACTTTTACACTAATTCTGGTTAGTTTATTGTTTTAACAACTTATTAATTAATTCCCTTAATAATTAATTAATTATAAAAGGGAATTACAGGGTTACATGCACTCTAAAAAATGCTGGGTTGTTTTAACCCAACTTTGGGTCAAATATGGACTAACCCAGCCGTTGGGTTAAATTTTTACATTACATTTTTAACCCAACATTTCGGGTTTGTCCATATTTGACCCAAAATTGGGTTAAAACAACCCAGCATTTTTTAGAGTGTGAAGAGTTCAGATGCAAAAGCCTCTAAATGCCATTTGAAATTTTCTTCTTTAATGATGATTTTTATCAAACTTGTATATTTAAGTTCAGTGATTTCACTTAAATGGCAATGATAAATGACAAATACCTTATCTTGTGAAATGTGCGGTCACAGTCGCTCCCTATACACGCAGTACACTTGATTGCAATGTAAATAGCAAGCTTGATTTTAAAATCGATTTCATAACGCTGTATGTTGATAGCTCCCTGATGTGATGTCGGCAAATTATATACAAAATAATTACCCAACTAGAGAATGCAAAAGCATTGAAATTTACTTTTTCCTTCTATCACATTTTTTTCTGTCACTATGTCTCTTTAGGGGCTCCGTAGATTGGGTCATTTCCTTTTCGAACATAGTATTCGGTTTGTTTCATGACTCTCACAGTCATTCTAACCACGATAATCGCCTTGCTGTACAATTCCTCTAATCGTCTCAGCCAAGCATTCTGGCATATTGTGTTCTGCATATTTCACACAAAGCCTGACTCCTTTTCCACACTTTTTCAGGCTTTTGACAGCTTTGTCTGCAATAACAGGTGTCTCCTTATTCTACCACATGCATCCTTGATTCCTCACTACCGAAGGCACAAAAAAAGCTATAAAAAAAATCCACAGCTCAAATCAGGCAGATGTTGGCTCATTTTTGGTTTTCAGGGCCTCCCTTTTCAGTTTCAGCCCTCTCCCGCCTGCTTTCCACCCTCCCACCCCCCTCCGGAGCGCAGTATCGACGAGGAGCCACGACAGGAGAATCAGAGAGGGCCATCTGATCTAACTGACAGGTCCCTGGCAGATGTTTGCAGCTTTGTTGACATTTTCCAGCAAGCCCACTGAGCATCTACACCGAATCCTCATCTTACAAACCTAAAGCCTAGCAACTCAGATGAATACGCAGACCCCGCTTTCATTCATTTATACAGGTTATTTATTTACAGATCTTTGTAACAGCCAATTTAACTCTTTGTGTTCTTAAAATAAATCACATTTCCACTTATATCGTTTAATTTCTGACATGACTTAGGCTGAAAAATCATGGCAGTGAATGCCAAGTCAGAACTTAATTAAATCAGACAGATGATTTCATGCATCAGGATTAAACTTGGGCTGGGAATTGCTCCAAGCTCTTTTAATACAGAATTTCCTTTCTTTCCCTTCCACAGAGATTGCAAATTGCAAGTGGACAGGTATCTCCGACCACCTTAATCCCACCGAGCCGCCCCCCCGTGTCACCTGGGCTCCATCGCCAAATTGGTTTGAACTCCTCCGATTTTACAGCACACGTCCAGATGTCAGTAAGGCTGTGAGATCTGTCGAGGAGCTGTCAGGGTGAGTTTAGGCCCCTGCCCTCGCTCTGGACATGGCCCTTACAGGTCTTGGATCAGGGCGGAGTAAGAGGGGACTTGTGCTCCCCGCTCTCCTCGACCTGTCAGCCATGTTTAGCACATCTGCGTGTGACAGAGGTAAGATGGAGAGAACCACTTTCAACTCTTCCCTCTAGATCAGTCAGGGAATGGGCGAGGGTCAAATGAAAGCATTTGGAAATGCATGAATGTCCCTTCATTTTTTTTTGAACGTTTTTTTTTTTTTTGGAAGGCCCAAATACACGACCATACAAATTAAATCTCATATACTTACAACGTCTGCATTTATTAAATCAAATACACATTGTGAAATAGTACTTTTAAATCATTCCGATATGCTGATTTGCTGCTCATGGAAACATACTTATTGTTATCAATGTTGTTGTGCTTAATATTTGTGTGGAAAATGTGATCCATTTTTTTCAGGATTCTTTGTAACATTGTTTGTACAGTCATATTTGGTCAATATAATGCGTCTTAAAGTTTTAATTTGTTTAGAAACGACCAGAAATTACCGATCCTAAACTTCTAAAAGGTAGTGTGGAGAAAAAAAAAAAAAAAAACATTTTCTGCAAAAATAATTAATACAACCTAAAATGTCCCCAAAAAAATGAATATTACGTATTCCTACTGATTTAAAATTGATTAACTCATTTATAGTATGATTTAGCTCCAAAAAAGACACTGTATTTACTTCTGAAGCTGTGTGATAGTGATCCATATGAAGAAAACAATGAATAATATTAGGTATTTCTTCAATAGTCCTGTCTCCTAGAGCTCTGACATACCATTCCCACATGTCTAAATAAAATAAATTTTAATGTTTTATTATAACATCAATCCAGGTTTAACATAACTGACACCAAAACATCTGTTTTCACTTGTCATGTGACCTATCATGCACCACAGGACTCCTTTTGTACATATAATACAGGGTTTAATTGGCTGTATGTTATGGTAAATTATGACAAAAGTTTCATTTTGTGGTCTAAAATCCCTTTTTCTGGGCTTCAGCTGCTATCGCTATTTTTGACTCGAGTGTTTATTTTCCACAAAACCCTCAAGTGTTCGGCCAGGTCAAGGAGCTCATGTTAACACTTTTCAAACAACATGTCCCAAGCCCTAATCTATTCTCCTGATGTAATTCATATTTTAAAACCTGCCCTTACTTTTTATTTCACTAAGCCAACACGTTTTTTTTTTTTATCTTTCGCACTGCAGTTTGACAGCCACTGACAAGTGAAGTGAAAACCCTCTCATGCAACCTGCCCTCATGAAGCCTGGGAAGGTGAAATCAATACGGTTTGTATTTTAAAAAGGCACTGATACGTGAGCACGACTCAAAATTACTACCTTAGACTGACATGCAGAAGTTATGATGATAAAGAAGTGACTCAAATAAAGGACAAAAGACGATTTGGCAGCGGCAATTGATTTAGACACTGATATTCTGAAAGCTTGGTGCGGGCAGTAATTGACAAGAGTATCAAAAAAATTCAATGGACAAAAATAAGAGTGCAACAAAATGGCATTTCTAGTGAAATGGTGTTGGTGAAGGTTGACTGAACTTCAGGTTTCAGGTGACCCATTCACATAGCTTTCCTTTTCACCCCCTCTCTCTTTCTCACAGTTCTTTTTTCTTCTCCATTACTCGGACGCTGAATGATGGTGATTTGGTTGAGGCCCAGTGAGTGTCTGAGGAAAATTGGTTGGTTGATAAAAACGATGCTATCAAAGAGGGCTACTTTCTCATTTACATTTAGATGAGTATTGATTATTTATTTACTCAGTGGAGTGGGATTCTTTTCCAATCTTATCTCTCTCTCGTCTTGTGCTTGTCACCTGGCTGGGGTGGGGGGGAAAGCAAGCGAGAGATAGAGTTCTTGACACCACTCGAGGATAACAGCATTTTGCTTCACAGAAAAAAGTTAGAAGGGGAGCTCTCCCTTTGTCTCCCTTTTCTCTCCTCTCGTTTCTTTTCCTCCACACCAATTTTGACAGAAGAAGAAAGTTTGCAGAATTAAAACTGATAGCCCTGGTTGAAAGGGTACAGGTGACAAACTCTCAATTTGCTGAGTGGAATTTGACATGCAGTAATGGTTGGAGGATTTCCGAGAGCAGTGCGGTATATTTATTGATGTAACAGATTTTTGTTGTTCTTTAGTATAATTTTATGTATTCGACATTGTCAAACAATAGCGTGTGAACTTTTTGTTATCAAATTTCTTCTTTCAGGCAGATTATTAAAAGTGACAATGAATTGAATTAACAATCATGCCGAAAATTCTATTACTGTAAGCGGAGACTGGGGCAAGTGGTCACAGTAGTTTTTGCCCAAGCAAATATCTCTTGGGGTCAGTTTTTTTTTTTTTTTTTTTTTTTTTTTAAAGTAACATACGGCTACTAAAAAGCTACTGGTCATTCAGACGTTGTTGCCCAGAAAATAAAAATGCAGTTAAAGAGCACATGACAAAATGCTTTGATAATGGAAACAACACAGGGAAAAAAGGTGTAAAAATTGTACCTTTAGGGGTACAACAGCTTGTCACTGGGACAGTCCCCTTAAAAGGACATTCCTTACTCCTAAAAGGTGCATAGTGCCTTTGAGTACAAATACGTACATTAAGGTACTACTCAGAACCTTTTAATGGTAAAAAAAAGTACAAATATGTCCCAGTGACAATCTGTTGTACCTCTCTATTTTTACAACCTTTTTTCTCTGTGTGAATGGAATGCCATTCAACAGCCCATTGAAGACTTGATGGCCAAATTTAAACAGCAAAACAAAAACTGTTATAAAATTATAAAATGTAAAACAAAAATAATAATAAAATAAATAAACTACAATATTTCCCCCAATACTTTAGTTTTTTTTTTTTTTATATGTGACATGAATGTTGTTTATGATGTTTCTATATATATATATATATATATATATATATTTTTAAATCACTGTTTCTACAAAATTATTTAGCAGAACAACTATTTTCAAAATGTGTAATAATAAGAAATCCAAAATCACCAAATCAGCATATTAGGATGATTTTTGAAGGGTCATATGACACTGACAACCTGAGTAATGGCTGCTAAAAAATAAAATAATAATAATAAAAAAGCTTTTCCATCACAGAAATAAATTACATTTTAAAATAGATCACAAACAGTTATTTTAAATTATAATAATATTTCACAATATTCCTGTTTTTACAGTATTTTTGATAAATATAGAACATAAGAGACTTCTTTTTGGAACCAATGAAAAAAATCAAATCAACTCCATGTCTTCCGAAAGGTAGTTTATATATAAACGTTGGCATTTTAGTGTGGCACACAATTTGCCTAAAAACCTTATAGTCAATGCGATCCTGTGACCACTTGCCCCGGTATCCCTTACATCGGCTATTCCTGCCTGTACTGTATACCTGTATCCTTCCTCAATGTATGGATGGTACATGTTTGCAGTGGAGACAGCAGCAGGATGGGGGTCCGTAGCTCTCTGTGGTGGTAAGGGACCCCTGACAGACCCTGCCTCTTCCTCTCAGCGCTGTGATGGAGAGTGAGCCGTCTCCTGAGGTGGCCTCTGTCAGCTCTGCTTTGTTTCAAGAGGAAGATAGGTAGCACAACCACTGCAGTCTGCATAAGCCACCCATCTCCCTGCCCTCACCCTGTGGGCGACGCTAGGCCTGGGACATCCCTGCTAACACATGCAGGGCGGACCTAGAATGTGTCACAGAAAGATGCTCATTAGCATACTGGTCTTACAGTCAACTTTAAGTGTTCATATTATCTAAAACACATTCATTCATCTAACACAGAGATCAATTTCTTCTAAAGTTAATCTTCCATCTGAATCAACATCTGTTAGTTTATAAGGATGAAGTGGCCCAAAAACATGTGAGTTTGGGTTCAGGTGATTGATTGGCTGGGCGTGACCTCACAAAATGATGATGGCCAATCTCATGAATATTAATTATCTTATGCACAGATAATTTAGCATCATCTTTTAGAGTTTGAAATTGAGCAGATAACATGGCGACGCTTTGGATACTTTAATAACAAATGCAATTTGATTAAAAAAAAACACACACAAACATGCAGCCTTAAAAATAAACTCTTTCACTCTTCATAATTGCAACAAGTTATTTTATCAAGCTTCTTAAAAAATGACTAGTATGTTTTTTGAGCACCAAATCAGCATATTAGAATGATTTCTCATATCTTAAAATTACATTTTAAAATTAAAATAGACAACAGTTATATTTACGTGTAATAATATGTCACAATATTACTGTTTGGGACTGAATTTTTGATAAAATAAATGGAACCTTGGATAAGAGACTTTTTCAAAATATTTATTCTTACTGAACCCAAAAATGTTGCATATTTAAAATTATGTTGAATCAATGGACTAATAACTTTTTTCTCCACTCCTCCATGTAGGAACTTCATAGTAAGAAGGACCTACTGTAATCTGATTGTCCATTAAAGGAGTAGTTCACTTTTCAAAAAACTTTTGCTGATAATTTACTCACTCCCATGTCATCAAAGATGTCCATGTCTTTCTTTTTTCAGTCGAAAAGAAAATTATTTTTTTGATGAAAACATTCCAGCATTTTTCTCCAAGGTCCAAAAGATTCAAGGTCCAAAAGACACTTTCAGTGCAAACTGCAAACTGTTCAAAGGGCTTTAAACAATTCCAAACGATGAATAAGCGAATTATCAAGCGAATTATCAATCTTATCAAGCGAAACGATCGCTCATTTAAAAAAAAAAAAAACAAGTTTAAGTTTTATAAGATCAAATGCTCGCCTTGCTCTGTACTGTGATGCGCATTCGTGACTCTCCTGTTCGAAGTCGTTCACCAAAATTAACGAATCTTTTTCCCAGTCCGTTTGTTCGTTTCGTTTGTTGAATGAAACAAATGACTCGGAAAAAGATTCGTTCATTTTGATGAACAAGTTCAAACAGGAGAGTCACGAACGTAAACGTCACGAATTTGAGGACCTTTTTTGGACCTTGAACCATTTGGTTCCCACTGAAGTACATTATATGGAGAAAAATGCTGGAATGTTTTCATCAAAAACCTTAATTTCTTTTCGACTGAAGAAAGAAAGACATGGACATCTTGGATGACATAGGGGTGAGTAAATTATCAGCAAATGTTTTTTCAAAAGTGAACTACTCCTTTAATGGCAATAACAAGTGTATCATGTTGTTTGACATCTTGAACTGGCAAATTGGAACTTACTTTCTTTCTTTCTTTCTTTCTTTCTTTCTAACTCAGTTACAAATGACCCCTTTAAACAGATTACAATAAGTCAAACTCAGGGCTAGACAAAGTGTTGTCCAATACTTACCACATCACCACTAAAACAAACATCTGTCTGACTTACCAGACCTAAATGTCACTAAATGGATGTAAAGATGCATTTGGCAAAGCGCTCAGGGTGATTAACTCTGTGGGCCTAAAATGGGCACTGACTACCAGAGACTTCCATCGCTGCTCAAGAATTGGGCATCCATTTTTCTTTGTTAGTCAGTCAGTCATTAGCCTAGTTACACATCTGGATCCCAACAGCACTTTAAGAATATGGACTGCTCTGACGAGGAGGAGGAGGGGGGGGGAGCTAATTAGCCAAACTGGAGAGGAACATCTTGTTTTCCTAGCCCCCCTAATGGATTAGACCAAGGTCTTTTGAAATGCAAACTTATCAAGGAGACACAGTTAGAGGAGCTGTCCCCTTTGGAGTTTCAAGTCCCTGTCTACCGTCTGTCCTCTGAGTTAATGAGTAAACATTAGTATTGGCTTTACTCTATCACTTGCTACGCAGCTAAACCTGAAGAAAGGGTAACTGCGTTTAGATTCTGTGTTCGATTTAACTCGCTCAGTCTAAAAGCCCAAATGAATTTTGTTTCACCTTATAACTGTCCGTCTTTTCCACTATATTTGAAAAGAGGTGCTTTCAACATGCTTTGTTGAAAATGCCCTCGAGGACCAAGGCCTTTTCTCTGTTAGTGCCAAAGATGGCAGAGACTTTTCTGACCTTTCAGGAACCGCTTCTAAAAGGGTAAACATTGCCAGAGTTTTTTTTTTTTTCCCCTTTCGTTGGATGACAACTTTATTATATATTTCAAACATTTCTCCATCAATGTTATCAAAATGAAATTCTCATTACTGAAGCTGAAGCATGAGATCACTTGGTATTTTTGTTATTCCCTTTCAGGTCTCAACTTTAAAATGAGAAGCTTTCAGAACTAGTTGGGATTGAAAAATATATTAAATTCATTTCCGAATGCACTTGCAATCTTTTCCGTCCTAGTCTAGAGCAAAAACAGGAACGGCATGGAAGGGAAACTAATCCGATCTTCTTCAATGTTATTGTATAAGTTTCATTTCATTTCAATGCATCTCATCCCTACTATATATATCGGTATCTCTTAAATAGAGGTCACCTGTCCAACAGTAGAAAAAAAAAAGAGTTCTCTGCTAGTGTTGGGCTGTGTGGAAAGGACTGTGAATATAATTGGACTTCAGTTAGGGCTTTCTAAATCCAGCTCTTTGGCATGACCTTGGAATAATGGCAGCACTAGATGAATAGAGAGGCAGAGGGGTTCATAAACAGCTGAATCTGGTCTTTTGTGTGGGCTGATCTTTAGAGGAAAGACAGACAGGGCTGGGATTGTTCACCAGACGGGAGAGCTGGGTTCACTGTGCCCTTTGTCATGAAAAGTGTGGCATGACCTCAGGAGTTTTGTGCACATACACACACGTTTGTGCACCTATCATTAAGAGGACATTCAATAGGCCTAATGGTTTTTATACTGTACATATATACTGTATATTCTATCCCCTAACCTCAACCTACCCATCAGAAGACTTTCTACATTTCTTACATTTTAATAAAACATGTTTTATATGCTTTTAAGCCAATTTTAATTACGAGGACTTGAGGACGAGGAATAGTCCTCAAAAAACAAGTTTACATTGTAGTACCAGTGTAATACCCATCAATATACAAATTTGTGTTCTCATAGATCATATAAACAAACACATACACACACACACACACGCACACACACACACACACACACACACACACACAGGAATGTAGCTTTTTTCTAAACTCACAATGTATGTTTAACCTTAGATTTGTTGTTGTCCTACACTGCTGTAGAATAGATAAGGTACTATTAAATATTTGAAATATCCCTCATAAGGTTTTTGGTCAATAAAAGGTATTTTGTACATATAAATAAATAAATGAATGAAGGTATAAATATATAAATAAATAAATAAATGTACTTTGTTTCCTGTTCTGCTGTAGAACAAATAAAAAAAAAAAAATATGCAATATTATAGATTTTTGAAATGTTTATAGTTGTTTATAGTAAATATGTTTAAAAATAAATAAAAACATTTAATGAAAAAAAATTCCAACCAAAAAACTAAGTAATAAATCAAAACGAAATGGTGTTTTTTTTTTTTTTTTTCAAAGTACATTTGCGAGAACATTTAGCCAATGCGGGCCCCTCCCCGTGCCGTCCCCTGGTGCAGTTGTTGTGTGGAGCGGTGAGCCTAGCGGGGTGTAAACAAACACAGTCTCCCTCAATGTCCTGACAAGGTAGGACCCCGGCCTGCTCTTGACCCCACATTAAATCCTCATTATGCCTAATGTAATCTGAGCCCAGCTCCTGTGCCACAAAAGAAAGATCAATTAACGTGATTAGTGGCACAACCACAGAGACGTATAGGCCCATCAAATCGAAATTTGCTCTGTGGCATTGTATTGTTTAATTTTTGCATTAACTTCATTTTTAACTGGGATGAAAGAGCTGTCTTTATGTTGTCAGTCAGGTCAGGTGTTTTCATTGTTTTGTCCAGCTGCATTTTTTAATGTGTGCGTGCATGCGTGTTTGTGTTATCAATACATTAAAAGCACACCACATTTGTACATGACACACAGGGCTAATACATCACCGCACATCTAAAAGTGTGGCCGTGGATATATAAAGCTCCTGTTGCGGTGGCTGGCTGATTCATGGCGTTGAGTCCTCATTAAGTGTTGGTTGTGTTTTCTACCAGGTTTGATTCGGTTTTTAATTAATTTTCCGAGATGGCTCTCGGAGCTCCGTTGTCATATTAAAGTCCTGTGAGCTCTAGACCTGTCAGAGGGGAAGAAACGGTTATGGCTCATCCAGAGATTAATATCTCATCACTGGTGATGTATTACCTTGATAAACTGCGGCACAAGGTTCACTAATCAACATTTTAAAAATATTATGCATTTCTGCAGTTTTCTCCTGTATGATAGATGAACATTTGAGTGGACAGTGAACAGTCAACAAGCTGCAGTACCTGCACTACATCTCCAGGATTCAATTATTGCCAGTTGTTTGGGGGTTTTTTTTCTATAAAAAAATCCAGCAAATATGGTGAAATATCTCATTTATCATTCTGAGATATCAAAATATTATCTTAACAGCATGAGGTATGTTTTTGATTGTTTTTTTCCTGATGGGCAAGTTAAGTATATCAAACTTTAAATACCTCAGTTTATCCAATCCAAAGTTTTCATTAGTAGGAATCATATTGTTATAGGGAGAATTTCTAATATATTATACTGCTGCAAAAAACAAATAATTATTTTGTTTAAATGTAAACATTAAATTTAACATTAAAAAAAATCCTTAAAATAATAGGCTTTAATTACATTCAATTTGTTGTTGTTGTTCCTTCAAGCAAAACCTCACTAAAAGGTACAAAAAAGTGATGAAAAAATATTAAAAATGTTCCCCTAGAATTGCTTGTCAAGATTCTGATTTTAGAAATGTTTATTTACTATAAAACAAAGCCATAAATTGGGATTTTTAAGTGTACTGTATTTTAAAGTCTCATTTGTTCTCTTGAGGCTGTTTCACAACCACCGTACTGAGGCAAAGAATATGACCAAGCTCTCGACAGGATCCTGTGGCACTAGAGGTTTGGCCAGCAGGATAAGTGTTAGCGTGTCTATGCATGCGATATTAGCTCCCAGTGAAGTTTGACTTGGTGTGTCTGGAAGCTGTCAGATGAGAAAGCTCTAAGA
>NW_024121099.1:53409744-53663683 GCF_016745375.1 Pimephales promelas
TGTGGAAAAAAGTCTCTTATTCTCACAAAGGCTGCATTAAACGCAGCAAAAACAATAAAATAGTGAAATATTATTACAATTTAAAAGAACTGTGTTCTTTTTTAAGTAAGAAATGTAATTTATTCCTGTGATACAAAACTGAATGATCAGCATCATTACTCCAGCCTGCAGTGTCACATGATCCTTCAAAAATCATTCTGATATGCTGATTTGGTGCTCAAGAAACATTTTTTTATTATTCACCCTTTTCTTAAATCTTACATTCAAACTTCGCCCTCAGACAATACACACAAACTATCAAAAGCACAGACTACATAACTGTTTGTTACACACTGAAGGGATTCATTCAAAACATGTTACCAAATAACAGTCTCATCCCAAAAAGTCATATAACTGACGTCTTGGGACGTCTTTTGACCATACGTCAATATCCGCCTTTTTAGGGCCCCCTTAAACGTCGGTAGATGGCGATCCCGGGCCGTCATACAACTGACGCTTTACCTTTAACGTCAGTTAGGTGACGGGTTAGGTTTAGGGTTAGGTTTAGGTATGGGGTAGAGTTAGGATCCCATAACCTCATCTACCGACGTTTAAGGGGGCCCTAAAAAGGCGAATATTGACGTATGGTCAAAAGACGTCCCAAAACGTCAGTTATATGACGTCTTGGGATGAGACCGGGTTGTACCAAACGCTTTACACTTGTTTTTCAGATCAACAATTTGGAACTTTTGTGAAATCACAGCACTGACTGAAAACACTTTGAGGAACGATCATGACAAAAGAAATACAAAACAGTATTGTAAAAAAATACCTCTTACGTAAGTGGATAAAGCAATAGTACATGCTGTTTTGGACAAAAACCTGGCCTTTGAAACGTCACACTGACAAAACATGTAAGTCTATGCACAGAAAAATATACTTACATTTTCAAAATGGAGCATCGGCATCAATGTTCTCATCATCTCGTTTCAGGTCTGGGTCAGGCCATGCAGTCATGTCTATTACAGATACAGCATAAATAGAGGGGTGAAGATACAGTGAAATTCAACAATGAGAATTAAGAAAAGTTTATTTTCATTACACTTCTGTAAAGAGATCTTGCAATAGATGAAAAGCATTAGTGAACTAGCACAATATGAACTTATACAGTATACTGTCAATTACAGTACAGTAAAAAAAAAAAAAAAATCTGCATCCTCTGCCAAATCGCATTACGGTATACTGGTAATGACCGATTTGCCATACTAGAGCAGTTTCTAGTCTTGTTGTTTCTTGTGTTTCTCTCCCTCCCATAGGCAGTCATCTCTCAGTTCTGCAAAAATATGAAATGTAAGAAGTACTTGACTTCAAATGAGTTTGACAATTATGAGTTTGAGGGTGTACAACATGTGCTACAGTACTTACTGCAGAATAGTGAAAGTTCTCTCATCGAAAGTGCTGCTACTGTGTTCTGTATGTGTGAGTATAGAAACCTTGTGGATGAGCCGGTAGATCAACGTCCCTCATGGTCCTTCCTGCAAACAATGGAATAAATGTCCTTTGACATTTGACGTCCCCTTCATTTTTCTTTTCCTCTCCTCTTGCTCTTTGTCTTCCACTACTAGGATTCATCCCCCAAAGCACACGATCACCTGTGGGCCTTTATAATATTATCCTGAGATTCTAAGTGGTGTGTCATCAGTTTTGCTACTTAATGTATACACATGGATAAATGTGTGTTATTAGAGTGACACTTGAGGTAATTATACTTGTGTTTTCTGGATGAGAATGGTTAAATCTGTGTGAAATGAGGGCATTTTTGAGTTTTGTAGAAAATATTGAGAAAATTGGAACGTGTGTGAAAACAGCTAAAATGTGTTAAACGTTTTGAGAAATGAAAAATTTTGAAATGAGAAATTGAGAAACGTGTCGTGAAATGAACGAATGGTTTGGGAAATTGAGCCAACTGAACCAGTTATAGTGTGTTAGCAATCGAGAAAAACTGTAATGCATCATTGCAGAATAAAGTGTTAACTTCTTTTAAAAAAAAATATGCACACATGAAACCCAGTATAAAATAATAATAGTATAACAGTACATACACGTTATATACAACAATATAAACACATTTCATTTTTTTTAAAGGAAAACCCTATCATAGATATTTCAGGAGGTCAAGGCTTTTTGTAGAAGGATTGTTATTTGTTATAAAGACCCCCTGACAGGGCCAGAAATGAAAGCGTTAAAAATCTATGATCCTCAGAGCATGTGTCTGCAAGAAAAAGAATGAGGTTCACCCAATGTTTTAAAGATAAAAAAATGCAATGGAAGAGAATGAGGGAAAGAGAAGAAGTTGAATATATATTTCACATGATAAGAGAAAAGATGAAGCAGAAGGAAAAAAAGATTCTATTACTGTGGCGACAGTTACAAACCTGCCCTTGTGTGGAGTAGCCTCTGCTGAAAAGATTGATGCAATGAGTTCTGACCTTGGCTTGGAGCTGAAACTGGTGATGTATGTATGAGCATCTCCTTGCTAAATGGACCCAGATTTGTTGCGCTAATATACATGGAAGCCCAGTACCAAACTCACTACAGTGATAAATCAGCAGCCATTTTAGGTGTCATCTCTGGTTTATATTCCTCTTCTGTTTCTATTGCTCGTCTAATCCATGTCACTAGCGTCATTTGAAACGAAACGGCATTATATTATTCTGTTGTCGCTGAATTAATCCCAAGCCATATGTGAAGTTGTTGACAAAATCATGACTGTATTGTGTTTATCTTTTCGTCAACTTATCATGAATTTTTGTATAAGAATATAGTTTCAAAAATTGTTTTATTAAATAATTCGGTCAATATAATTTTGGTCACAATATTGACAAAGTAAATAAATCCATGTGTTGCTCATTTCCATTCAGAGTAATCCACCTTTCTTTCATTGAATTTATTTTATGTCATAATGCATACGTAAAATACTGGCTAGTCCTGTACAGTAAAAAAGCAACCAAACTGCAATGTAAAAGTAGTCAAAGCTGGAACAAGGGATACTTCAGGATTTACCATTAAGCTTTGTATTAGTAGAAAACATGTAGTATTTTCAAATTACCATCCTTTCCACCCTCATATCCCCCTGAGATGAGAGATTTATGCTTTTGTTTTGTTTTTTGTCTGGAAAAAAAAAAAATTGTCCAGAGGCTAAAGACTACAGCCAGTAGAAGGAGCTGTCCTGCATGTTTTCAACCCGCCCACAGAGGGTGGATCTCACTCACAGAATGAACACATAGTGTCAGCCATCTTTTTTTGGAAGCCAAGCTAGCAGGCTCTTGTTCTGTTGAGAAAGCTGTGGAAATTAGTAGCTGAGTAGTACGGGTTACCATCCTCTTTTTGCCGGACATGTCCGGCCATCGATGTCCGGGATTCATCTTTTGATTTCTGCAGTCGCCATTCATTGTTTACATGCACACCTTTTGTTTCAATCTAACTGAATTCATTCCGATTGGTGAATCTGAATGTGAACACTAAACAAGTAATCGGTTGATGTGCGTTTTAACATTGCTAAGAAAATTCGTCCTGCTCGCCACATTAAACACAATGAATGGCGACTGTAGAACGCAAAAGCCGAATCCCCGTCATTTTGGGCTTCTCGAAACACATTTTCGGGCAGACTCATCACAGAGACTCGCTAGTAGACTTGTTGTTTAACTACACTGTGCTCTTTATCGGTAGGCGTGGCCTCCTAGGGCAGCAAAGCAAATGCATTCTGGGAGTTGTTGTCTTTCATCCACATAAGCCAAAAATACATTTTCTGGCTTTTCTCAGTCTACAAAGCTCCAAATTTAAAAATAATTTCATATTTCTTTTACATAAATGACCCATTTTAAATACACATTCATCTTTCTAGAGGTGAAGTATCCCTTTAAGCATTTATATTATAAATAATTTGCCATAATTAAACGTTATAATGCCATAGTATTATTATTATTACCACCAGTAATTTATTTCATCGTTTTATTTATATCTACAAGTAAAAATGTTACAATTCCAGCCTTCCTTTTTTTTTTTTTTTTTTTTACAATTCCAGCCTTCATAAGCAATGTTGCAAACCGTTCCTTTGCGCCACCTGGTGGTGATTTCAAAATAAGCGTCACATGTGACTGAGTTGTATTTAACGCTATGGATTTGCGGCTGCAGTACACATGGTACTGTATGTTAACTTCACCAACAGTAGGCAAAATATAGTGTAAAATTTCAGTATATTTCATACTGACTTAAAGGTGAACAACCGAAATTGAGGGCAAAAGTTTAAAAGCTTTTGAGTGTTGCAAACAGTGGCAAAGACGTGAGAGACAGAGGTAAACAAGGTTAGTCCTACACATTGATATATATGCTTGCTATTCTAATTCACCCAATTGAGTTGCAGGAGACTTATGGAGGTGGGTATGGAAGAAAGCGTGTGCTCTCTGCTTCTCTTTCTTCTACTTAGCCTTCCCGTCCTGTTCTGTGCTTTTGAAAGGGCCAGCCACTTTTCCTCACAACCTTTCTTTTTTAAATTCCTGCACCGCTAGAGATGGGCGCAGCGGCACAGGGCTCTGTTTGATGACCTTTCAGTCTGTTTACATGTTTCTGTAGAGAAGGTAACCTTTTGCTCCCGGTGTTTTTCTGTAATGGAATGGTAGACTGGTGAAAAGATGAAAATGGAAAATGTATTGCCATGCTTGAATTAGAATTTCAAAACATGTGGAAAACAGTATGATATATATATTCCTCAATATAATAAAGTGTCTTTGAGCTAGTGCAAAATATTGATCGGTTGTTGTAACTAATCAAACAGCGTGTCAAGTAAAATGTCTGATTTTAAAGGGGCTGTGTGTAGGTTTTTACTTTAAAGAATCAAGTCTTCATTTGTACATTTATGAGCCAATCATAATGTAATAGAAAGAATGACACCTTGACTGTCCACCACGGTTGCCTCTATCAGCCTGTGTGGAGGAGCCGAGTCCGAATTGGCGTGAAATTCACAAAATGTGACGTCATGCGCGTTCTCGTCTACTTGGGCTTACATCCGTACGGCAGCCATTAGTAAGCAGCAGCAATCGCTAGTAGTAGCGTTTCAAATGGACTCTGCAGACGGAAAGAAGCGACCAGCCTCCAGTCAATCCAGACACTCACGGAAACTCCTCATACATTTTTTAAAAAAGCCATCTAGCGCAGCCAACGACCGTGCGACAGAGATGTATAGTAACGAAGTTGAAGTACTGTACTTAAGTAGAAGTACTGTACTTAAAGGTTCTTTATGTAACTATTTTTATAAAATGAATCCTTTTTTTTATTGCCTGTGTTTGAAGGGGTTGTAATCACACATTACAACGATCCACTTTTCGGGTTTTGCCATTACCTCTGAAGGCCAATATTCTTATTTATATGCGAGGTCTCCGGGTCGGATTTCCTGCGAAATCCATCAGAAGTGACGTGCATGCGCGCTCCCGAGTCCCGAGCCTCTCTATCCTACAGTCTATCATGCGAACAACGGCACTTCAGCTAACGACATGGAGTCTGATAACCCCCCAAAACGTCCTGCCTCCAGCACAACACAGACTCCAACACAAACTTCACATAAATATAAAAAACAAAAAAAAGTTTTATCTGCTCAAGCTCGTCAGGCAAAACGTGAATCTGATCGACTCTGGACGAAAACGCGGATCAACATAGTAAACTCAAGTGAAATAACAAGGTAAATGAAACATGACATGAATACAAAATAATGTTCCAGGATAACATTAGTATAACATTTAGTATGTAACTTATTTTATTTACTAGATCTAACGTATTGACTAATGTCGTCATCCCACTACCATATTGTTTATACACATTTCCAGACAAGTTCAGTACAGTATTGTTACTTCCAACGATCTTACTGATACACTGAAACTGTTCAGTTTAGTTCACTAACCGTTTTCATTATCATATTATACATTCACCTGTTGACATTGCTGATTGTGAAAGATACACGAATAGTTCGAGAAATGGCTTATGGTATAACACCACATATCAGCTAAATGCAAATGCAGTTTATTGTAGCATTATGATCATGGTACGAGCACAGAGCATTAGTTCAACGTCAAGCTGATAAAAGTAGGCTATTATTGTACCTGGAGTGGGAGTTTACATTAGTTTCCAGCATGTGTGATAATTTCGCCGTTGCGTTGAAAGTCTCCGTGTGGCTGGTAGTGAATGATTGCTCGCTCTTGAGATTGAGCACGAGCACGAGCGCTCTTGTTGCATTCTGAAACATCACCGCCAGAGGTCGCTAGAAATCACATACAGCACCTTTAAGTACTAAAATGCTGTACAATTATAAAAATTTTACGAATAATTCGTTGCAAGTTGGCTTTCATGCTGCCTAAATCACACACCAGTTTTATAGGGTAATGGTATTGATTGACACACACATTGACAACTAATGCAGGGGTTGTTCTGCAATGACATTTTTTTGGCGGCCGCCAAAGCAAATTTGTATCCCGCCAAAGCGCCTTATTTGATTGCTAGTTCAAACTTTTGACTGCTTTCTTTAATAATTGCATTACACAATACTTGTACTTCTACTTTTAGTACTTAAGTAGTGAATTTTTAAATAAACTACTTGCAATACTTAAGTACAAAAAATGTTGAATACTTTGGTACTTCTACTTAAGTGTGGTGCTTAAAGAGCAGTTCAACTTCTACTCAAGTCACTTTTTTGATAGAGCACTTGTACTTTTACTCAAGTCCGGGTTTCTAGTACTTTATACATCTCTGGCATGCGAGCGTGCGCACCAAGAACGAGCATGAGACTGGCTGCAGTTTCTCTAACGGCCACTGGTGTCAGTAACGGTAAGAAATTTCAGAACTTCCGCAAAGCTCCTTTAACTTTAAAAATAGGTTAAAAATTGTAATATTTAACTGAATGTCAAATTAGCCTCACTACATTTCTAAACGATGTTCACACCATTGTTTAAACACTGGAATCTGTGTTATGAGTTAATTTACTAAAACTCCACGATTGTATCAGGGGCGTAGCCAGTATTGAGCCAGGGTGACACTGGCCCGCCCACATACTCACTGGCCCGCCCATGCAAGTTTGATAGTTTAGTTTATTTTTTTTTATTCAAATGTATTTAAGAAAATATCTGTTTAATTTGTTTCCCAAATGAAATGGAACTGTTGAAGCAAGTTATAGAAAGCCTCCCTCTGGAAGATTTTTGGTTGCTATGGTTGCTAGTTGCGATAGAAAAACTTTCTATTTGTAAAAAGCAAGAGTTGAAGAAGAAGACACGCTACTACCTTCATCTATCGAGTCCACCCAGCCCAGTTCTTCAGACTCATTACCCCAGGAGAAGGCTAGATAGGTGCTGGCGGCGTCCGCTTCATGCTCCCTCTCTTTCGGTCAGCCTGACGCGGGTTTATCCGCTGTTCTAACTGCGATATTATTATTTTAGCTTACTTTAAATTCGGGTGAACAGAATTGTGAATTGTACTACTAAATATATCAAACATTTTCAAATGAATCAGATTGTGTCCATAATGATAGCTGAGTTCAGAGTGCCTCATTATAACACTCGTTCAGAACAGAGCTCTTGATATTTGCAGTGATCCCTATACTTGCTCTGGCATTTGTAAGTGAATGACACTTCACACCCATTTTAAACTGTAGCTAATCATGAGTGATCCTAATAAAGGCCATAACTGGCTCATAGATGTACTCTATCTTTCTATTTCTCGCTCTTATTTATTACATTTTTTTCCTCATGAATCATTAGTATTATGTCCTTTAAAGTCAATATGTATTTAAGCCATTACTAATTTAGGATCAGCTGTACTTTAATAGTGTACACTCACAGTATACGGCTGGATGCATTGTACCTAATATCTGACAGTCATTTAACTTTAGAAGGACTTTCGCCTATAGTTGACATTTTATGTCTAAAAATAGTAATACGCAAACCAATAAATATTAAAAAGAAATTCTGCATTATACTTTTTCATACATTATTATTTATTGCTTTTGTATTGGCAAATTTGTAAAAATTATGTTTATTTGTGTCTTTAGTTTTTAAGTCTGTCCATCTGAGAGTATGCAAAAAACAAGACAACACACACACACACACACACACACACACACACACACAATTTCTTTATTTGTTTTCGACTTTTCGAATCGTTGGCTGTATGGTGAGATTTTAAAATGTTTTATGCTTAACAAGCATACCCTAACTGCATTCATAAAAAAAAAAACCTGTGTAATGACAGTGATATACTGAAATATTATTACCATTTAAAAAACAACTGTTTTCTATTTGAAAATATTTTAAAATGTAATTTATTCCTGTGATGGCAAAGTTGTATTTTCAGCATCTTTACTCCAGTCTTCAGTGTCACATGATCATTCAGAAATCATTCTAATATGTGTATTGAAACACTATCATTAGCAATTTTGGGGGGGAAAAAATCACATTTTGTTTGTGGAAAGAGTGATACATGTTTTTTTTTTCAATATTTATTTAAATAATAAAAATTTTCACAAGAACAGCATTTATTTAAAATAGATTTTTTTTTGTAACATGTTTTTTTTACGCTCACTTTTGATCAATTTAATGTATCCTTGCTGAATAAAATGATTAATTTCTTTAAACAAATAAAAATCTCACTGACTTTAAACTTTTGAACGATAGTGTATAAGAGAAATGAAGTCATACTGTATGTACAAGAAGCAACTGAACACATAGTGCCCTTCAAGTTGGCAAAGACAGCATTTGGAATTCATCCTATATTAAGAAAACACAATGATGATCCTTATCACTGAAATACTCATTCAATTCAGCTTGTTTTAATCAAATGTTTGCTTCATATATATATCTTCTCTGACATGCGTGGCCCAAAATGTAACCGTCAAAGCCGTCACCTGAAAAAGATCAATCATTATGCTATTCAAGTCCGTAATGATGCATTTGGCTATTGTGAGTGTCCCTGTTATCTATGACACAGAGGTCAGGGAGGGCATCCCATCTCTAACAGCTCTCTACTGCAGCTGCCACATGTCGTATGAAATTGTGCATATCACCAAAATCATCCTCTCTCTCTCTCTCTCTCTCTCTCTCTCTCTCTCTCTCTCTTAGCCACTACTTGTATCCAGGCAGAGAGTCAGAATCATTTAATCAGCTCAAACAGTGTCCCATTCACTCTGTATTACCAATTCTGCCGCCAGATCTCTTATCAGTGCGATGTATGTACGGATGGAAGCGGCATCCTCACACGCTACAAATGAATGAATTATTGGACGTGGGGTATTGGGAAGCAATAGATACAGAAATGCGAGCCCTGTAATATGTTTGCTTTCTTAGCCTTATCATTTCAGACAAAAAAAAAAAAAAAAAAACGTTGCTTATCTGCCAACCCCGCTCACAACCGATTGAATGTAAAGCTGTTTCCTCACACGGTCAAGAGCTTATTATTGCCTGATCTTTGTCTGGAGAGAGTAAATAAAAATGTGTATATTTTTAAAGAATGTTAAAATGGATGTACACAATACCGTTCAAAAGTTTGGGGTCAGATTTAACTATTATTTTTTCAGAGAAAGGGGGTGTACAAATTTCCCTTTACGAGTACAACAGCTTGTCACTGGTCTAGTCCCCTTAAAAGAACATTTTTGTCCCTTTTTTTTTTTACCACAAAAAGGTTCTTGGTAGTACCTTAAGCTTAAGGCATGTATTAATAAGCACATTTTAGGAGTAAAAAATGAACAAAGATGTCCGTGACAAGCTGTTGTACCTCTAAAGGTAAAATTTTAACACCTTTTTTTTCTCTGTGTGAATGGTAGAAATGAACACTGTTATTCATCAAGGATGCATAAATTTATCAAAAGTGACAGTAAAGACTTATTATGTTATTTCAAATTTTATTCTCATGAAAGAATCATGAAAAGAAGTAGCACAGTTTCCAAAAAAAATATTACACAGCCCAACCGTTTTCAACTGTAATTATAATAAACGTTTCTTGAACATCAAATTAGCATATTAGAATGATTTCTAAAGGATCATGTGACACTGAAGACCGGAGTAATTGAATGAAAATTCAGCTTTCTATTATAGTGAATAAGTGAAATTTGTTTGCATATGTAGCACAAGAGCAGCACCTACTGAGCCGCTGAAGCCAGCATTGAAGGATGGGGGGATTTTGACGTGACGTCAGCAGGTAGAGATGTCCTGTTGGCCATTGTCATGCTCCTCAACCTCGAGAGAGAGAGAGAGAGAGAGAGAGAGAGAGAGAGAGAGAGAGAGAGAGAGAGAGAGAGAGAGAGAGAGAGAGAGAGAGAGAGAGAGAGAGAGAGAGAGAGAGAGAGAGAGAGAGAGAGAGAGAGAGAGAGAGAGAGAGAGAGAGAGAGAGAGAGAGAGAGAGAGAGAGAGAGAGAGAGAGAGAGAGAGAGAGAGAGAGAGAGAGAGAGAGAGAGAGAGAGAGAGAGAGAGAGAGAGAGATAACACAGGTGCATTACACATGCTACCTTGAACTGGAGACAATAAGGACTGAATCAACACTTTGTTATTTCACGTTTGTCTCTCTCCCAAAGCATCTGCACAGTGATGGTGTGACATTTTTGTTATAGGGCGTTTAATATAGAGCTTGTCCCTAAACAAAACCCCCCGGCTCTCGGGTCTGGCCAGTCTGATGAGCCAGGCCTATTTTAATCACCTGGAATTAAAGAACTGCGCTTTACAACAGCTTTACATTCTGACAGCACTCACTACAAGAGGATCACTCTGCAAAATCCCTCAAGTGAAATGATGAGAAGAGAGGAGATAAAAAATAATTTGTCACACTGTAGGACCATTTAAAGTTACAGGACTTAAAACATGTCTTTTTATCTTATACACTTATCAGCCTGAAATCTTGTGTCATTTTTTTTAAAATGATGTGTCATTTGAATGATAGAAAATCAAGGGATACATATTCACATTTACTATTACAGTTCAAAAGTTTGGGGTCATTGATATTTTTTTTTAAATGAATTAATACTTTTAATCAGCAAGGACACATTAAATGAATCAAAAGTGACATTTAAATTATTACAAAATGTATATTTCAAATAAAACTATTCTTTTGATCTTTCTATTTATCAAAAAAAAAAAAAAACTGAAAAAATGGTTACCACAAAATAATATTCAATGTTGATTTATTTTTTTTTTTGCGCCAAAACAGCGTATAAAAATGATTTCTGAAAGATCATGTGACACTAAAATTTTGCTTTGCCATCACAGGATTAAATCACATTTTAAAATTTGTGCAAATTTTAAAATGTAACATAAAAAAACAGTTGTTTTAAATGTTAATAATATTTCACAATATTACTATTGTACTATATGTTTGATCAAATAAATGCAGACTTGCTGAGCAAAAGAGACTTAAGAAAAAAATCTTAAGGCCCCATTGAAATAAAAAATGCAACGCTTGCGGAAGCAGTAAAAGACTGTTGGTCTACCATTGTTTGAACAAACAGTAAGTATTGCCCCAAACTCGTTCAATTGGTCCAGCATGTGTTGGGATGCTCAAATAAACAAAGCAATATTTTATGTTACATATATGTATATAATTTATGCAAGTTCGAGTATTCTAGCACTGGAAAAAAAATACACATCTCCTTTAACAGAAAACCAAAAGGAGAAAATCCTGAGTTTCAGTATGTTTAGTTCTCACAAAAACAGGTAACGTCCTATTTTCTGTCAACCTCTCCTTCTTCTTTTTTGTCTTTCATAATGCTATGCATTGCTCCCCTGCACCCCAGATATCCTCCAAGATCTCATTCCTTTGTTGCAGTGGGGCTGAACACTATGTTAACCTAGTAATTGGCATCGGGCCTTCCCCATTATACGGCCCTCTATCGAGCCGTTCTACATGACTAGGTAAAGAAGATGGCATGAAGATTAATGAGGGCAGGCGAATACAGGAGGGGCTACCTACCTCCCTCTCTCCCTCTCTCTCCCCTCAGTACTTTTTATAACGTGGAGATATCGGAAGTCAGGCACAAGCTGCCCGATTTCCCCACGTCCACCCCCTCCCCTCGTTTCCTCCCTCCTCCCTCCATCGCCTGCTTTAACCTGTGAACTCTGGACCCCGTCCTCTTCTGTTCCTGGCCGCCAGCGCGTCCCGGGCTTTGATTGATGTCAGTCCGGCAGTCACTCTTTTCTTCCTTTTGATTTGAAGGGAAGGAGAAGGGGACCAGGGTGGAAAGGGAAGGGGGGGCGCTCACTCCAAAATAGATTTTCCAATGCAATTGGTGGCGGCTGCCAGCGCAGCAGAGTGGCAGGGGAGCCCTTTATGCCGTTTCATTTAAAAAAGCCAAAAGGTAGCTGACGTGTTCATTCAGTGTGTGTGCCACTCTTGCTTTTGATGGGGTCTGCCCCGCTGCTAGCAGCGGCGTATCGTTCGCCTGCCTTTTATTTCATGTCTGGAGTCCGTGCAAAGAAACCATCAACCAGCGCTCATGATGGATATCTACCATTGTTTTTTTTTCTGTGTTCCCTATGGACGCGTTATTATTATTCGCAAATGTAAAGATGGCTTCCATATTCACAACAGGCTATGATGAGCACCGGTGTTATTGACAGACTCCGTAAATCACTTTAAGCGCTTCTTGCTCCAGTTTAGTAGACTTTTGCATCACAGACGTGAGAGGTGGAGAGTGCGAGGTGTTCTGGCAATCAGATAAATTAGCTGCAGCTATCATAAGATTGCAATAACACTGAGCACTGCCATAAAACTGAGTGCTGTCTGTGTGTGTGGATGCAGGTGTTTGACAGACAGCAGTTGAACATCGTGATTTATTTCGGCACCCCTGTCTTATTGATCCGCCGCGAGGGGTCCCAGAGTTCATATCTCAGGAGGGTCGCCCCGCATCTCTTAGTGGCTTATGCTACCCCAACATAGACGTATCAGAAAGGGTGATGGAGTTTATGGATTAAAATAGCAAGACCTGCATGATAACCGTGGAGGGCGATGCACCCTGAAACATGAGTGATGTTTTATGAAACAAAACTGACCTGTTTTCTTCTTCTAATGATCTGTATAGCACATCATCTCAGTGTCTGTTCCAACTGCTTTCACTGGGTTTTCAGTCATCTTAAGTGAAATTTCAAATCGCTGCAAATGGCAGAGGGAGCAAATGTACATTAATAAAACTGACTATTTGTTCACTGACGTTTTGCTCATTTACCTGCGGTGAGGTTTCTAAGCAGGTTCAAAGCACATGAGATGCCAAATAAATAATTAACTGTAAAATGTTTTTATTGTTATTATTTCATTTATTTTCATATTAAACACCACAACATTATCGTGCAATTTAGGGGTTTCAAGTATAAGAATTTTATATGTTTTAATACTCACCAAGGCTGCATCTTTTTGATGAAAAAAATATGATTACAATTTATAATAACTGTTTTCTATTTGAATACATTATGATATGTAATGTATTCCTGTGATGCAAAGCTGAATTTTCAGGATCATTACTTGTGTCACATGATCCGTCAGAAAATAATTCTAATATGATGATTTGCAAGAGACATTTCTTATAATAAACAGTTTTTGTGGAAACTGTGATATTGTTTTCAGGATCCTTTGATTAATAGCAAGTTAAAAAGGACAGCATTTATTTGTAACAAAGTTTTTACTATCACTTCAATCAATTAAATACATCCTTGCTGGATAAAATAATGTATTTATTTAAAAAAAGAAAAGCTTACTTAAAGCCTTTATGTATAATGTATTATAAAGGTATTGTTAATTATGTATGTTGTAATGCATTACGTATTTTCAGAAATAATTCGTAAATAATTATATGCATTATAATATTTGCAGATTCCTCGTTACATCTGAAATTGATTGTTGAAAAAGGTGTGAGCAATTATTCATGAGACCATAACCAGGCATAATTAATGTAAACTAATATCTTACTGATAGTAAACTTTTAAATGGTATTAAAACATGATATTTATTATGGAATTAATTATTTTTATTTGCATGGCTATATTATGGCACATACCTGAAACTCCTAATCAACTGAAGTGCTGTCTGTCTGTCGGTCTTGACAAATTTTGTCAAGTGAAGTGAACATCTTTCCTGCACAGTAGGGTGCAGTGAACACTGCATAGGCTCCCTGTGAATCAGAACACAGCTTTAGTTTTCATACTTTAATCAACAATACAAATGACATGTCTTAATTGTCTTGGCACACGAAGAAAAAAAAAAATCCACAAATGTAGCTAAACCGACTCAATGTGTGAAGATAATCAATGAGAACAAGCAGCAATCTACAACACAACATCTTTTTGATTACCATCATGGAATAAAAACAATTATGCTTCATTCTTCCACTGGCATCTCATTCAAGTGTTTTTTGTGTAATTGAATACAAGGACCCAATTTCACTGGGTTTTAATCATAAATGAAAAACTCTGACACATAAGGGCAACCTATCATATGCCCACATATTGCCTCATCCCTTTTAACAAATATATTTCATAGCCCTATTAAAAGGGGTCTTCATCCGTCCTGTCAAAAGGCAGTCCAGCCGGGTTTTTTAGTTTAATTACACTACTCAATTAAAAAAAAAAGCACGAAAAAGAGAGCGAGAGCGAGAGCGAGAGAGAGAGAGAGAGAGAGAGAGAGAGAGAGAGAGACCCTCTTCAGTGGGTGCATTCTGATTCGCCTCTCCTTGGGTTTGAGTGGAGATGACATTTACAAGGCTCGCCTTTCAGGCAGACAATGGCGTGATTGATGAGGTGCAGACGCTATGAAGGAGGCCGATTGCCATGTGGAAGCAGTGCTTAGTGCACTTTGATTTATTTATCATCTGTTTCTAAAACAAGGCTGCCTGCCCCCTAAAACGCTAGGTGGGGACTAGAGAGGTGTAAGGCAGCCTTGGTGCTGGAATGTTTGTGTGTGTGTGTGAGAGAGAGAGGGAGAGAGAGAGAAATGTGGTGATTCACTGTATGAGGTGGGCATAGTTTGGTTTAGATATACATTTTTTTTTTCTGTCAGTCAGTGATGGATTAACATCAACCAAGGTGTCCAGCTCAATGGAATGATATCCTAATGAACAGAGTACAATTTTATTTACTGCTGTAAAAACACAATTTGAAGTTTGCATGCATCCTATTTTAAACAATATTTGAAGAGTTCAGATGCAAAAGCCCTAAGTGCCATTTTATCAAGCTCGTATATTTAAGTTATTAATTGACACTTAAATGACAATTAATAGGTAATCTTTATTGCCATTTAAGTGAAATAACTGAACTTAAATATACAAGCTTGATAAAAATGATCATTCTAGAAGAAAATTTCAAACGGCACTTAGAGGCTTTTGCATCTAAACTCTTCATTTTTTCTACATGCGCTTTTTCTTCTTATTGTTGTTGTTATGGTTATTTTAAATGCAGCTTTTTATGACATAATATTATATGAGGGACTATGGATTTTATATTTTCAAAAATTCAATTTTCAAACATGTTTAAAATAAAATGGCAAAATGAGCAAACAGCAATCAGAACCTCAAATATTCACATTCCTTCACACAATCATTCACAATTTAAAATGTATTTTTAAAAAGCATGTCAAAAAGTCCATGACCATTTTATGCATCAACTAACATAAGTAACACTTTCTTATTTTTAGTATTTAAGACAATGTTAAAGCAGAATAAGGGAAGAACAGCACTTTAATGAAGGCCTATTATTGCTGAGAAGGCCATCCCTCCTTTACACTGCTCTTGAGATGAATAATGATAATCCAGTAAAAAAACGCAGGTCTTTGTCAGGACAATCATCGTGCTTTCTCAGGGCAGACAGAGACTCGTAAAAACAGGGTATTTTGAAAATGAATGGAAGCGTGTTAGCAGGAGTGCATCGTAGGAAAATAATGCGCAGTTTCCTTGATGGACAGCGCGTTTCAACCAGGGTTTATGTACACACTGCAGCCAATGAGGCTGAAAAAAGCAGCAAGAGGATGTGATGGATCTGTTATTGTCTTTTAGACCCCACATCTATCTGTAGTGGTCAGGAATGTTTTAACTTATTACCCAGTGTGCACAGATAGAAGTCATAACACCCATTCTCTTGATTACATGTAGATAGTCACTTTAAACCATGACCGAGGAATATATCTGTCCTTCCGTCTGTCTGCCCATCATCCATGTCTATTTAATTCACCACAAAAAATATCTATATTGTGTATAATGATAATTTCATGCCTTTTCACATAATTTTGCAACATTTTAAACAAAATCGAATGCTCAATTCATGATCAATTTACCCCAAAATGATTGATCAGAACACTTTTGCAATGCAGAGCCCTGCTAAATAATATCATTCTGAGTGTCCTTTCTCTCTAATAAATTTGAAAGTGTATTACTAAACATTTAAATGGCATTTTAAACATTTTAGCTGCTCCATCCCAAGCAGCAATTCCACAACAATGCAGTGTATTTATTTTCTTTGAGCCTTGTAAACGCTCTAAACGCTACCACTCATGATAACAATTTTCATTATATACTGAAATACTCCGGCTCTTTCATGTTACACTATTTTCAATTAAACTGTACTTGTAGCAATTTACCCAGCATCTTTTTTTTAGGACAGTGACCACATTCGGTGTTGTGTGTGTGTGTGTGTGTGAAGATGTTCAGAGGCAACGAGGAGATTTAAATAATTCATAATCTGTCTTGAGAAATTAGCTTGCCTTTTCAAATTTCCAAGGATGACATGCTACAGTTCATTACTTGTTTACAGCGACTACAGTATTGCCTCATCTCAATTAAAAATGACTTACTGATGTTCCTCATAAACCACACAGCCATGAAGTCCTGATCATTAAATAGAAACTAATTCTCACTGTACAGTGAACAACCTGAGAGACTAGCATGACAGCTAATTAAAATGTGTAAGACTTTAATAAACAGCAAAACAAATAATGCATTGTCTGCATTAGAAAGAAAAAAAAAAACTTTTAATTGCACAGAGGAATATCAGTCGACAGAATCAAACCATACGTCAACTGTCAAGTCTCGACAATGGCAAATCTGCAGGAATAATTCGATCTTGATGGGTAAAGTGTGCATACAGCGCTTTACAAACACCATAATGGCATCTACACAAAGCACTGGACCAGGATTTAAACCTGAAACGCACCAGGAAAATTAAACGATCCGAGTTACAGTACAGCTTTTAATGAAACGGGGGGTGGGGGTGGATTCGTTTTTTTCATTCACTTGCAACAAGACACGGGAGCCACGTCTCCGTAGCTTAGACGTTAAGAACAATGGGTGGTCGACTTTCATCAAAAAGACAAGCCTGGTAATGAATCCATACTCCCTTTAATGAGGATACACATAAAAAGGCTTGTCAGAGTTAATGAAAAACTACTCTCTACACGCTCCTGTATGACAGCAATGGAAGATAGTGGCCTTTGAATGGTCATCATCATCCATTTCAACAAGCCTATTTTTACCACTGCTCAGGACACTTGATCTTTTGTTGCTCATCATTGCATTAGTTAAATTGAATCGTTCACGCGGGGAACACACACGGGTTTCGGTCTTATCTGTCCGCTTTTCAGAAAGGCGGAATAGAAAAGCGACTTGATTGGAACATATTGAGAAGGGAAGGTGCATTGAGACCCAGTGGAGCATGAGTGCCCCTTGCAGATACCTGCAAATGTCTAATCACAGCGCTCTGATGAACCTTGCCTCTGACAGGCCTCTTGCCTGCCCTCCGACGTGTAACGCGCCGCACTTCATGGGGGAATTATACTGCGGAGGTCTAACTTCATGAGCAATGGAGCTTGACTGAGACAGTGTGACTGTAATGGAGTAGGACAACTGATGGGGATTTTCCTGGCTAAAAGTGTCCGTCAGTCCGAAATTCTGATGGCGGGATAGAGTGGCAACCCATGCATGCTCGCTTCCTGGTCAGTGAGCTGTAAGGGAGCTGGGGAACGAATGTTTGATTAACCCAGTAGGAAGGTGATGGCCACGGTAGAGAGGGAGACACGCTGCAATTTGTTGGCTAAGCGTTGTCTGCGTGGTTGCTCCTCCCCAGCTGATGTCTGAAAAGAAGAGGGGATGAAGAAGGGGTGTGGTGCGAGACAGATGCCTAACGACTCCCATGGGGGCCCCCGTTTCTGGCCCCTTATCTCATCCACGGTTTGTGCGGGTTGCCATAGAAATTGACATCTAGGCCTCTTTGTGTTGGATCAACAGATATTAGTTGGATTTACTGGACTTGCCGATTGCGTGTTCAATCTTCAAAAGGAGATTTTACAGAAATCTGTTCCTGGAAAGTTGTCATCATACCTCGGTTTGTACTGCAAGTAGTTCTACATAGGGTATGTTAACACGACAATGATGTACTAAAAACTGAAAAGATTTTTCCTTGTTTCGTGAACAGACGACAACGTTGTCAAAGCGATCCCCATTCACAAGGATCCACAAAAATGACTAAAAACACTGTATTTTGCATGCCAAGCGTGTAGTTGGCAATGTAACTTTGTAAATAAACACTAGACACATATAGACTGAACGCGTAATACACGTGTGCATGACGTCAAGGTTTATACCATTTTAGTAGTTTACACGGAGACGATAACGGCATCTTTTTCAAAACCTTGCACTCTGAAACAATTTCAAAAGCTTGCATTTTCAGGCCGCCAAAACACATAGAAAATTTCCATTTTTAGTTGAAAACGGTGTTGTGTAAATCCAACAGCCCAGTCTCATCCCAAGACGTCATACAACTGACGCTTTTGACCATACGTCAACATCCTCCGTTTTAGGGTACCCTTTAACGTCGTTAGATGACTCTATGTAATCCTAACCCTACCCCAGACCTAAACCTACCCGCGTCATCTAACTGACGTTAAAGGTAAAGCCTCAGTTGGATGACGCCCCAGGATCGTACCCTAAGGGTACCCTAAATCGGCGGATGTTGACGTGTGGTCAAAAGCGTCAGTTAGTTGACGTCTTGGGATGAGACTGTGTTAAATCCAACAGCACTGAAAAATGTAATCAATAGGTGGCGGCAAATTACTTTGAGTTAAAAAACACTGAGTCTTTCAGGACGTTTTAAGTAGTGAGTCATTGAATCATTCATTCAACTGATTTAAGTAACCCACCAACATCAGTGGCATTATCTGGCATAGTTTTACTGCCATTCACAAATGAAAAACTTGTCAATCTATAGTTGTGGAAAAACAAAGAAGGCACCATTCAGACAGAACGTGTTTTTGCAGTAACAAATGCAAGGCGCAAGTCAGAGATTTCCGCAAGTGATCCGCAAGTCTGTTTTTTTTTTAACGTTTTCGAACTACTTTTACCTTGAGCGCCATGTTTTTAGAATACTGTGTCATGCACAAGACACAGGTGGAATGGTCAAACACATAAATCTAGTTTACTTGGAAAAACAATGGCACATTCCGAACCATGTGAAGAAAAAACAATAATACAGGGGTTTATGAACAGCACACCGTAAGAAAAAGTTCAGAAAAGGAAAAAGAAATAACTGATGGTGTCACATGTAATTTAGTCTATGAAAAGATATGGTGCCCGCAAATATTGCCAATAAAGCCAGAAAATCTCAAAGGAACCAGCGGCGAATTAGTCTTCCAGGTTCTGATGTCATACCTGGATCACTCTACTAGATCCGTGCATTCGGTCTGAAAGTGAACACAGCCTAATAAACCTTCTGACGCTTGTGTCATTAATGTTAATCAAACAACAAAAGACAAAAGATAAAATCACTTCTTGCTCTGAATAACTTCACTTGCTTTAACAAGAATCAATGCATATTTAATTCATTAAAGGACAAGTTTGGTATTTTACACTTAATTAAAGCCCTGTATTAAGATTAAGATTAAGGTTAAGATTGAAATTGAAATTTGGACACATGCTGCTGGCCCGAGAATTTTTAGTTTCTGTGGTAGCACCCACCCGAGAAAAAACTTTATCGTAGTTTCATCGTAGTTTTATCGTACTTTTACCAACTTTTTACAAAAACTATGATAAAACCTGTTGGAAAGCATCTTTTGCAGCGATTTTTGTGTGAGCATATCAGTGAACACCCCACATCACTCGGTGAGTTTCACGTCTTTGTAAACTAAAGTTTAATGCAATTTAGGAAGGATTGTTCCAGTGCACCTACATGTAAATTCACCAACTGTAGTTTGTGTAGTTTGTAGTTTGTAACTTTTGAAGAGTTCAGATGCAAAAGCCTCTAAATGCCATTTGAAATTTTCTTTTTTAATGATGATTTTTATCAAACTTGTATTATTTAAGTTCAGTAATTTCACTTAAATAACAATTAATAGGTAATTATCATTGCCATTTAAGTGAAATCACTGAACTTAAATATACAAGCTTGATAAAAATGATCATTCTAGAAGAAAATTTCAAATGGCACTTAGAGGCTTTTGCATCTGAACTCTTCATTTGTTATTTTGTCCTATTATTTGTAATTTACATATTTGACCTTATTTTTAATAACAATGATAAAATAATAAAATAAAGTAAAATAAGATTGAAACACATGGTCTGTCATTCTTATTTCTATGTCTATTTTGTACCATATTGCCCACCCTTATACTGAACACAATTCAAAGATCCAAGTCAGAAATAATAAGATCACTAGTAAATGGCAATATTGTGTCTAAAATGTAAGTAATTCAATACTAACAACTTGTTTATTGATCTTGTTGCATAAAATCAATAGCACAAATAATTGTGAAATATCAATGATATACAAAACCGTTGTCAGTTGCAAGGCTTCGTAACGATCTCAAACTTATCAGCTTTGCCCATGAATATGAACTGCCTAACATGACCTTCACTCCAAATGGATTTCCTAAAAGGCTACAAGCCATAGCTGAATTACTGCTGCTTTCACTCAGTCCAATATAATGATCATGATGTTGTAATGGTTCCTAG
This sequence comes from Pimephales promelas, assembly GCF_016745375.1. Next base: position 53,430,722 of record NW_024121099.1, read on the forward strand.
TCCACTGGCCCGCTATAAAATGTGCATATAATCAAACAACATGCAATCCAACAGGTTGTGTTACCATAGCAGTGATCTATATAATGTTTGATTTTCTGCAGGATGAGGTACGCTTTGCATCGGAGAAATTATAGAACGTAAAAGCACAGGTTTTCTTGTCTTTTTCCCCCCTTATCTGTACAGACAGCTGTTTCTTCATCCTCCCTTCTCATCAAAACAGGAACATCTGGCAAAGCCACCTCCGCACAACAGTTAAACGTAAGGTTACCTTGGAGGCTGACAGCAGCTGAGCACAGATGAGAGAGAGAGAGAGAGAGAGAACAAAACAAAACACATTATTCTTTGTGTTAGAAAATAATTTGTGTGTTTACTTAACATACAGCATAGCTTCATTTAAATTCTCTTGCATTTCAGCAAACGAAATCTGATATAGGATATAGTAGAAGTCTGTTAATTGCAGACACCTGAAAATACATCAACGACTGGCCAGGAACCTTAATACTCGTTATAGAGTGAGTTCACTAACAAGACACTAAGGTTAACTCATGCTAACAAAGGGTATCAGTATATTTAGGGCATGATACAGTTCACTGTTTAAGTCTTAAAATAGGTATGTGTAATGTTAATAGCCTGTAAACAAACTAATAAGGGGACTGTGGCATGCATCCGATTGAACAGAAAGTTTATGGGTTAATTCTGCAGCCCCACAATAACAGTTGATTATGCTTTTCCTAATCAACAGAGTTGATGATGTGATGTAAAGAGAGTGGATTATATTAAAACAAGCGGAATGATTTATTCTGCAGCAGGCGGAGAGATGCCCGGCCACTAAAGAGTTAACGAGAGTTCTCTCACAGCCCTTATGACAGAAAAAGATGTTTACTTGAAATGACGTCAAATGGGCAAATTCATGTAGCATTTGCAATGAACAATTACTTAAATAATTGGTCCCCGCACCAAAAGATTGATTGCATAAAAGCTGTTTTCGTTTGAAAATCCATTAGCGGGCACCATTTTTCCAGCACACTTTGACATCCTATGATTTTATTAATTTTTATCCCTAAAGATGCATGATTCTCTCGCTCTGGTCCTTTGCCCTTTGCAAAGAGCACAGTAAGAGCAGGGAAAGAAAGGGAGGGAGAGATGAACAGAGAGAGAAAGAGTACCACTTAGATGCCGTCATTGATTACGCCAACTATCAGGACCCTTGAATACATAAAGGTCTCCATTTGGGGATTGAGAAATCTCCATATGCTAGATTCCACTAGCTTACAGGCCCTGCTGCTTGATTTACATTAGGATTCATTAATCTATTAACTGCTGAAGAAGCCGAGATTGTGATTGGATCTGAAAGCAAAGGTGTTTCAAGTGGCCCTTGTGGTTGAGGGAGAAAACCACAGACTGACAGAGACAGAAAGAAAGAGAGATGGAGGAAAAGCATGTTGCGATGCCACCTCGTACCTCTCCTCCCTCCCTCCTCATCATTCTTTGCTCTCTTCTCGTTCTTACTCATTGCAGACGCCGTGCATACATTAACATACTAATTAAACCTCAATTAGTAGTTGCGCTGACTGTTCTTTTTTTATCAGTGAGATGTAAAATATGGATTGGACATTAGCGACACCAGAGGCTAATTTATCAAATGCTTTTCAAAGGGTTTTTTTTTTAATTATTCAACAATTTCTGTACAGGGAATTTATGTTAACGATTGGTGTATCATAATGATGTTTAATTAACATGATGATGAAATGCCAAGGTTTTGGAACTTTGACCAGTCATTCTTCAAAGTACGTGAGTTTAAAGACAGTTTGAAGCTGAACCTGATCACGTGCACATACATGCATAAAGGCACTTAATGTGATTTAGTAAAGAAGGACGTACCTGAATTAGTATCCTTGTTGGTCTTTGAACAGTATTTTTATTAACCTCTAGGCTAATGGTCTGTTTACATTTGAGATATCCCTGTTTGTCATCTTTGACCTCTGACTATAAAGGTGTTCCTATGTCGCTCTAAAGATGACAATATATGTCATCTTTAGAGCTGTATAGATATATATATATATATATATATATATATATATATATATATATGAAGAGTTCAGATGCAAAAGCCTCTAAGTGCCATTTGAAATTTTCTTCTAAAATGATCATTTTTATCAAGCTTGTATATTTAAGTTCAGTAATTTCACTTAAATGGCAATGAAGATTACCTATTAATTGTCATTTAAGTGAAATTACTGAACTTAAATATACAAGTTTGACAAAAATGTTCATTTTAGAAGAAAATTTCAAATGGCATTTAGAGGCTTTTGCATCTGAACTCTTCATATATATATATATATATATCACTGATTCTTGAGAGTCGGGACAAAACATGTCCCACATAGAAAAGTCTAATTTATAGCAAAAATTAAGAAATTCATCATGTATGGCATACTTACAAAGTTAAATCGGAAGGAATTGTATATACCTATCTGATTTTCAGAATAAACTTTTTTATCTTTTTGGGGAAAAAGTATATGAATATATGGTCTGTGCTTAGATAGTCCATGTTAATGCACTTGTCCTCAGCATGAAGTTACAATATTAACCATCCCAAAAATATTGAAAAAAGCTCTACAATTGTGAAAACATATATATCAAATAAAAATAAGGGGTATAAATATAAAAAAACAATGCATGAAGTGAACATCAAACAATATTTTCCATAAAAATCTGCCTATTAAAGTTGCGTCCTCAGCTTCTGTCAACTCCGTCAGATTTTTTCATAAAGCTCTTAAAATCAGGAAATAGCATGGTCAGCTATATCCTTGAGGACCCCTTTTTATCTCCCTGTCCGTGGTGAAAGCAGCACTACCACACATGCTCTGGTATGTTTTACATTTTTTTATATTTTAGACAAACAATGTCAATATTCCTTTGGTCACAGCTGCACAATGTCAATACTGTCTTTCATTTAAGATACTTTTTTTAAAACATAGTGGATTGAATTAAAGGATTTTAGTGAGGTTATTGGGACAGTTAGCAACTGAGGAAAAACTACCTAGCTGCAGTGTGAAATACATGTTTTGGCGGGAAAATACATGCCCTTACGTCAACTCCGTCAGACGTCAACTCCGTCAGGTTCTATGTCTGACGGAGTTGACCTGTAAGCTGACGGAGTTGACAAATCTACCAATAACCTCTTAATGTGTGAATATAATATTATTTGTGAATATAGTGAAGGGTTAAACTGTTATTTCAGGGTTTTACTGAGACATAAATGCCCTACAAAGCAAAAAGGCAGTAACTACGCAGAGTGCAGAACTGAGAAAAATGACTTTTGCTAGGGCTTTTTGCAGTTACTGTACAAACGACTACCATTTTTCTCTAAAACGACACACATTTAAGATAAGATGTTTTGTCATAACAAAGGATGCCTTGAATGTCATGAAAATTGTAATAATTAATGGTTTACCAAAACTGCAGTTACTGCCTTTTTGCTTTGTAGGGCTATAATAGCATGCATTACGTTATTTAACCATACACATCTGGCTTGTAGAGAATGGTGAGGCAGTGGTCTGCTTATTATTGTGTAACGTGTAACTTTGCCAGCACATATATACTGTATATATATATATATATATATATATATATATATATATATATATATATATATAGTGTATCTTTATATGTAGAGACAGAGATAGAGAAATTAGAAGCCAATGTAGGGCTGGGGTAGCCTGACTACGTCAGACTTCCTACTTCCGCTAATTTCATTTCGCGAAAAGAGAAGTAGCAGAGTCTGGTATTACCAGGCTAGGGCTTGGGGCGATTATGACCAAAAAAACATTTATCATGATCTGAATTATCAAAATCTGATTCTATAGTCTTATTCATGTACATTTTCCTTTATTTAAATTTGTATTGTAGGGAAGCATGGCCAGACAGAAATTGTCAGTTGAGGAGCAAAGGCGAAGAAATAGAGAGTACCAATGAAAGAGAAGAGAAAAAATAAACAGTGACCAAGAGAGCAAGCATGCAAGAGAAGGAAAGACAAAGGTGAAAGAAGAGAGCAAAAGACAAAAAAGTACAACAAATAGACGAGATGGGAGACACAGGGCAAAGAGGAATTTGAGAAAGTATTGGAGAGAGGCACAGAAAAGGTCCAGGAGCCTCATTTATTTTGCCACTCAAGTGCCCACACTGTGCCCTCCAAACAACATTTTTCTCCTCTTTTCCACCTCGCCAATGATAACTTCTACTTCACATTGAGTGAAGTTAAGTTTTTTTTTAAATTCCTCACTGTTTTTAACATGATTTCGCAATTGATGAATATTAACTTGTGGGCGTTTCACGGACTATTTATGGGCAACTATGGGCGTGACATGAAGCCGCAAAAGCTGCGCTACATTTAGAATTGATTGTGATTTATTAAGGGAAAAATGCGTAGGATGTGCGTGCGCACGGTTTTATAAATCCGAATATTTCTGTGCGTACACACGTCCTATGTTTCATCCGTACGCCACTTCTGACGCAAATCCTACGCAAAGTTTTTTAAATGATTTTATAATTTTTTTTTTTGATATTTGAAGAGTTCAGATGCAAAAGCCTCTAAATGCTATTTGAAATTTTCTTCTAGAATGGTCATTTTTATCAAGTTTGTATATTTAAGTTCAGTAATTTCACTTAAATGACAATTAATAGGTAATCTTCATTGCCATTTAAGTGAAATTACTGAACTTAAATAAACAAGCTTGATAAAAATGATCATTTTAGAAGAAAATTTCAAATGGCACTTAGAGGCTTTTGCATCTGAACTCTTTATTTGGAAATGGTATAATTTATAATAGTTGGAAACTAAGTGTATGTGCAACATGTTTATTATAGTTTGCTTTACAGTAAGTTCAATACTCTAATAACAAGGAGTAGTTTTAGTAGTTTAAAAAGCACATCTGTTCAATAATCACAATGCACATATTTTTTTGTCAACACCGTCAGATCTTCATCAACACCGTCAGATCTTTATCAACAGCGTTGGATGTTTTTGTTAATTTTTTGGGAAAAAAATTTTCTTCCTTCAGTTTATGTTGTTTTTTTAAATAAAGGACCATCTGATCTAAATCTTTTTATGTTTTGTTTATTTAAGAAATTTGTTTTTACACTATTGAAATTAAAATCAAAGTTTAAAAATGCAAATATTTAGAAATCTGAGTTTTCAGAATTGTGTGAAATCACAACTTAAGTTTATATATTGTATTTTTTTACATATCAGTGTAACTATACACTATTACAATATACTTCAGAAGTTTAGATTCTTGTTGGATTGGAAGAATTAAAATTGTATACTTTTTAGTGTGTCTGATGGAGTTGACACAAATCCAGCTCTGAAGGGAAACATGTTTATTTGTTAAAAATATGTTTTTATTTAGAACCTGTTCCTTTACATGGTTAAATAGCTAAGACCTTTCTCTGCAGAAACATACAACTCTATTTGACATACTGTGTATTTAAAAAAAAAGTTTTTTATAACGTGTTTTGTCCCAACTCTCAAGAATCAGTGACATATATATATATATATAGCATGGCTAATGTTGGTTTTACAGTTGACTGTTGTGAATAAAATGTTCTCTGCGCCCTTGCCAAAAAATATAGTGTTCTGGTAAACCCCTGTGTCAAACTGTCACAAATTACCTGAAAGTTAGCAACAGATAAATCATTTTTGCGGAGGAACTAGGAAGATAAAGTGGAAGATAAACGATTCTTTGCAATGCTAGCATTTGTTTTGCAGCATCATTTAGCATGTTTTACACACCTGTCTCTGCAGGCATTTGCTAAAAAAAAGTTGTGTTATGTAAACTTTGATTCACCGATACATTTTATTTGCTTAATTTGCAGAGTTCATGGGGCATCTCGGTTTCGAATGACAATATAAGCATTATCAATAAATTAATTTCAGGGTAATTTGTAGTGGCATCCTTTCAACACCTAAAGCTCTTTAGGATTGTTGTCATTGTTTATAGGCCTACACAATTTGGCCCAAACTTTTGTGATTATTATTATTAAAGTCAAATTATTAAGCAAAATAAGACATTTTTAATATTGCAATATTTCACTGTAACATAAAAAGAATTATTTTATTTTACAGTGCAACTCTAATATTACAATACTAATATGTATGCCAGTCTTAATTTATTCATTTTCAAACAACAATCAAGCTTTTATTTTAGCCATGAAAACTGCCCTTGAATCTTCTCTTTTGTTAACAGCAGGTTTACACGTGTTTCTTATTACAAGATTGGGAAGATGGTTGATGCATGTTGCATTCCCAAATTCACGTCATTTAAGCACAGATGAGTTTGTGTGGAGAGGCATTTACACTCACCTAAAGAATTATTGGGAACACCTGTTTAATTTCTCATTAATGCAATTATCTAATCAACCAATCACATGTCAGTTGCTTCAATGCATTTAGGGGTGTGGTCCTGGTCAAGACAATGGGCTCTATGCACGGCGGTATTTCGGGTCAAGCATTAGGGATGCTCGATATCTTCCGCCGATCGTAAAGTCCAATGCAATACCGAGAATTTATATTGAATTTTATACTCCATGGGTATACTAAAGAAACGTTGGTCACAAAAACAGATAAAACAGACACCCCTTGTTGTGTTTATGCTTCTTTTTAAAATTATATTAAATAAATATAACTATATATAATATTACATCTAAACGTATGTACGTTTCATTTCAAAGACTGGAGGACAGTAAATTTTGAAGACTCTGCCATAATCCCGTTTTCCTCGGTTTTCCTCCGCTTTAATCTCCACAACTGGAAATGGACGAGCATCCTTGCGTCAAATGCAGAATTTATGCGTGCATATAGCCCATCTCCTGAAATCCAAACTGAATGTCAGAATGGGAAAGAAAGGTGATTTGAGCAATTTTGAGCGTGGCACGGTTGTTGGTGCTAGACGGGCCGGTCTGAGTATTTCACAATCTGCTCAGTTACTGGGATTTTCACGCACAACCATTTCTAGGGTTTACAAAGAATGGTGTGAAAAGGGAAAAACATCCAGTATGCGGCAGTCCTGTGGGTGAAAAGTCCTTGTTGATGCTAGAGGTCAGAGGAGAATGGGCCGACTGATGCAAGCTGATAGAAGAGCAACTTTGACTCACGTAACCACTCGTTACAACCGAGGTATGCAGCAAAACATTTGTGAAGCCACAACATGCACAACCTTGAGGCGGATGGGCTACAACGGCAGAAGACCCCACCGGGTACCACTCATCTCCACTACAAATAGGAAAAAGAGGCTACAATTTGCAAGAGTTCACCAAATTTGGACAGTTGAAGACTGGAAAAAAGTTGCCTGGTCTGATGAGTCTCGATTTCTGTTGAGACATTCAGATGGTCAAGTCAGAATTTGGCGTAAATACAATGAAAAGATGGATCCATCATGCCTTGTTACCACTGTGCAGGCTGGTGATGGTGGTGTATTGGTGTGGGGCCACTTTAGGCCCCTTAGTGCCAATTGGGCATTGTTTAAATGCCACGGCCAACCTGAGCATTGTTTCTGACCATGTCCATCCTTTATGCCCACCATGTACACATCCTCTGATGGCTACTTCCAGCAGGATAATGCACCATGTCACAAAGCTCGAATCATTTCAGATTGGTTTCTTGAACATGACAGTGAGTTCACTGTACTAAAATGGCCCCACAGTCACCAGATCTCAACCCAATAGAGCATCTTTGGGATATGGTGGAACGGGAGCTTCATGCCCTGGATGTGCATCCCACAAATCTCCCTCAACTGCAAGATGCTATCCAATCAATGTACCAACATTTCTAAAGAATTCTAGTTCCTAATAATCCTTTATGTGAGTGTATACTGGATCATGAGCTGCGTGTGTGTAAAAGAACATAGTTCACTCTCAAACACACAACAATGCAAATTTACTTGATACCAAAGATAAACTGCTTTCCATTTAGAACAGAAAATCATCAACAAACATCAAACACCCATAGATTCTTGTATATGCCAAGTGAGATAATTTGTTGTAATTCACCTGACGCGACTGAAATCTAAACAATTTGGTGTTAACTGAAGCCAGCACGGTACATAAATTAATTTTGTTACTCTTAAAGGGATAGTTCACCCAAAAAATTACAATTCTGTCAACATTTATACCGTCAAGTTGTTCCAAAGGTCTATGAATTTCTTTCTTCTGCACAAAACACAAAAGAAGATATTTTGAAGAATTTCAGTAACCAAACAGTTGACTTCCATAGTATTGTTTTCATACTATGGAAGTGAATGGGACCCATCAACTATTTGGTTACCCATTTTCTTTAAATATCTTTTTTTTTTTTTTTTTCAGCAGAAGAAAGACATTCATGCACATTTGAAACTTGAGGGTGAGTGAATGATGACTTCATTTTCATTGTTGGGTAAACTAGATAACAGATTGGGTAACAGATTTACTGAAGGCTGACCTCATTGCTTATGAAATTGTTGGAGTTTCCCTTTCAGACACAAAATTTATGAGAGGATAGTATTTAAATGAATCACACAAGGTGATTTACTAAGGTTTGCGCTAGTCAATTTACTGGTGTTTGCGCCATTATTTAACACCCCCCAAAAAATCATGTCAGATGTTAATTCGCACTGCTTTTGTTAGATTGCGATGATCATTATGGAAATAATCCGGCTGTGTGCAGAAGTTTCCACTCCCATCTGGTCCTGAGAGTTTGGCTGTAAGACTCACATCAGTTAGTAAGTGGTGTCAGCGAGGAGCTTCTACGGTTTGACTTTCACAGGAAACTTTTGAGTTTCTCAGTGCCGCATCATCATTTGTCTTCACCTCGTGAAGATGTCACTTCAGAAGCATGAGTGAGAACATGTGTACTCGTACATAAACTATCCTGAGGATTACTTCTGCATGTCCCTCACTCCGATTAACTCAACCCCTTTTTTTAGACAGTTATTAAAACCAAAGCTGCCTGCTAGACGTCGCCTATTCCCTCAGAAGGCAGCTGACTCTTGCGAGTGCTCTCGCCATCTTGCGGCCCCCGTCTGTTGTGCTGAAGAGACGGGGGCCACAGCCATCTGTTCCCTATCCTCCTCCTTGTTTTCCTTCTCCTCAGCCCCCACACCAAAGCTCCTCTCATTCTCCTCCATCCATCCACCCCTCCTTCCCTTTCTTGCTCAAATTGTCTTTGCCTTCTCCTTGTAGGTCATGCAATATTCAAGCTCTCATATCTCAACCCTCATGACTAAATGCCTCTTCTCTCTCGGTCCAGTGTCTGAATGTCTGCGTCCGCCGACCAGAACAAATTGTAACATTGTTAATTGAAGAAGGGCTTTTATTTTGTTTCCAAGTTAAATTGTCCATTGACACTACATTCTGCACAACTATCATCCGGTCCCCAGCACTAAAACTCATACTGGCACCGAGGCATGTCACTGTTAATTATGCATTTAAAAAAACTACCGCTTCCGTTCAGTACACAATATGCAGACTCAATGTAGCCTACTGTTTAAAAGTTGTTGTTTTTTAAAGAAATTAATGTTTTTATTCAGCAAGGACGCATTAACTAGATCAAAAGTAGCAGTAAATACATTTATAATGTTACAACAGATTTTTATTTTAAATAAATGTGGTTGTTTTTAAAACTTGACATTCTTCAAAAAATCTTGTATCATGGTATAAGGATGTGACATTGAAGACTGGAGTAATTGCGGATGCTAAACTTCAGCTTTACCATAACAGGAATTAATTATTCCAGGATTTTAAAGCGGTGATGAACGGAGAAATCAAATTTTCCTTGAGCTAAGAGGTCATCATCATGTTATAAGTATATCCTGTAAGTTTCAGAACTGAAAACGTCCTTGTTAGTCCAATAAAAGCTTTTATTGACACCAGCCTCAGCAAACGACTCGTTTTTCAAAGTGGGGAACTATGACGACAAAGAGGATAAAACACCACCCCCGCAGAAGAAGAAGATCAACGCGGCCAGTTTAGCCCCGCCCACCGATTTGCGCATTCACGCATATATAAATAACATAGCCCATAAAATCCGAGTGTTTTTCAGCTAGGCTCAAAACTAGGTTACAAAATAGCCTATTACTCATTCATTTTCATGTTTTTGAATACAAAAACCAAGCGAACGTCATAAGTTGACCTCAGACAACAATATAATAAAATTTAAAAAGCCAGCTCATGACCCCTTTAAAATATATCCAAATATAAAAGAGTTATATTAAATTTTAACAACATTTTACAATTTCACAAGTTTTGTTGGTCAAATGAATGTAGACTTGGTAAGCATAAGAGACTTGTTTTATGCTTAGAATGCTTAAAAATCTTACCGACCCCAAACTTTTGAATCAATAATTTGATGTTTATCATCACTAGTAAATAACCAAATTCAGTGTGAACAGTTGGATTTAGCACTCTGAAAAGAAGAGGCTATCATATTTACTGTATAGCTGCAGTGTGCCACACTGATATACTCACACTCTCTCTTTTTGTGAAATGCAGAAAGCAGCAGTGCGGCGTGAGCGCTGGTCTAGACATGTGAGTGAGCCTCTGTGCCTGTAGCCCCCCACAGCCGGGCTCCTCTCTCTGCCCGGGGGTCTGGGGAAGAATGACTGTGAAAGTAGGCCAGAGAACATAGTATCACTATGTGTCTGTGAATGAGGTGGAATCTGTGTTTTACTACAGATCCTGACATCAATAGGTCTTTTTATTCAAATGCGGGTGGATTTCAGCAGTGGCGTGTTACACAGTTACTCATGATATATTATATTTTTCAACTGTAGTCTTTTAAAAAGTGCAATGTAGTGTTGTCAAAAATATTATTTTCCGATAGCCTTGACACTGAAATATCTGAAACACTTCCAATACTAATTTTCTTCAGAATAGATGCATGATACCAGCTGTGTTTTATCGCTCTCTGATCTCTTTGTCCGCCTCCCCTCACTTGTTTAATTTGCTTCATTGGCGATATTTCCCAGAATATCGTTGGCGTTACAAAGCTTGAAATTCGGTGTGGGATTGCGCATATTGTACATCATTTTATTAATTTTATTCATCCATGCGTCAAGTCTTAAAGTGACAGCAGCAGAATATACCAGCTCCCACATTATTCAATACTATAAAAATATCTATATGGCAGTGTTTCCCCCATGGTATCAATGTTAAAAATGTTTGCCAGTGAAAATGCATAGTGGCTAGTGAGCAAACAAGATAATGTCAAGGCCTATTGTATAGTTTTATTAATGCTGTGGCAATGTAAAGATTTCTTTTACCATGCCAATAAAGCTATTTGAATATTGAAATCTTGAGAGAGAGGGAGGGGGAGGGTAATAATTCCCAAGTAATATATATATATATATATATATATATATATATATATGTGTGTGTGTGTGTGTGTGTATATATTTTTCATGCACAATATAATATTCTAGTTTAATAAAAAATTATACAGCTGGCTTTATATCTTAACAGGGTCCTTTTCAGGGGAAACATCTTTATTCATAGTTTATTTTGCCATTATATGTTAAAAACCCCTTGAGCTTTACGATCATTAATTTTTAGTCAGAGTACATATTTATTTCTCAATGCAAATTGCTATTCAAACACAGCACGCGTATTGTGTTTGAATTGGATAGATCACTGTACACTGATTAATTGCACCTCTGTGCTAGGTTGATTTTACGAATAACCAGGTGGATTAGAGAGGTCAGAAATGCCCTGGTATAAACATTACAATTTTATCTTGCTACACATATCTGACATTAGAAAAGACAGTGAGAATGCATACACTGGAGGCCAAAGTCTCGCACGTGCACGTGAATATAAATTACTCATGTAGCTTTGCACAAACCGAATCCGAAAAGTACGCTGGGACGCTATTAATAATGAAGACGACAGGGCTCCATTTATTAAAATAGTGAAAAGTCATGTTTTCTCTGATGTGGCCTATTTAGGAAGGAGCAGCACTGGGAATAACGTAGCCCGCCAAACACCAACTGTTCAGTCCCGGGCCCTGAGAGAGAACCGGTGAGGACGAGGCGCTACAAAGAGCCTCAGCACAATCCAGCACTCCAGAGGGATCTTAAATCTTGGGTGATGGGGAACAGTTTGAGCACAAGTTCCTTATATGCATCAGTTTATCTGGAATACTCGCTGAGCTTCTCTCTTTCTCTTTTAGTCTCTCTCTCTGTCATGCTTGGATCTTACATTTTATTATCCATGAAAATATTCAGTATATTTTTATGCCTTAAGCTATAAAGCGTAATGAAAGGGGAACACCCCACGGTGCATAAAATACGTGTACGTTTTTCTTTTCTTTTTCTTTTTTGCAGCCATACAGTAGACAGCTCTCTTACAAAAGGCCAAAGGCTTTGGATTTTATCTTTTGATTCCCACATTAACCTTCCATTAAAAATTATCTATGTTATCGTCACCTCAAATTTGAGCTCGTAAATTGCTGTTTTATGAGCCATCTTAAAAGGGAGAATTATCCTGGTGTTATAGTTTAAGCAACATATGTTCCAATTTACTGACATCTACCAGATTTGACGCGACACCAGCCATCCATACACATCAGTGTCATTTGGTGGCACTAAATTGCCCCGCAATAAGTCGCCCCGTGGAATTTTTTGGTGATCAGGCAGCACATGGAGCTAGAAATTAATAGCCCGCAGCCTTTACAGGGGAGATGGGGCCAAATCAACTCCTCTCCAAAAAACTGCTCTCATTCTCACAGACTGGCCCGTATGGTGCACAGTTTCCTCGTGGCACTCTTTCTACAACAGTTAAAAGATTAAATGCTGAGACATTTTATCTGTTTTGAATAGCCACATTGAACATTTTTTTTTTATTTGGGCTATCAAGCGTTTAATCAAATTAATTATGTTATGCCAGTTAATATAGAATTAATTGCAATTAATTGCATTGAGTCTATAAAATAGAACATTGAGGCAGATGGAAGCATTACAAAAAGTGGCTTTAGAATCTGTCTGAGACTCACTTAGGGAACATATACACACAGGAAGCATTTTTGCATTTCGTCTGTGATATTTGTTGATTGTTGGGATTGTACACTAAAAATGCTGGGGGGGGGGGGGGGTTTAACCCAATTTCGGGTCAAATATGGACAAACCCAGCCATTGGGTTACATTTTTAAATGACATTTTTAACCTAATGTTTGAGTCTGTCCATATTTGACCCAAAATTGGGTTAAAACAACCCATCATTTTTTAGAGTGTACCAGTATTATTAGTTGTTGCATCGTGTCTCATTGATTTTTTGGTTTTATTAGTGTCTCACCACATTTTTAAGATTTAGCAAAAGAAATGTAAAACTGTTCTGTTTTGTTCTCTTGTTAAGTGTGATCTGGTTTAAATGGAGTTCATTTTATTGCATTGTGTTTTTTATATTTAAATAATAATAATTACACTAAATGAGCAACTTAAATTAATAGCCCGAGATATTGTCTTCATTTGGTACATTTCTTAACATTTTTTGCAGTGTAAAAACCAAACACACTACATTTCCATTTACTGATTCATTGGTAAAACTTAAAATAGCAAAGTGTTTTAATAGACTTCAGGGTCTCATCATTTCGGATGAGACAAGACCCATAAAGCAGCCATTTTGGACCCTTTCTTAATTGCGCATAAAATCAGTGTACTATAGTGATATTATAATGCATTGAATTAAAAATCTATTCCGGTTGGGCGACCTCACACTAAAAAGGTGATCGGGTCAAAGGTTAGGGTCATTCATATCCATTTCTCTGCTCTTATGCACAGCCCGGGACGGGTTCATGAGTATAGGAAAGAAATAGGCGCCAAGCGGAAATGAACCCTCACTGGACAGCTGAGGCAATAACCTGAATAGATGTCGTCTCCCAGTGCAATTAAACCCTCCCTGATTACACCTCTCTGGCTATCGATTGGAAACTTTCACTTAATAACCACTAGCATGGTCTCTTATGGTAACCCAAGGTCCAGCCTTCAAGAGCGGGTCTGCTCGAGATTTATGTCCAATGGCTTTAGTGACTCCTAAGGGAGTCTGTGTCATTTCTTTATTCCAATGTGTAGAGTGGGACTAACTCAGCTTTTAACACCATGTTATTAAGAGTCAGAGATCTGTAGACAACAGGATATTGTTTTGAGTACAAAGATATATTGGATTGGAGTTGAGAGTGTGGTGGTACATTATTAAGGATATGGTACATTACTGTGTATCCCTTTTAATAATGCAACCCCACACCCCAAACAGCAATATTGTTGACATGCATAACTGATAATGACATTTAAATGGCAGGATTGGGAATTCCCAGTCAGTTCTTTACTATATTAGCTATCCTATCAAGGCAAAAATTTGAAATAAAAAGTATTAAAGATCTTAAATTATCATGAGAAGACTTATGTACACTTATTACTTATTCAGTAATGCAGTAAATGAAACTTAAAAAGTGAGCATAGACAATGTCTCAAGTGGCCACAGACCACAAGGGTTAAGAAAAAAGAAAAAAAAGGATGGCATAATCAAAAATTCATGCCATTCATACCCGTGAGGCAATTTTATTCAAAATATTCACTTTACATTGAGTGTAAAAGCTTCTTGAGTCAGGTCCAAACAGCAAGACTGGCTTCAAAAGCAACATTACCTCCACGTAAGAAAATTCACCCTTCACAGCCCGCGTCTTCCCATCATACACCTGTTTGGCTGAGCGTGCCAGCTCGTATCCCTGGACCGCTCGCCGCTCACTCATGTGAGGAGAGCACAGGTTGTCCACACTACTGCCCTCGGGCACTGCAATGTGTTCACAGGCCCGGCTGGGGAAAAGCAGCGAGGGATGAGAGGGCTAGGAAGAAAGGATTGGAGAAACAATGCTATATGGCCTCTTTCTGGATGAGGACATTAAAGAGGTGAATCTAACATTGAGTCTTTCACAATATTCCCTGCATGTAGGGGTCAAGGTCTTTTAAAATGGCGTCTCTAAAGCATTACCCAGGCGTAATTAAATTTCTAAATGATGTTTGAATTACAATTGACAGAGGATGTGATTTCAAGTACTGATTCGGTCATGTGCTCTGGATGCGGATAGTTGCACTGTGGATAGTTGATACTGTGCAGCCAAGTGTTAGCGATTATCGAAGAAAGGACTTGGATATGAATCAGTTGTTGATTTGAGATGTGGGTTTTGCACTCAAATGTGGAAGCAGATGAACACATGGTTTAAGTCGAAGTAAATTTTGCTCATATTGTTGCCCCAATTTACGAGTTTGAAAGTCCGAGCCATGTCTGGAGATTTAAGTTAACAGATTTCCCAGAAAATCCAACCCGATCTTACGGCAATTTGTTTGCATTTTACGAGGTGGCTAATTTTTGCTGCAGCTAGGGTGCGTCTAGATTTCTAGGCTAACAACCTCACTCAATTTTTGCTAAATCGTACATATTTTTCGAGTTGCCCAATTCGTATGAATTCGTACGAATGACCTACCCCTGACCCCGCAGCGCAGTCTCATCCCAAGACGTCATACAACATCCGCCTTTTTAGGGCCCCCTTAAACGTCGATTAGATGACTTTATCGGATCCTAATCCTACTCCAGACCTAAACCTACCCCGTCTCCTAACTGACGTTAAAGGTAAAGCGTCAGTTGTATGACGGCCCGGGATCGTCAACTAACCGACGTTTAAGGGTACCCTAAAAAGGCGGATGTTGACGTATGGTCAAAAGACGTCCCAAGACGTCAGTTATATGATGACTTGGGATGAGACTGTGTTAGACCCCGCCCCTAAACCTGTTTATCACGTGGGTTTAGACAAATTTTAGTAGTTTAGTGAGGTCGTACGAATTCATATGAATTAGCCACCTTTTAATCACATGTACAAATTTGTATGAATTGGTTAAGAGATAGCGTTGTAAAAATCAGTGTATGATGCGCTGACACACTGACTAATTTTTTAGTTTCAGATTATTCCATTCAGTCGAAAGATATCGAACATTTGATCTCTCAGCAACCATTTACAAAGTCGTTAACCGTTTGTATGATGCCTAGTGTTTTAAAAGCTGTTCAAATTTTGAAGGGATAGTTCACCCAGAAGATAAGATCCTGTCATCATATACTCACACTGACGTTGTTCCAAACCTGTATGAGTTTCTTTCTTCTGTTGAACACAAATGAAGATATTTTGAAGAATGCTAGTAATTAGACAGTTGACAGCAGCCATTGACTTCCATAGTAAAAAAATAGTATGAAAGTAAATAGCTACCGTCAACTGTCTGATTTTCGTGAAACATTTTTTTTGCTTTGCTTCAGCTATGATAAAGAGACGCATCCGATGTTGCATTTTGTGTTTGTGTATTTTAGGGACAGTGACATTAAGAAGGGAGTGTGTTTGTTTGGGTTGATTTCAAATATAAGAGATTCAACAGAAATCGCTTACTGCACTTTTAATAGCGTAAGGAGACTGACACTATTACATCATTTGCAGTGCTTCATGGGAGTGGGCAGGGATAAAGGTTTATTTTGCCACAATATCCGTGTTTTGCTTCTCTAATTGGTGGAGACTTCTTTGCAGAATCATGTTTTTTTCACGGGAATCCCACTGTTAAACAGGATTTTTACGTCTTGAACCTGACTGTTGCACTTTGGTCTGAATTCAGGTTTAGGGCCTAGAGAATCATGGGATTCTTTCTCTTCATTGTGAAGAACACATATATATTGTGTAAACTGCTCTGGCGTTCCTATCTGATACCACGCTCTATGCTTTATATAATGGTTAATCTTCATAAAACATCAATGACTTCCTGTATTCCACACACCCCAATGAGTTCACCATTAAGATCTGCTTTTATGACAAATACAGTGAGGCAGAAAGTAGCTCATATATATGGCACTGACAGACAGGAGTGAGTTTGAATGTTTTAAACTACTAACCCATAGACACATTAACATGATAAAATATGTAGACTCATAGAGAAAATGAATATGTTGAATTAAACCAGACTTGTTGAGGATGCTCATCCTTTTCTTTTTTTTTTTGAACCATCCGAGGTGTTTTTTTGGGCAAGGCGGTCTAGCAGCGACTGCTGCATTTATCACAAGGATCTACAGTGAGTGGAAGACAATAGCTAATGAGAGCTTGCTCCCCGTTGGGCTAGAGCTCCAGACAATGCAACAACATCTGTGCTGGCGTGCTGAAGTGCCTCTTCCCCAGAGTCGCAGGACGAGGGGGGGAAGGCAGCAGCTTCACCTGTCCTGTGCTTGTAGACACCCCCAACCCCCACCATTGTCCATCCTTTTCCTTCTTCCCTTCATTCCTTCCCTCCGTCACCCTACCGATCCAGGAGCCAAGCTTCTTAAGGGGACTCCCAGGTCAAATCCATAAAGTATCTCCTACCAAGGTCACTGCTCATGCTCGAAACCCAAATCCCAGAAAAGAAACATTTAAAACGTCAGGAGTTTTGAGTTAGCACTGCGAGGAGAGAAGGATGGCCTACCCCAAGAGAGAGAGGGAGAGAATGTGAGAAAAAACGAGAGAAGAAAACCAGGTGTGGACTTCAGTTTTAAGTGATGTTTAATGAATGGGCCCCCAGGGTGGTTTAACACATGAGCGAGGCTCTACATTTCCCCCTTTCCCCTATGGAAATGCACTGGACATATATGATTCAGGGACTGAAGAGTGCTGGTTGTAAATATGTCAAGTTCTTTCACAGTTTGAAGATAACTCAGGAATCGCACTCAGACTGCAGCCTTGGTATGTGGATTCGACTGTATCCAAAAGACAAACTTTTTCAAAGCCCAAACTTTTACCTCAGTGGAAACATGAACATGAGAGGTTTATTTAGGATGCCTAAAGTTTTCTCTCATTTTTCCCCAAAGAAGAGGAAATATAAATGCTGACAATGGGATCAGGACTCTTGAATCACTTTATATCACGATTACTGCATTTGGGGTCGGTTCATTTAAAAAAAAAAGACTTTTGAAAGTCTCTTGTGCACACCAAGTCTGCATTATTTGATAAAAATACAGGGGAACGCTTTATTTTTGATAGTCCACTTTAGACATTCAACTAACTATAAGCAACTTTGCCGCTACATGTCAACTAACTATCATTAGAGTATTAGTAGGCTGTCTGCTTAATATCTGCTAACACTTTATTTTGTTGGTCCCCCAACAGACATTCAACTGACTGTAAGTAACTTAGCGACTACAAATCAACTTGTTCTCCTAACCTGATCCCTAACACCTAACCCTAACCTAACAGTCTACTGACAGTCTACAACAGCCTACTAATACTCTAATGACACTTAGTTGACATGTAGTTGAAAAGTTACTTATAGTTAGTAGAATGTCTAAAGTGACTATCGAAATAAAGTGTAACCAAATACAGTAACAAAGTAATACTGTGAAATGTTGTTACTATTTAAAATAACTTTGTTTTAACTTAATAAATATTCAGAAATCATTCTAATGCTGATTTAGTGCTCAAGAAACATTTTTTTATCAGTTGTGCTGCTTTTTATTTTTATGAAAGTGTGATAATTCTTTCAGAATACTTGGCAATCTCCCAAATATTATTGTCTATACATTAATACTCAAAGTAAACAAGTGTTTTACCTGCATTGTGTTGTAGGGTTAAAGGAAATGTCCTTAAACTAAACAGAAAACGTAGACTAACACGCAAATTTCTCCCAAGACATTTGACCGATTTTTTTTTTCTTATGACGTACATTAATGCCTGTAAACATTCACAAACTTTACCTGCGCCACATCTCCCACCTTCAACTCCAAGAGGCGCAGGCAGGCTGTGACCCCTGTAAAGGACGTAGAGGAAGTGGTTGGTAATTAAAATGCAATCTCCACCACTTCAACCCCCCAGAGCGGGGCACGCAGCAACAGCGGTGTCGCCCAGGAGCCCGGGGGCGTGAGGTGCCACCTGCCCAGCCGTGCCACCTGCGCCCATGTCCTCCCTTCATTAAAGTGTGTATTTATACCACTTCTCCTGGCCCCCCGCTCAGCAACCCCACCCCCCACGCGGGACTCTCGTCCGCTAAAGTGAGGCTTTATTAGAATTAATGTGCTGCCGCAGAGACGCATGGGCAGGCCTGGAGCCGGGGTGCCAGAGGAGAGGGTCCCCAGCCCTTGTACTGTCACTTTGAATAAAGGCGGTCGGGCAAGCTGAGCGTGGATGGGCACATGACAGCCATGTTTTCCACTGGGCAGAGGGGAAAGCAAAGTATTTTTTCTGTACAATCTGCTCGCATGCACATGACAAGCTGCCGCGTGCACGGAATAGATGAGCGGATCGAGGAAAGAATCGAGCAAGTTTCAGTAACAAGCCGATAAGTTGATATTTGGCTTCCAGGGTTTTTTTTATAAGCACTAATATTAACTTGGCATGCTCATTATGACTGTTGCTCGGTCTGCTTTCTAAATGCGGTGAAGTGTTGCAACTAGTTGCATTAAGTCCAACTACAAAATTCAGCATTCGTCAGTACTGTATACAGTATGTACTTAGGACTAATTGGAGATAGATGTGATAAATAATGCAATTACTGAAGAAGTTTCCACATTATAGTCCTGAAACGTATCCGACCGTGTGGTCAATAAGTTGAGTGCACCAGGGAAATGGAGAAGCTACGTAGGAGCTTGTTGTGTACACAAAACTGATTTACAGAAGTTTTAAATTTGATTGGTCAGTAACAAGCCGATATGTTGATATCTGGCTTCCTGGGAATCTCTTTAAGCACATTATAAACTTGACATGCTCATTATGACTGTTACTTGGTCTGCTTTCAAAATGAAAATCCTGTCATCGATTTCTCACTCCTGTTCCAAACCCATTAGACTCAATTAAGACTTTTATTCGCATATAAACATTGATCAGCGACCATACCATACATATTTGCTTAACATGCGACTTGCTTGGAAACCTCATTGGTTCTCACGCGTCAAGTAAGTGTGCTTGAACTTCCATTTACCAAATTTGAGAGCTTTGCGGATCAAAGTTTATATGTGAATATAAGCCTAAATTGAATATTTGCATCATAAGTGTTTGTCTCTCTTCACAAGACATTCATATGGATTTAACATGAAATAACATGAAGTTGACAGAATTTTAAAAAATCTTTTGGAGATTCAACCCTTTCAGTGTGACGTAAATTCAGTATTCAGTATGTACAGCATGTACTTGGGCCTAATTGGAGATGGTTGTGATACATAATGTACTTATTGAAGAAGTTTCCACATTATAGTCCTGAAACACATCTGTGTGGTCAATAAATTGAGCGTGCCGGGGCAATGGAGAAGCTACGTGTGAGCTTGTGATGCTTAAAAGGGCATTTCAGTCAAGTCATTATCATTCCACCACACCAATTAGACACAAATAACCTCCATACAACTCTATTCTGAGAAAGGGCAATCTGCGGAATGCTGTAGGCCTGCATCGCAGCCTAATCCACTTTTCATGTGCACACTCACTGCTTCACAACCGAGGCACTATTGACTTCATTAGTGTTAAAAATAGCTAGTATTTTATAGGCAGATGTAGATTTTAGCATTATTAGCCCGCTGTAATGTTCTCCTAAAGGGCACGTGAAGCAACCAATTAAACCAGAAACTATGAGAGAGAACAGACAGGGGAACTCTGAAAGATAATATTTACCCCTCACACCCTGCGCAGTCAGAATGCAACTGTATTTTATTTTCTGAGGAATGAATAGCTCGTGTTGGCCTTATCAAATGGAAAAATCAAAGAGGGTATATGGATTCCACGCTCACAAATAACACAATGCCCACTTCGCTGGGATTGCCTCAGATTGAATTGTGAGATTACACGGTAAGTACCTGAGCGAGGACGCACATAATCTTTCCATTACCACACAGATGTCTCGCTAACATGGTCATTGTGTTTGATATATCTTTTATATTTAACTGTACGTACACATGTATTTGTGCACAAACCCAATGTGGGAGCAGTTTAACGAAGTAATCATGTTTCGTCAATTCATTTAAACATGAGAATTTCTTCAACTTCAGGCACTTTTATGCCCCAGTGGTTGATTCTTCTTATAATCACGGGCCAGTTGCATAAATACAGCCATTATGCTAATATTTAAGTAGCCTACTAATTTGTGTTTTCAAAACAAGTCAGATGAACAAGCAGTAAGCAAAGGGATAACCATTCTTACTTTTTATTCTTAATTTTTCTTTCATCATTGAATTAATTTAAAAGATTTTATGCAACTTAACCAGTCCTGGGAAAAAAAGCTAGATGAATAACTAATACTTCTTAAGAAATTTATGAAATAGGCATTGAGCTTTAGAAAGGCACAACACAAATTAAACATATTACTATTTTTTTATTGTATTATTATGTCGTCAACTTTTTGTTATATCATATCCTTTATATGATACAACAAAAAAGTTGATGACATAATAACTCACTTAACTCACAATAAATCACTTACCAGGCCTAACTCACTTTTTTGTTGCCACTTTTAAACTCTTTTAAATGTATCTTAAATTTTTTAAATCCATCATAAAAATATGAAACATTGTAATAATCTAAACAAAAACAGAAATAGCCTAAATCATTTCATGATTTATTGTGAGAAAAGGATTCTAGTTTTTGTTTTAAAACTATGGCTGTCCCACAGTCCTTTGGAAAAATGGACTTGATGTGTGTTTACACCTGTTTGTTTGAGTAAATTTTATGCACACATTAGTTAAGTACACTTCTTAGTAGTAAACTAGTAACTAATTAATTACTAACTAAACTAATTTGCAAAATTTGTTACATCTAAATGATCTCGTTCCATTAAATGAATTTAAGGCCATGTTAAAATGCAATATAACTCAAAAATGTAACTGCCATATGTGACCTGATCTTTTCTTTTCTGTGTGATGATTGTTTGTTTGTTTTGGACTGTTGTATTTTGTATATAAATTGAATCTGGTGTGCCGTCTTGGCCAGGTCTCCCTCGGAAAAGAGACTCAGTCTCAAAGGAACTTCCTGGTTAAATAAAGGTTAAATAAATAAAAAAAAACTAGTAAAAATAGCAAAAATATTTAATCGAAATCATCTCAGAGGCTCTATTAACCATTATGATATATATATATATATATATATATATATATATATATATATATATGTGTGTGTGTGTGCATCGTAATATGATGTTAAAGTGAAAATATTTAATAAACACGGACCACCATGTCAGTGGTTGGTGTGAGCTAAATGAAAAACGCAGCACCAGCGTGATGTACAGAGGGATCCAGACGCCCGCTTTCTTCCCCTGCTCTGCGGTCTCAGTGCTGTTACAGTGCTGTCACTTCTCATTGGCTGTGCCGGCTTCCATTGGGTGCCACCACCTCAACAGGGGCATCACTGCTGATAGAAAACACAGCGTGTGATTTGTGAACTCTCACCGTCTTTGTAATTTCATCAGGGTAATGGGATTATATTTCAAATCACCGCTCCTTTCTTCATTACACCTCTAAGCTCCTCTGACAGACCAAAAAACTTAAATAAAATGTGCGCGTCAGCCCCGCTTGACTTCGCCCGCCGCTCGCACTTGATTAGACAAACAGCGCGGAACACGAAGGGGGGAATAATGTGCTCATTTATTCATTTTCCCGACGAGTCACAATAGATTTTTAACGACCGATGTCTGACCTCCCTCAGGTCCCCCGTGCTTAGGAGGGTTAATAAAGCCCAACAGTCTGGAGCTGAGAGGAAGAGAGCGAGAGAGCGCAGAAGAACAGGAAAAGACCAAGCTCCCGCAACAATATAAAGACAGCCACGTCGCAGGGCCCAAAACAAACTGCCACTCCTTCCTCCATCTTGAGCACCACCCACCCTAGAGAGACGGAGTGAAGAAAGAGAGACAGAGCGATGGAGAGTTAGGCTGCTTTCCCACTTAGATTCCAATTCTACTGGTCTCTGAGGGACAATTAAGGCAGTGTGGTAGAAGTGGATTCTTTTCTGCGAGCTCTCTGGCGTGCATGTTAAAAGTTTTTCCCCTGGTATCACTGACACGGAGACTCTGAAGCGACAGGGTGGACGGGAGAGATGGGGGTGGAGGGGTGGGGAGAAAAACAAACTTGCATCTTAAAACTTCAGACGGTTACCAGCGAATGGTAATGAATGTTTCGCAAGACCATAACTTGTTTGGTTTTTAGACTTCTGGAGGGAACTTGTGTGATGATGATGGCATTGTGACAGAGTGTGTATTTGAGAGTGATATTGCTTTTAAACAACACACTGTAAAAAAACAAAAATAAAAGCTTTTTCGCAGTTGTAAAAAAAGATTACTGGATCATGTTTTACAAGAAACTACTGTTTAAAGGTAAAATATGTAGGAATTTTGTAACAAAATATCCAAAAATCACTTGCACAGTGTGATTTCCTGCAGTTGTGTACTTACAATATCCAAAAAGTCTCCAAAGATTTTTAATTTCAGAGAAATTCCAATTTTAAATACGTGGCCGTCCTGGAAAAAAAATGTCGCCTGTCAATGACTTGTTCTTACGGCCATGGCCATGATGTAACCATGGCGACAGACGTGGACAACAGTAGTGTGTAACGTAGCGGCACGCGGTTCTTGTTTCTTTCAAACATAGACCGTGGCAATCAGACTTTGGGACAAATAAGGAGAACTAAAATGAGGATCAATGGAGTTTTTGAGATGCCGAGAGCTCCACGTCCGCGACTAACTTGGACTTGAGCTTCACAAGTCACGACTTGACAGCTTTATTAGACAGGTGAGCAAATGTACATAAAATAAATCAATGTTATATAACGTTAGCTCAACATGATGAAATGTTAGAATATGGTCAGTATGTTATTCTAATGTTGATCTAGCTTACCGATAGTTTCGTATAGCAAACGAATTAACACGTAGTATAACATTATTACTTTCAACACACATCCATTACCTCACAAGTTTAATTTGTCTAATAAACTGACCTGTGTGAGTAATCCAGCACTTGCGGGTAGTTCGGTAGAATTAAATGTCCTTTTTATATCCTTTATATCCGTGGGACTCGCGTGTTATACAGTATCTGTCTCTTTAGCAATCGCAACTACTGCTTCATACCGCTGCAATGTTAAATGCAGTGTTGTAGTCGAGACCACCTCACTCGAGTCCGAGTCGAAACCGAGACCAGAGAGAGTCGAGTCCGAGTCAAGACCGAGTCCATAGAGAGTCGAGTCCGAGTCGAGTCCGAGACCAGAGACGGTCGAGTCCGAGTCGAGACCGAGACCAGTGAGGGTTGATTACCTAATTTACTTTTATTTACTTGGAGAAATCCTTTATTTTTACTGAATTTACTTAGAGTTTAAAAAATATGATCAGTTTAGGGTAAAAAGGCCACATAGTAGGTGGTGTTAAAAGTAATTTTATTACAATTTGTCATGCGCAGTTGCGCACTAGAAAATCA
Source organism: Pimephales promelas (assembly GCF_016745375.1). The sequence goes on from NW_024121099.1 coordinate 53,455,178, forward strand.
CCAATCACTGGGCGTGTCAATCAATTTAAAGAAATATTTTATTAACATACATTAATAATCATGAAAAATATTTTGAATTGAACTCGAGTGGACTCGGGAATAAGTCCGAGTCCTAAAAAAAAAATGTTCGAGTACGAGTCAATTCCGAGTCCAAATGCACACGAGTCCATGACAAGACCAAGACCATTAAAATATGGTCTCGAGACCGAGTCCGAGACGAGTCCGAGTCTCGAGCACTACAACACTGGTTAAATGTTAAAAAATGCTTGTCTGAAGTATAAAATCATTGGTTACCCATAAGCCAATCACATAACGCAATCTCCTCTCTCTCCAACTTAAACATCACCTCCATTCCAAATGTTTAACAAACACTCTTCTTGTTCGGGCTTCAGTTTGCAAATGCCGGGATTATTCTCCACAACAGAGCGAATTGCATCCCATATCTCCATATCCGCAGTCGTTTTCGATTTCCCTAACTTAAAATACAATCTTAAACTTGGCGCTTAGCATCTACAGTACGTCACGACTCTCAGTCCGCCCTGTTCGTTGATTGGCCAGCTGTTTTCAGGACGGAGGAAAACTGAGATCGCTATCTCAGACTGAGTACAGAAGCGAACTGAAATTGTCTGGAAGTACGAAGACTAGGACAGTACACAATGTTAGACACAACTGGAAATTCTCCAACCAAAATGAATATCAAAAACTTGCTCCACACAAAATTGTACAATTTGGTTGGCACTGCTCACATACTTTATTGAACGGCACAAACACAGACCATCAGAATGATTCAAACAGAGAAAGGTCTCAGTGTGGTTGGACTGTATAAGCTGTTGGAACAACACTCGGCCAATCAGGTTTGGAAACCTGAAGTAACTGATGTATAATTATATTATCGTTTGTGTTTCACTTACTGTAGGTCTACTTTGACTCTCGCGCATGCTTCCTTCATCTGATAGGGTGCCCTACGATTATCAGGATCCCCTTGGGTGTTTAACGATCACATCATTTTCCATGATAATGTTAAAGACTTTAAAAATGGCTTGTGATGTTGACACACTGAACTTTAAAGGCCACTCAAGAAGCAAAGACCATTACTAAACTGGCATGAAGTGACACCGGGTGTCTATATAAAAGACAGACCAGAAATTTTATCCTGGCACTCTTGGCATTTGAATATATTAATGGGTTAATGCAGATGGCAATGTCCTCATAAATGTCCTGGCAAATGTCTGAATCCTGATCTTATCATGTCCCAGCCCTTCCATAATAGATCATAAAAATGAACATGCACAAAACGATTCACAAACATTTACTTGTGCATACTCTACAGCTTTTACATTTCTCAGACAGTTTTCCTTCTAAAGTGACTAACAGTAAAGTTAAATTGCTAGCACCACGATGAGCTAATGTTACTGCTATAATATGCTACACCTTTTGTTACACTTGTAGTGTAAAAGTACAAAAGAAACTGTCCTTGCAGAAAATATATATAAAAGGCAACTTAAGTGTACTTACTCTTAAGTAAGAGTAGGCTTTTGTAACACACTTAAGCATACTTTTATTCCAATTTACCATATAGTTTGATTTTCTGCATCTATGGTTTAAAATAAAACTATGTCCTAGGTTCCCTCAAGTTCCCGAACTAGGTTCCCTCCAGTGAATCTTGGCCATTTCACTGGTAATTACAAATAAATTGAAATACAGGCTTACAGTTTCAATAAAAATTACATTAAAGTATATTTTTGTTTACCATAAACGTTTGTCTGTACAAACTTTAACCATATTTCAAAGACAATAGAACTATATAGAATTATGAAATTACATATTAAGATGTACTTAAAGGTGCTATATGTAACTTTTCTTTTAAAATGAATCTTTTTTTTTATTTCCTGTGTGTGAAGGGGTTGTAATCACGCATTATAATGATCCACTTGTCGGGTTTTGCTATTACCCCTGATGGCCAGTATTCCTATTTCTATGTGAAGTGTCTGGGTCGGATTTTCTTTGCGAAATCCATAAATACAGTCTATGTGATGACACTGCAGCGAACGACATGGAGTCGTTAACACCAAAAAAACGACCTGTCTCCAGCAAAACACACAAAGAAATATAAAAAACAAAACAAAAATGCATCTGCTGAAGCTCATCAGGCCAAATGTGAATCGGATCGACTTAGGACGAAAACACGGATCAACATCGGCAGAGCGTTTTATAGAGAGTCCTCTGCTATTTTTATTGTGATAAATTACAAGTTTTCAGATATGCTAAAATAATGGTAAACTAATGAGATAGCAAGGTAAACTACAACATATATAAGACATGAAATTAATACAAAAGACTGTTCCAGGATAACAAAAAGTAGGTGCTTTAGGATGCAACTTTTATTTTATGTACTAGATCTACTGTCTAACGTCACTCATTTTCATATTGTTTATAATACACCAAACACGTTCAGTACAGTAATGTTAATGTTTTCATGCTAAAGTCTACTTTTTCACAAGGGTATGCAGGCTTACTTTACTTTACTTTTACAAAAAAAATAAAAAATAATAATAAAAATGAATGATACCATAATCAGATCATCTTCTCAAATGGTAAATGCTAAAATAAGTTTCATTATCGCCATTCAGCCATCAGATGTACATTTGAGTCGAAAATTCAATGTATTACAATGTCTTCTTTCAGATACAATTCATGACTTTAAAACAATGAGCGCTCGCCAGGCAGCCGAGCACGTTCAGAGTGGAAAATGAAAAATGTCCATTTGCTTTTCACCCCCCTCTCAACATCTATGCATCATTTTCATCTAATTGTTCCCTCTATTCTTGCAGCTCTTTGTCAGAGGCCACATGGGAGAGGGGAAAATTACAGACTACCTGATAATTAGCAAAGTTCACAGTAGAACTTGGATCTGTACAGAACTAGCGGCTCCACGCTAGAGCCGGCTTTCTCTTAGCAACTAATTAAGTCCGCCTCTGAGGGCTCCTACTGTGGTGGAGGTAGATGCTGCAACAGCAGAATCCAAAAAAAGAGGAGAGAGAGAGAGAGAGAGAGAGAGAGAGAGAGGAAGTAAGAAAAAGAGAGAAATAGTTAGACTTGCTTTTGTCTTTCTTTAAACAGTGGAATAAAACTGACTCTAATGCTCCTGGTGTTTTATTATTTGTTTCAGATGTAAATGGATTTCTTTCCCAAATGGAAGTATCAGTGGTGGTCACCATTACACACCACTCCAAACAGCAAGGCTTGTTCAGCTCATGACACACTTTAATTATTATAATGGCATTATCCATATCCGTCGATGTAACACAGAGAGAAGGAACAGCTGAGCGCAGTGGGCGTTAAGCGCAGGTTTTTAATCTCCTGCAGTTGAATTAAGCTTCTATCTAAAGAAGACTTTATTGGTGATGCTATCATCATCACTGCAACAGATTATTAAGCAGAATGCATCATCAAATGTCAACGCTCGTACACGTCGGGTGGCGAGATTATCTCCTCAGGGGCCTTATTGGATATAATTATGATTTTTGTGTTTGTTTGTTTTCATTTAGTTTGAAATTTTCTTGCCCTGCTGGGCAGAGCAGTGTTTGCGCTTAAGTGCCGCATGCAGCGTGTCACTTTCCTCAGAGCATGCTTATACATACTTTGATGGCTCAGAAAAAAAAAAAGAAAAAAAACTTCACAAAATATATATTCTAAAATGGTGTGAAGGTTTCACAGATTAAACATAAATATTAGGGCCGTGCAAAAATTAATTGCGATTAATCGCATCCAAAATAAAAGTCTGTGTTTATATAATATATTTGTGTGTGCTGTATATAATTATTTTGTATATATATAAATACCTAATATAAATATAAATATTTTATATATGAATAACACATTTTCTGAAATATATACATGCATGTGTGTGTATTTATATATACAAAATAATTATACACAGCACACACAAATATATTATGTAAAAACAGACTTTTATTTTGGATGCGATTAATCACAATTATTTTTTGCACAGCCCTAATAAATATGCATTGTATAACGGAAGCCTTGAACCGCAATGGAAAAAAAAAAAAAATCAGTAAAAAAAAAAAATCTAGCATTTCTAGATTAAAGTCAAAACATTTCGAGAGTACAAGAATACAGTCTTATTACAGTATACAGAATACAGTACGAGTATAAGATATGCTTGCCATTGTTTCAGATTGCCACGTGTGTGTGTGTTGTGTTTTGTTTCAACAAAAGAATAATCAACAGGTGCCAATCTACCAGCATTAGGCTACCATTATAGGACGTTATAAAATATACTGTGCCGGAAAAGACTTTAGCCTATAGGAAAACCAACCTGGAAAACACTTTTCAGACTGGATGGAGATATCCAGCTTTATGAATGAATGAATGAATGAATGAATGAGGCATTTATATAGCGATTTCATACAGTATGTCTACTAGGCCTACACTCAAAGCGCTTTACAATCATGTCAGAGAATCTCTCTGAGAATTAAATCTGAGGAAATCATGGGATCCGGCCAAATGATTGGATACAGAATGATGCACTTAAAAAGTATCTAGAACATATTTACGGTGAAGGAGACAGAACAGTTACTGTTCTTTGCACTCAAAAAACACTGCAACATAAAGTTTGGACCAGAATGTGATAGCTACTCTGGTGGAGCCTATGTGCTCGTCAATGGTAATTTTTGTTGGTAGATTAGCATCGGTGTAGAGTTTTGTTGAAAGCCCAGATAAAAGTAAAAAGTTACTATTTTGTGTTGATCCATGGCAGTTCGACTTTATACACACACGCGCGCTCTGAGCCAGTGGACATACACCGTTATGAATGCACAAACTTCTATGGATGACTGTATTATCTCGAAACGTTTCGACTTTAATCTCGAAACGTTTCGACTTTAATCTCGAAACGTTTCGATCGACTTTAATCTCGAAACGTTTCGATCGACTTTAATCTCGAAACGTTCCGACTTTAATCTTGAAACGTTTCGACTTTAATCTCGAAATGTTTCGATCGACTTTAATCCTGAAACGTTTCAACTTTAATCCTGAAACGCTTCGACTTTAATCTCGAAACGCTAGATTTTTGTTTGTTTTTTTACGTTGCGGTTCAGGTCTTCCTTAGTATATTACTACTCTGTAATTGTATTCAAATTTTTACTTGGACAAACAGACAGACATAGAGACAGATAAACAGATATTATTCAATACACCAAAGTGCGCATAACATTTTTTGTATGGAAACATAGCTGACAGACAGACATAAAGGGGCTGTTTACACTACACCGTTTTCAACTATAAACATAAAACTTTTTATGAGTTTTGGCCTATCATTTACACGACAACAGTGTTTTGGGTGCCTGAAAATGCAAACTTTTGAAAATCTGTTTCAAAGTGCAAGTTTTTGAAAATGGTCTCCGTGCAAACAACAAAAACGCAAATCTCTGAAGACGATGACATCATCCACATGCGTATTACGTGTTCAACCTATAGTGCATCATCGCCATCTAATGGCCTGACAGCAAAATACAGAGTTTTTAGTCGTTTTCGCGGATCCTTGTGAATGGGGATCGTTCTGCCAATGGTGTCGTCTGTATCCGGAAAACTCAAAGGAAACACTTTTCTGTTTTAAGCATATCATTTTCGTTTACACGTACCCATAGATAGATAGATAGCCTAGATAGATAGCCCAGACAGAAGAAATGAGATCTGTTGGCTTGATTTCTCCTTTTCACATGTTATGAGAAGATTTACAAACAATAAATCTAAATTACAAATTTCTGCAAAGTCGCTGCCATGAACCCATGAGGGCCAAAGAGGACAGCTGAAGCCAACCAGGAGTGATGTTTGGGCATTTGTGGCCATCCTGACAAGACTCTAGCGACACGGAGAGACTGTTTGTGATGCAATCCAAGAGAGACACGTCTAGCGAGCAGCAGACGAGGCTAAGGCAGAGGCAGTCATTATTTTCTGTGCAATTAGAGGAAACCTGAAGTCCTTGATAACGAGCGCAAAAAAATGCCACATAATTAGAAATACACCACAAACACCATTATTGTCAGGAGAACACGGCCGTATAATGAAGCAATTATAAATGAGCGGCTGAGCTCCTGTCATTAATTTCAGCTTTTAAGGATGCGAGAAGATGAGCAGAGGCTAAATGTTTCAGAGAGAGTGAGCGCTGAGAGGGTGCTTAAGGTAGTCAATGCCGTCAAAACCACTTGAGGTTCCCCTCAACGGCCAGATAAAGCCTTAAGTGCCCTGTGGAAAGACTCCTCTGAGCCGGAGTGTGAGGCGAAGAGCTTTGAGCGTTAACTCCTGAGCCATTATGGCCGTCACAAGCAGAATGTTTATACATGCTCGTGCACACGTTCAAAAGCACAACACGAGGAACTGACTTAGATGTAGAATTTCAGTCTTGAGCTAATCAACAATCAACCAAACCAACATCATCAGAGAGCCAGGAAGGGATTTCAATGCTCTAATGCGATGGTGAAAGGTATGTTTGCTTGGTATGTGGACTGTACATTGCTTATCGCATTAGCTTGTAAGCTAAAAGGCTAAGAGAAAGCTTCATTATGAGGAAAGAGAAAAACTGCTCATCCACGAAAATAACTCAAACGTATTGATCTCGCTTTGAAATGCACACGCCGCTCTCCTTAAACCCCACCAATTAAAAAAGTGGGGGTGAATTTCATTAAAATGCCACACGCTAGTCTTGATCCACCACCGCAAGCCAACCAGTGCAAACAAGCGAACATGGTGCTTTATTAATGAGAATTTTTCTTCTTTGATTGCCCTCCTGCATCAAGCCGATCGGCGATGAAATCTTAGACCGTTATATAAATATACAGTATATATAAACACGGAGCAGAATATGTGCAGTAAACATTAAAACGGCAGTCACTTCTTGTTCGCACACATGCACACACACACACTGCGCATTGAACTCCAAAGATGTTGGCGTCATCCAGCACACTTAGAAATACAATCTTATTAATAGAAAGGCTGGTGCTACAGGCACACTACATCATTATTGTCTTGAGAATGCAGTGCTAGAGAAGGAGGCAATTAGGCTGAGGAAGCTGCGAGGTTGCCATTATTTTAGCATTTAATGACCAGGCGCTACGGCAGGGGCTTGATGCAGAAATGAGGGTCTCAGCTCTGAAATTATGCATTATCTGGCAGATCTTAGTGCACCCCCCTAAGACTCCCTCTCCTTCACCATGAATAAATTTACATGGGAATGCTTATTTCTCTAATTTAGGCAGTAAAATTAGAATATACAATACAAATCTACCCGTGGAAGACAAGCATCTACTCACTGTTTTGGTTTTTAATGACCCTGTTTCATGTCTTCCTGCGCTTTTTTCTAGTTATTGGGCGGGGGCTGGAACAGACTTGTGGAAATGAGAATTGTGTCTTTCTTCCATTAGTTTAGCTACGATTTTTGCAAAATGGAGGAATATTTTGAGCCTATGTGGGAGTTCACACATAGGCTTATTTGGGAACACCTTTGACAAGAACAGCAAATGCTGAAGGAACGGTTGTGTAATGAACTGGTCTCTTCAAAAAGCCATAGCCTAGAATAAAGTGTCAAGCTATTTAAGCATTGGATGAACACCCAATATACACACAACTAGCATGAAAAACTGGTTTCGAATAGGATTCCTGAACACTTACCCATTTGTCATTGGTCAGTCAAACAGATAGCCCCGCCCGAAACAAACACCATTGGTTGAGCCACTGTTGTCATGCTGCTGGTCCAAAAGCTGAAACAAACAGAACAATTTTTAGGAGACACAGTGATCAAATATCTACAAACAATGTTTGGTTTATACTATGACTCTGCATATAACTCTGGGGAAGGAGAAAGTATTTTAACATCGAAAAATTATACACTTCACCTTTGAAAAACAAACATTCTAAAAAATTAAATGGCGCAAATTCCTTTGCTGAACTTCATTCTAACTCCAAACAATGAACATGTGATTTATTGTTGATGAGCAATTGTAAAAACGACATCTTCCAGGTGAAAATGAACACAGAAAATAGATGCCCTGGTTTGTTGGAAGATTGTGTTTATTAGAATTAAAATTAGGGACTGAGGTTAACTTAATGTGAAAAGACGAATATAATAAAACAATATAAGAAATATAAGTGTGCATGTGTTTCAGTGTTATTGTTGTTAACAAAAACTATTACAAATCATTGACGTTAATTGAAATAAATTAAAATCAAAATGTTAGTTTAAGTTTAAGTTGAAGAACTATAGTTTAGCCTAAAACTAAAACAAAAATGAATTCAAATGAAATATAATTAAAAAACATAAAAATGACAATAGCGCATATCAAAATGAATAATACAAAAATATAAAACTAAAAGCTGAAAACATTAGTATATATAATTATTGTTTGGGCCCTTGGCATTAAAATGTTCATTAACTCTTTTCCTAAATTAACACAGTCTCATCCCAAGAAGTCATATAACTTTTGACCATACATCAATATCCGCCTTTTTAGGGCCCCCTTAAACGTCGGTAGATGACGATCCCGGGCCGTCATACAACTGACGCTTTACCTTTAATGTCAGTTAGGTGACGGGGTAGGTTTAGGGTTAGGTTTAGGTCTGGGGTAGGGTAAGGATCCGATAACGTCATCTACCGAAGTTTAAGGGGGCCCTAAAAAGGCGTATATTGACGTATGGTCAAAAGACGTCCCAAGACGTCAGTTATATGACGTCTTGGAATGAGACTGCGCTGCCTAAATAATGCCTTCTGCTTCATAAAAATAATACATTATGTGATGATACATTATTTGCCACCACCATATCACGAAAAACGATTTGTCGGACGTTCTCTACCATTATTTGTAACCCAGAAGCTTCGACATGGGCATAATCTGCACTGTCAGCTAGCGCTCTTCTCCAGGACAATCACGGCAGATTCCTGCATAAGAAGTTTCAGCCATCCGGTGAAGTCAAGACTGAGGAGATGCGTCTCTCACTGCTAAGAGATGTTCATCATTCTTGATCTGAGACTGTCAGGCCCCGGTGTTTTAGTGCCTCTTGCTATTAGGCAGAATTGACAGGCCAAGAAGGTAGCGAATAGGAGAAACGTGTGAAATTAAGGAGGGCATCGTGTGTGTGTACGTGTGATGGGAGAGAGCAAGTGAAGTGTGGCCGTCATTTAATCTGCAATTTATCAGTTTAGGCTGCACCTTGTTACAATGGAGCGAAATTGTTGCTGCCTTCAGGAGAGATGAGATGGCGTCTCGTCTCTTCGATTGCCCCCCCACCCCACCCCCCTCTCTCTCATTCGTTCTTTCTCTGCATGCACCTCTTAATGTAATCTGACAGCAGGGGGCCGGATGGAGTGGGAGAGATATGGTGGAGAGGTATTTTTTATTGTTATTATTATTATTTCTGAAAACCCTCAATTAATATATAGCGTTGTCATCCCCTCCATGGGCGAACGGCCATAGCTGTGAGAGAGAGAGAGAGAGAGAGAGAGAGAGAGAGAGAGAGAGAGAGAGAGAGACGCCTGTGGAGGCTTCTGTGTCATATAGGGCTGAGGTCACACACTGAGGTTGGTTGCTTTGGGAACATACACGCACAAACATCTCTTCTATAACACTGAGCACATTCATTTCAGGGCAATCAATGCTTAATTGGCATTTTCCCCATTAGGCCTCTCTATTAATGTCTTTTTAAATCAGATTTGTATGAGTTGTGAGCTAGTTCATGTTAGATTTCCCATTTTAGAAGCCTAATCAAATTACCTCATTGGGCTTCTGTGGAATGGTATTTTTCTATATCCATGACAATATTCGATTTAAATGGCCTCCCTGCTAAACAGGTTGACAAGCATAGTGTATTAATCTTAGTGCAGTGTCTCCTGAAATGACATGTAATCTGCAATGCGCTTAGCCACGTTTACGCGCATGGACATTTGCGATTGAAGTGTCCATCATGACGTGGAAAAGAATCCTCTGTGTGATCCCACCCAGGGTTTTGGTATAAAACGCTGCAAATAAGTGGACCCTGCCATTGAAGAACCATTTTTGGTTCACCAAAGAATCTTTCAGTCAAGTAGTTCACTTTTAAAAGAACTTTTGCTGATAATTTACTCACTCCCATGTCATCCAAGATGTCCATGTCATTCTTTCTTCAGTCGAAAAGAAATTAAGGTTTTTGATGAAAGCATTCCAGGATTTTTCTCCATATAATGGACTTCTCAGTGGGAACCAAACAGTTTCAGGTCAAAAAGACAGTTTCAGTGCAAACTGAAAACTGTTCAAAGGGCTTTAAACGACTCCAGACAATGATAAGGGTCTTATCTAGCGTAACGATCGCTCATTTAAAAAAAAAATAACAAAGTTTAAGTTTTATAAGCTCAAATGGTCGCCTTGTTCTCTTCTGTGATGCGCGTTCGTGACTCTCCTGTTCGAACTCGTTTATCAAAATGAATAAATCTTTTTTCGTGTCATTTGGTTCATTCAACGAGCGAAATGAACGTATTGACTCGGAAAAAGATTAGTTCATTTTGATAAACGAGTTTGAACAGGAGAGTCACAAACGCGCATCACAGAAGAGAACAAGGCGACCATTTGAGCTTATAAAACTTAAACTTTGTTGGTTTTTTTTAAGTATCCCATGCAAGTAAGTACACACACATTAGGAGTAATGAGTAGTGAACACACCGCCTGCCCCATTAACATATAAACATTGATCAGCGAACATGACAAGCAGAAACTAAACCGAACCAGCCATGATGCATGAGAACGTTGGTTCTTTCAGAAGCTCAAACGTGTTGTGTAAAACACAAGAACGAACCTCTGTGGTTCTTTTGGATGCTCAAAAGTGCAGCGTAACACATGAGAATGAACCTCATTGGTTCTTGCACGTAAAGCAAACACGATTGTGCTTCGGTTTACCACAACTGATGTTTGTGTTGTTGCATTTTTATCTGTGAATGAAAGCCTAAATTCAATCTGAGCGATCGTGTCTCTTCAGAAAATTTCAACTACCGTTGGATTCGTTTTTCCATCTCTTTCTGGACTTTTTAAAGTGTCAAAGTGGTAGTTGTGTTTCAATAGAGGGAGAGTATCTTCATTTGTTTGGCGAAGATGAACAAAAGTCTTACGGGTTTGGAACGACATGAGGATGGATAAATTATGACTTTCATTTTTGGGTGAACTAACCTTTAAGCACAGCTCATGCAGTTGTCATTTTCAAACAAGCTGCTATCTGTTGGTAAAAGCGGCAAATTCATGTGACCAACTGTGAGGCAATTGACTTTTTTGGGGAGAGAAACTCCCAAAAACATGAATTCCTATTGGAGTGGCTCGCAAAATTTCGCTGAAAGGTAAATGTGACCACACCTTTATTGTGAAGAACATTATAAATCTAAAGAAACCTTTTCCACTATAAAAGAACCTTTTGTTGATATGGTTCCATGGTTGCTAAAGGTCATTCATGGATGCAGATGCCAAATGAAGATACATTTTCAAGAGTGTATATGTTAGCGTGGTTTAGTAGCAGCCATAAGACGAAGTGTCGAGAGTATTAATGGTCAGCGGGAAACTGGACAAAGTGTTGCGGTGCCGCTATCACACAGCACTTTTTCTACAAGAGCCTCTTTAATCCAGAGCAAGTTCACCTTTGTTAGCCTGCTGGGCTGACAAGCAGGGCAAGGAAGCCAGGACCAGCCCTGTTTAATGCCTGTGCCCTGTAAAACAGCATTGCGCAGCAGAAAAGTCAGGGCTGTGTTAAATACCTGCAGGGCATACTCCAGGCAACCAGGGGAGAAGAAGAGAGAAATGGATGGAGGAAAAAGAACTAGGCCATCTAAAAAAAGGAAAGATGGGGAAAAGGAACTCTCACCTGGCAGGATTTGATGACACACATAAGTTGCAGGATGTGATTCCAACCAAGTTTCAGAATAGCAGCTGTCTGGAACACATCAAGAAAACATTACATTGCTCATAGGTTTGTTACATAAAATATAACTGTTAGGAATAAGGCGACGTTATTTTGTGATGTTAGCATAGCTTTAATGACACCCAGAGATAAATAAATGGTAACTATAAATAACGGCAACATAATATAAATGTAAGGATGATAATCTCTTTTTTATGACAGTATGTGCTGCTCATAATATGCTGGTAAAACAGCGGTCACATTATCATAAGAACAATGTTCAAACGTTTGGCGTCAGTACGATTTTTTTATATGAATTATTATTCGTATTAGTCAGAGGTTCAGGGTTCTAATCCACACTCGTATAAGTTTGTTAAATGTGTGTTGTTATTAAAAGTTATTATGTTATACTAACTTATGCGTTAGTTCGTTTGCTATACGAAACTAGCAGTGAGCTAGATCAACATTAGAATAGATACTGACCATATTCTAACATTTCATCATGTTGAGCTAACGTTATATAGCATTGATTTGTTTAATTTGCTTACCTGTCTAATAAAGCTGTCAAGTCGTGACTCGTGAAGCTCAAGTCCAAGTTAGTCGCAAACGTGGAGCTCTCGGCATCTCCAAAACGCCACGCTGATATTGATCCTCATTTTAGTACTCCTTGTTTGTCCCAAGAACTAGAACAAGAACTGTGTGCCGCTAAACGTTACGCGCTACGCAGTTGTCCACGCCTGTCGCCATGGTTACGTCCGGTCTATGGTAGTATGAACAGAAACCGAGGGTAACGTGGATATTGCGTCATTGACAGGCAACATTTTTTTCCGTGACGGCCACTTTGGCCGTTTCTCAATAGGCTACGTGCACAAGCGTAGTCACGAACTTCCGCTATTGTCCAGAAGTCGGCATATAAGTTTACGGTCTACGACTGTTCATCCGCATCCGCTAATAAACAAACAAGATAAGTGCTGCTGTTGTACGAAAAAAAAAAAGTTCTTAGTAGCATTCTTAACTGTGGCGTTCTTGATCACGTCACTCTGTAAAAGCTCTGGCTACTTCGGTTATCACTTTATGTACATTTTTGCCAACAATACAACGAAATGTGCTACAACTCTCTGTTCGTCAACAATGAAACGAAATTTGTTATAAAACACCACTGCCTCTTTTCATTTAAAAACAAAAATCTTAAACCATCAATAAACCACAGATTTAAGCTTTAAACAACTACATTCTCGCCTGAAATACTCTTAAAATTACATTTCATGACACGCGGTTTTCTCCTCTGCTATTGACGCTTGCTGGTTGGTGCGAGATGCATTCTGGGATACTTGGCTGTCTCAAGTCCGCACAAGTCACCTCTCGATGCATCCTCGGTAAACGGGGCCTCGGTAAAAAGGCCTTTTTTAAAATTGAAATTCCTCTGAAATACAAAATCTTTGGAGACTTTTGGGATACAAGTACAGAACTGCAGGAAATATTTTATTACAAAATTCCTACATATTGTACCTTTAACTAAAACCACACCATTAAACTAAAACAATCATGGGATTAACAACCATAATAACGATTTTGAGAAGATAAATTTTTTCATTCAGTTTTAGAAGGCTACTTAAATGTTAAACAATGCTTTCACATTAAACAATACAGTTGCTTCCCTTGAGAATATGACTCCGCTCTGAAGGTCTGTTCTGAGATCAGATCGCTTCAACCATGACAACAACTGTTTTACTTCCTCGAATGTGGATTAAACTCTTCTTTGATGAAGACGTGACTTGACATCCTCTGCTCACTGCATGTCGGGAGCCGAGACAGCTCACTTTTCCATCGGGCACGTCGCCAGACAGCCTGCCCTGGGTCAGGTCCTCAAAGGAGGGCCGCTGTGGCCGGAGACACATTTGCTTGTAACTTCTGTCACCTGTTGCTTGAGGGACGAGGCAGCATGACTGAAACCAGTCACATCAGTGCCTTGTCTCAGAAGAAACGACGAAGACTCTATCTGTACCGGTGTAGTGACGAAAACTGCGTGACCGTTGATTCAGTTTCCGCGGGCACATCAGTGGCAGAGCTCATTTCTCATATTAACGCTGACAGAAATCAGCAAAGCAGGCGTCAAGCATACATACTTAGGCCAGATCGCTCTCACTCGGAGGGAGCCATTGGCTACAGATGATGCATGTCTGATTGATCGTGCTGGTGATGGACTTTACCGACGTCTGAGATCAAATATATCAACATCTCGGCTATAGGCTAAGGTGAACACTCACATAAATTGATCTTAAAGGGAAAGTTTACCAAAAAAAAGACAATTATGTTATCATTTACTCACCCTCATGTCATTCCAAACCTGTGGGTCCGAAACAACACTTTGACTTTCCAAAAAAAAAAAAAAAAAAAAAAAAACATGATTGTATTTCTTAAAATATGTCATTATTTGTATTCCAAAGAAGAAAGTCCTACATGTTTGGAATGACATATCATAAATATTAGGCTACATAATATTTCTTGGCATCAAAATTGACCCAATTAACTTTCAAAATGCACAGTCCTCATGTTATTGTGAAATACTACGTTAAAGTAAATAGTTTACCTTTATTTAAAAATTTACATACTTTTTTTTTTTGCAAAGACAAACATCTAAACATTCTTAAATCAAGACACATCTAAGTAAAATTTCTTGAGATATTTAGTCTTGTTTTCTGAAACAATGATCAAAATTAAACAACAACATAATCTGCCAATGGTGGTCAAAAGAATAAACTTAATTTAAAGGGGGAAATTGCTGTTTTTCTTGTTTTAGTTAATTTTGATGCATTCTGATGCAATTCAGAATGTTTAGATATTTTTCCTAGAAAGAGACAAAAATACTTATTTACTATATTCTGAAATTACTTTCTTTTTCCCACTGACATCACTTAAGACATGCAGGGTTTTGGATAATAGGCTAATAAAAACAATATTTAGGCCTTATTTCAACAAATTTGTATTCAGGTCTGGCTCAATCACCCCGTTCAAATAAAACTGATGTATAAAACAGTGGTTCTCAACCGTAGCTAACTTCCAGAGATGCCCCAGCAAATCTTTGAATGCTTTACATTTGGTTATAAAATTGGTACAGTGATATATTGGTTTAGCAATACTGGTACAAACCCTGAAACTACCCCTAAATCTAACCTTAACCCATGTTACCTTTATTATGCATACTGTAAAAAAAAAAAAAAGCTTGCCAATGTACAACATTAAACTACTTTGTATATTTAGTTTATTTATTTTCATTACAACAGAGGTTCATTTCACCTTATGCAGTACTTAAAATATTACATTGATAAAATCAAGTCCCACCCTACATCTTTTTCTCTGAGATCCTATTTCACTCTTAAATGGGCTACATCACATTACGTAAATTGTGAACGGTAAGTTAACTTTAAATATAATATTCTCTGCTACAACAACCAAACAGGACATAAAACACAATTCATACTTGGTTAAGTCAGTCCTTATGAGCTGAAACACCTAATATTCTTACAAGATCTTTAAAATGCCACATATTTTATGTTGATGTTATTAATCTTCCATAAGCCCTATCGTATAATAAGCTTATCTACTGCAGAAAGCTGCATAAACGACTCACATCCTCAGGTTTTTTAAAGCACAGTACAGTCCTGGTGTGCCGGTCATGCTTTTCACTAACTCAATTTAGTCAGCCAGCTTAACTCATTTCTAGTTGAACAACATGTTTGGAACTGAAGACCCTGTTTTTGGGGGGTTTGGATGCAGAACGTCTCCCGTGTCCATGCTGCAATCCCAGTGTGTTCAGGTTGAGCTGGGTTTCATTATTTACATCTCTGCGGATCCTCCCGAGCTCTAATCTTCACGTCTCGCAGGCTCCTCGGGGCTATTTCATTTAGCTTTAATATGTGCGTTTGACGTTTTGTTCATTTAGCTTCGCCCTTTAATTTAATTGACATGCTGCTGCCTTGTTTTGTTTGCTCTCGCCTGTGTGGGGATTTTTTCCCTCATCTTCTAATGCTTCTATAATGCTGAGGTTGTGTGAGAACTTAATGTCTGTGGACTGTGGACAGACAGTGAAAATTAATTTATGCATGCATGCTAATGGTAAAAATCAGTGAGTTTTCATTACATTACAATTGCATGTGGTACAGTGGGAATGCCTTACTTGTGCAATAAATGTACAAACAGTGCATTCAGCCTGAAATGTGTTGTGTAATTTGATTGACTGAATTATAACATGATGAGATTATGAGAATGCCATGCTGGTTAGTTAATAGGCTGATGATGGTAAACTCATTTCCAAAAGGCTTCAAGACAAAACAAGAGCATAGAAAGAGTTGTGAATTTCAGTTTAACAGTTCAGGAGAATACTTATAGAGTTAATTGTTATACTTGGCTATTTGAGCAACAGGGTCTTTTAAATAATCTTTTAGATCATGTGAAGCATTCAGTGGCCTAGTGCATAACGTTAAGTTTGATATTTCCCAAAAGTACAATTCGCCAACACAGTTCCTCCCATTGGTGTTTATAGCTTAACATGTACAATCTTGCAGACGTTATATTTGATTTTTTTTAAGCATTACTTTGTATAAATGAAAGGTTTCACAAAATGGTGCGTGTTTTAGCAACAGTATCCTATGAATGTTCTTTGTTTCGACGATATCCGAGGCGTTAGTCACAAATGGCGCGGCTGCCATCTGGCGGTCACTGAGGGATTAACACCCATCAAACCCATTCATGTCTGCGTTTACTTTCAATTGCAATTCACTTTGATAATTCAGAGCAACCCAGCGCATATTGGTGGGCTACACTGGTTAATTAAACTTTCATATTATGAGGTAGAAATATAATACATCTAAAACAAAACAATTAAAATGTATGATAGCCTAATTCTCAATTTCAATATTCACAAGCATAAATGACTTGAATACACTTCCTCAATTTCTTAAGCAGGCTAGGCAAAAAATGTAGACCTTCATGAACGGCTACAAGGGTCATTACATTTGGTAATACTTCACAATAAGCTCTCATTTTTTAACAATAGATAATTCATTCACTAACATCTAACAATGAACAATATATTTACAGCGTTGATTAATCTCTGTTGATGTTAGTGAATAAAATGTTGATGTTTGTCAGTTCATAATGTTAACAGATAGCTACAACTATTGAATGAACAACTTTTTAGTAAACGTTGAGATTAACATTTAGATTAATAAGTGCTGTCGAATATTCTTAGTTCATGTTATATGAACTAGTGTGTGTGTCTAATATATATTGGTATGTGAATATATATATATATATATATATATATATATATATATATATATATATTCACACATACCAACGTTTCATTTGTTAATGTTAGTTATGAACTAAGAATAATAGTTCTTATATAGTACATACAGTATGTATATGTAGCATATCAGACACTTATTTGTCATTACACAATATATAAATAAATGACATAAAGTGTATAATATACATAAGGTAATATGCATATTACATAATATACATTAACATTGACTAAGGCACAATCCATTCTGCTGTTCTCGCTGCATGCGAATCACAACCCATGTGAATAAAGCAAGCCTAACATTTAAAAAAGAAAAGAAACTGAAGTGTGTGTGCGTGTGTGTGTGTGTGTGTGTGTGTGTGTGTGTGTGTGTGTAGTCAAGTGAGAGCCTCACTGGACTGATGATCTGTGATTTCAGTGCCATCTGGGCTTGGCCCTCAGGCTGTTTAGATCTTCATGCAACAATCTGACATCAATATGTAACACAGTTGCATCAGACAAAACCCATTCCCAAATCCAGCATGCACAATCAAATCAGCAAACCCCCTAGAACCTTTGTTTACAAACGGATAAATGACAATAACACGGCCACGGGATTGCCAAATGTGTTTGTGGGAGGGGGAGGGATGACCTCGTGTTGTTTAATCAAAGTTTATTCATATCACTAGCCTGTTTCACCAATAAGGCCTCCAATCTCACACAGCGGGCTGCCCATATCCACCCGATCACACCTAAACAAAAGCTATCTCTTCTCCCGACCAAGCGAGTCATTTCGGGTTATTAATACAACTAATTACCCTTTTTCTGGCCAAATTTGAATTTAAATGAACAATCGGAGATATCATCAAGAGAAGCAAAGCCACCCCGCTGCGTTCTTTTCCTCTGATGGAAAGATTACAATTAGAGCACTGGAGTGGTAAGGGCGGGAGAGAGAGAGAGAGAGAGAGAGAGCAATTGCAAAAGCCTATTACGGTGAAAAAAATCTCCAATTACAAATCCGCTATACAGTTGTCAGTGGTAATTAAATGTGTGGCGAGTGCGGGGGCTTTGCTATTCGTGGCGGCCTTTGTTTCGTCATACTCTAGCCCAGTGACGTGCTCGATGTGAAGGTGACAGACATGAGGAGAGAATGCCACTTTTTAAAAGCAGTCCTTGATGGTTGAACTTTTCATAGACAAAGTTTTATTTGCGATTATCGATTGTGAAGAAAGTCTTTCTGTCGTTAGACCAGATCCTATTTTTAAATGGAAAATTGCAGTATTTATTATTAATGATTTACCTGTGTACGTCATTTAAAAAACAAAAATCTCGCAAACTTTAATAAAATAAAAGTGCGTTCACGCCATATCATAAGTGGAATTATGAAATTCCGACCTGTAAAAAGTGTTCACGTCTTCATAAAACAATTACAACTTGTACTACCTGAGCACTGCAATCAATTTTGCTCTAAAAAGTTAATGTTGCCATAAAAAAAAGCATTATTTCAATTATGCCACAACCATCCAATCAACTTCCAATAGAAAAAAAAAATGAAGTCAAAACCAACACTCTAAAAAATGCTGGGTTTGGGTCAAATGTGGACAAACCCAAAGGTTGGGTTAAACATGTAATTTAAAATCAACCCAACTTCAACTTTCACATTCAACTGTAATTTTTTAAATGACATTTTAATCCCAACATTTAGGTTTGTCCATATTTGGTAACTCATAAACAACTCAGCGTTGTTTAGAGTGTACATATTTTATAGTTCGAGAGGCTGTTTCACTCAGACATACGTTAACAGGGAAGAAAATATTGCAATTTTAGTTTCATTCTGACTTTAAAACTAAAAAAAGCCAGAAGATACAGTAGTCATGCATCTCTATCAAGACATTTTGATGCAAAAACAGGCGTAGCATTTTCACGGAAAAAGTCTTTAATCGGTTTTTTTGTTTGTTTGTTTTTTAAGAATTATGTACAGGTTCATATTAAATCACATAACACACAGAATGCCTTCCCAACAGGAGCTCAAGTGAGTAAGCTCAAATGCAAGCCATTACCCATAATTCTCTTAGCATGCTCTTCAAAATAGTGGACCAACATGATACGGTAGGGATTATAAAGCTCTTAAATACAGATCGAGTACAAAGCCTTGCTCTCAGTCAACATACTGTGCTGATATTAAGCCAGTTCAGTTAAGTACAGTACACCAAAACCCTGTTTAAGTCGCTTCTGCTAAAAAGTGTGTTCAAAAGGAATGGTAGTGTATTTCAACTGTTCAATTAAAAACTGCCCTATTGGAAACCTCAAAGTCTCGTGGGTTAGTTCACTTTTTAGTTCTTCCGGTTACACCAAAAAAAAAAAAAAAAAAACTTTCAACCTCAAGAAAAATAAACAAATAAATCAAGATTAAGTCCTCTTCAGATGTTTGCCACAGGTTACACAAACCCTAAGGTGCATATTTTTGTTAGGGCAGACTTTATACACAAAAAAAGGTCTTGGTAAAAGTACATGCCATGAAAATATAAAGTCTTTGACTCCTTTGGCAACTAATTTCACCAAGATCCATCAAATGCAACATTGCTGCTGCTGTGAAGAAAAAAAAAAAAAAAAATCAATAATACCCGATTCCACATTACAGAAAATATTGAAAAGGCAAAAATGTATATCACGTTATAATTTAAAAAGGAACAAGTAAAAACAAAGATAGTCTGTAATGCCATTTATATAGAATTTGAATGATCTATTATATAGAATATAAATGTTATACAGATTATCATTGTTCCAAAGTGCACTGCAAATTAAGTCTTGTAGCTGATGCTCTTCGTATTACAGTTTGTGCAAGAGAGAGAGATAACGACGATATCGCGTTCATGCGCCATTCAAATCAGAAGGAAAACAAGTATATACAGGGCTCTAAACGCAACAAAAGCTAGAGGAAAAGAATGCATATTACAACAATTTTATTTATCCCTTTATATACACAGTTGGAGGTAGAACTAATTGTTCTAAGTGCATCTACTATATTTAGGACCAAACTCAACACCCAGAGTATGTTTTCAGATATTCACACATCTTTAGGAGCAACAATAAGAGACAGATTTGAAAAGGGGGAAACTCAAGACAACCACAAAGAAAATGTTAGGGGTAGAGATATTTCGCCCTAGTTCTACGCAAGTGCAAATGTTATTGGGAAGTTCTGATATGATAAAGAGAAATTTAGCTACATTCCTGTTTAAATAATATATTGTGCCGACATCAACAGCAAAAACTGTTATGAAGAACGTATGGGATTATGAAACGAGGTAGCCTGAATCGCATAGATATGTTCTCCTCAGCAACATCAATATACTAGTCCGCAAACTTTGATGATGCCACAGTGTTAAAATGTTCTTTGTTCTATCAACACTCAATATACTGGCAGAAAAAAAGTGTAAAAATGTTACTTTTAGGTGTAAAACAGCTTGTCACTGGGACAGTTCCCATAAGAGAGCTGGTTTGTACCTTATACACCCCTAGAAGGTGCATATTAGTAGTCATAAGTACCCCTAAGGAACTAGTATGAAGCTTTTAGGGGTAAATAAGGTCCCCTTTGAGGATACTCCCCAATAAAAAGCTCTTTTTGCCTTAAAGGTACATTTTCTTCTCTAACTCAAAGTTTTACTTGGGAACTGCATTATAAAAATAACAATGACTTTAACCCTAGAAAAGTGAGAACTTCGAAAACAATACATGGACTTTAAACACAAGTAAAGGTCAATATGAAACTGAATAAAAGTATTTTCCGGGGACAACAGCAGTAACTATTGTCTGAGACCATTTGGTAAGACCTCACAGTCAGTTTTCCAACTATTCAACACAAATAACAATCCACAAAACCGATCATCCAATTGTGGGTGTTTCTACTGTATATTATGGCATGTTGTACTTTCGACTGTAGGTTGGTTATTATTAGCATACTGACGTTTGGCCAGACTTGACTTTGACAGATCCAGCTTCCTCACTTCCAGGAAGATGCAAGAAACGAAAAGAACAAGTTACTGCAAAGTTACTGCAAGGCACTAATTTACAACTCTATCCGCTAATGTGAAAACACCCTATTTTAGCTGCTCTCAGTGAGTCTTAATTTCTCTTAAACTTGTTTCCTCAACCGAACCGTGTGCACCTGTCCCAACAGCTAATTCATGGAATATAATAAAACATTAAATACAGGAGTGAAGTAATAAATACATTTTATTTTATATAAATATGTGGGCCCTTTTGTCCAAATTGTCTGGGAAACGTAGTAAAGAATGAATGTACAATAATGACAACAACTGCTTACATTCATAGAACAAGCTGCCCTAGTAAAATAATGGCATGATTCATTTGATAAACTGTAACATCCATACACTGGCAGCATCTATAGTGATGCGGTATGATATGACTGTTAGCTATGAATGGGGTGAGATTGCACGGTTTATACGAGAAGGACAGAATCATGGATTGCCCTCTGAAGCGTCCCTATAAATAATCGTTGCCGGTGGTTCCTGGTCCCTTTTTCACTTGATAGGCATGTTTTAACAGCTAATTACTTGCTAAATCTTTTTAATATGAAATTTGATTCTAAGCCCCAACACCTCCCCGATACTACAGAAAAAAGACGTGGGTTATAAGCGAGATCAGTAGAGCGCGGCAACGTCGCCACAGGCCGCATTATTTGTTTTCATTCGCTTTTAAACTTTATGTACAGCTACACAGACTGAGGCGATGCCTCGCTGCGATGAAGGGGAGAGTAGTCGTCCGCGCTGTCCTCTCTTTCGCTCTCTTTCTCCTTCCTACAGTCTGCCCATACAGGTGGCTGTTCTGCTTCACTTGCGATCGTCGATGGTTTTAATGAATTCCACGGCGGCAGTGAACTGCATCCACCAATAGCACTCCTCCCCGCTCAGCCTGCTGGCGTAGAAATTATTGATGTACTGAATGGTGGACAGAAGGCAGGGTGGGTTTGCCTGGAGGGGGGAGAGAACGAGCGAGAGGGGGGAATTAACGCACGAGATAACATCTGACCACCCACATTGTGCATCCTTACACATTCAAGCACACTAACAAGTTTAGAAAATCTGGTGTGGGCGTGTGCATCGCAAACACAAACAGGTATGGGGAGGGGAGAAGAAAAAAAAAAAAAAAAACTCACACACAATTAACAAAACTTAGACATCAGCAAGCAAACAAAATAACTCTAGCATAAGGATCAGTATGTTAGTTTTGCTTCTAAAGACTTTAGAGGTTTTAACTGGGGCTGGGAAACGATTAATCGCGATTAATCGCATCCGAAATAAAAGTTTGTGTTTACATTATATATGTGTGTGTGTGTAGTGTGTATAATTATTTTGTATATATAAATACACACACATGCATGTAAACATTTAAGAAATATTTGCATGTATATACTTTATATATATTTTTACAAATTAATATTATACATAAATATAAATATTTGATATATTAACAAATTTTTCTTAAATATATACATGCATATGTGTGTATTTACATACACAAAATAATTATACACACTACACACACATATATTATGTAAACACAAACTTTTATTTTGGATGCGATTAATCGTGATTAATCGTTTCCCAGCCCTAGTTTTAACCTTGAAGCAGACTAGAGTTCAAAAGTTTACGGTCAGAAAAGATGTGCCAACAACAGAGATAAATGCTGTTCTTTTAAACTTTCTATTCGTCAAAAAATGTTCATTATATTTCATGTTAGGGTTATTTCATGTTAAATATTTCATATTACAGTTGTTAAACTATTTTTGATCAAATAAATGCATCTTTATTGAGTGTAACAGACTTTAAAAAAAATTCAAAACCTAACCAACTTTTGAATCGTCTATCTAAAATGAACCTCACAAAGAATTAAAAAAATAAAAATGCTATAAAATTTTATTTGTAGCAGGGATGCAACATTTATTAATACAATATCGGTTAATGCTTAATATTGAGATTATTTTTTTATTATGATATTTTTTTTCTCTATCATTTGTATCATATCATAATGGATATTTATTTGTGCACGCTCATTTCCCTGATTTTTACTTTTGCCATAATGTACGTAATGCTCTTAAAATGTTTATCTTTAAAACCATAAATAATAATAATAATAATATATTAACACAATTAAACCATTTTAGCAAATCTCAAAATAACTAGTGTCCATTAAAATCTTTTGACGCTTAATTCACTTTAAGCATTTGAAACGTGCATTCGAGAGGACGAAGGAATGAACCCTGCTGTTTGTTGCTTGTATTTGGAAGGATGTGCCACTTTTCCATTACATCTTAAAAGCAGTTTAATGAAGTGAAGTCATATGTTGTGGATGTACTGTAATTGCTTTTAAATAGACATTTTTATCTAGCAAAGGATATTTTATTACGTAGAAGACAAAAAAGCCTTAAGGCCAATTTATACTTCTGCGTCGAGGGTACGCCGTAGTGTACGGCGTTGGCTACGCACGTAGGCGACGCCGTTGTGAGCATTTATACTTCTGCGTTCAGGTCTTGGTTGCTCTGCAGTACTGCTCCGAAACGCTAGTTGGCGGCGGAGAGTTTTAATGTTCCACTGTGTTTAGATTCCTCGCGGCTAGGTTACTACGAGTGAAAGAGAGCTGATCATGTTGGAATTGGAGCTTATTAAGGTGGAAAAACAGTTCACTTTAGTGAAATTACTAAAACTGAAAGGCAGAAATGAGAGGAGACTTCGGAGGAGATGAAACTTGTGGAAATCATAGACAGTGGTGGAAATGCGTGAGAAGGTACGTGCGGAAATGCGTAGGAGGAAATGCGATGCTACCAAGCCGACCAATCACCGATCTTGCGGTCCGCGTCGTCGCGACGTGTAGTTACATTTTTGAGAAGGTGCGCGTCAGGCGACGGCGAAGGGTACGCGGTATGGGACGCGTCTGTGCGTATGCTACGCCGTACCTACTGCGCGCACCCTACGCAGAAGTATAAATTGGCCTTTAGTGCCAACTATTAGAAATGTTACAAAATACACACAGCACACTTAATGCAATTAGCAGAATTATATCACTCTATAGTTTTGCCTCTTAACTCACCTTAATTAGGACAAAGACGAGCACGGGGACAAAGTCGTCCGCCCCGGGTACAGCGTCCTCATTGGCCAGGCTGAGCAGGTTCATAATGGTGGAGCACATGCGCAGGATACACTGCACCTTATCACGAGGGGTCTTGTAGGCATTGATGGTCCTGATCTCAGCCTGTGCTGAGGGCCATGGTGCCTCCTTCAGATACACCTGCACAGATTCAAACACATCCGATTGCAGTAATCTGTCTTCATTTCTAACTATATTCTGAGACAAAGAGCAAACGGTTACCTCTGGGATCTGCAGGGCTTTGTGATTGGCCGTCACCACTTTAGACAGACGCTGAATGTGCTCGTGGAAAAGCCTTGAATAAAAGGAGACATCCCATTAAAATACATTTAAAATGCTAAAATTGTGTCCTAAACTATGTTGAGCATAAGTCTTGTGCAAAGTAAATATGCTTCAACTGACAGTGATTTTGTTATAGTTTAATAAGCAGCCATGAACAAGATTTTGGATTGATGATATTTCATTGTGCAAGGCTCTCCAGAGATAATATAAATTATGTGATTGACAAAATGTCGAACATGAGGATTAGTATAGAGGAGATAGTTTGATGCGTCACATCTAACTCGGACACAATGTATGAATCAACATGGAAAGGAATAAGGAACATTTTGATCGCATAGTGAATATTTCAGTTTCCTCACTCGTCTCTGTGGATGTCCCCATCTTGATTGGGGTAGAATGCCAGTTTGAAGATGCGGTTCATGACGCTGCGTTCGATGGCCATCTGGGCGTCCTGGAGCTGCTCCTCACTGGCATACTGCCAGATGGCGTCATGGGCCATGGCTCCATACAGGTAACGCAGGAAATCCTCCACGGCTGCCGTCTTATCGTCAGATGCTGTGCAGCCCTGAAATGCTGTGAAACAACAGAGAGTCAGAATTAAAAAAAAAACAGAAGTCTCATCTATCATTTCACACAACCACTGAAATGCTAATAGTTTAATTAAATATATTTGAAAAATTTGTGTTGAATTACGACAATATTGTTGATTTTCGACCATCTGCAGCTATGCAGCTAATTTACTTTGCCTGTCTATATGAAATTATACCATTTTAATTACAAATACTTTTTAACAGAAATGAATACATCATAAAACATTACAAATAATACTATACGTAACAAAGAATCCTGAAAGAATTTAGCATGATTTACACAAAATCGGCATATTAGAATGATTTCTGAAGGATCATGTGACATTGAAGACTAGTGTAATGATGATGATGATGATGAGAATTCAGCTTTGCATCACAGGAATAAATTACATTTTAAAATGTTTTTAAATAGATGTCACAATATAACAGTTTAAAAATCTTAGACACCATTAATCCGCTAAACAGCAGAGATAGTAGTGTAATATGAGTCACTATACTCTGAAAAGGGCCAACCATGTATAAATTAATTTATAAAATTAGTAGCTGTAAAACAATGTATTGTAGTAGCTGTAAAAATGTATTTTTGTAACCAATGAACTGGCCCCGATGGATAGGTAATTAAAGTTTGAGATCTCAGCTGGGTCGAATATCCACCTTTTCTATGTGAATGATTTAAAATAAAGCACTAGATTTATCAGGATTTGGCAATCAACACAAAAAGTGAGTTCTCATATGCACAGAGATTCATATAAACCTTTGATGAAGTCAAGCATCTTAGACTCCATGTGTTCCAGGAGCAGACGGACACAGACAGTGGTAAAGTAGCGGTTGGCCACTTCTTTATCTCTCAACACTCTCTGCAGGAGTCTCTCCAGATGAGCCTGAGACGTCTGCAGGCCCTGCCGGCACCGCGTCAGATAGGCGATGTACGGAGCCCGCTTCCTGCAGCACAAAACCATCACAGCGCTCATTATGTTGTCATGCCCAAAAATCTGTGAGCACAATCTTTTATTAAATTGTGATTCATTGCTGCGTTTGAGAGAAGTGAGGAAAAGAGAGAGACAATGAGACAGAAAGTTAGTGAGACATTAAGAGATGGAGAATAATGTGTACCTGTAGTCCTCTGCCATGGCAGTGAGCAGTTTTCTGCAGGTGCGGGGGTCGAGGTGGCTGACGCAGCGCGTAGTCTCCTGGATCTGAGCCATCTGGTTCTTATCCTGCAGGTTAATGGCCTCCGCCAGCTGCACCTTCAGAAAGCACACGATCTCGTTGTCTGAGGAGAGAGGGGAGACAGGGGCCAGACATAAATGCACAGCATTTTGAACCTCAGAACCTGCGGAACAGTTACTTTCACCCCACGAGCAGACTTTATTTCAAAAGGTTTGTTTTAAATAGGACTGAAGACTACCATTATGATGATGACAATAATAATAATTAGTAGTAGTAGTAAGAGATAATTTAATATAGGGGGTGGTGATGGCGCAGTGGATAAGTCACATGCCTTTGGTGTGAGAGACCTGGGTTTGAATCCACTGTGAGCAAGACACTTAAGTTGCTCCAGAGGCGTGCGACTTCTGACATATATAGCAATTGTAAGTCGCTTTGGATAAAAGCGTCAGCTAAATGAATAAATGTAAATATATTTGCTATAGACCATTTTGCAAGATGTAAACAACACTGGTCCAGAAACACTTCCTGTTTCAGTTTGTAACTGTTTTCTTTATTTCACATGTAAAGAAAAAATCTTAAAGTTGTTTGTTTAACTTTTTGATTCAGTTTTATATGTTCTGTTGGTTGTATTTTATCCCAGCTTTTATGTAGCATTAAAAAAATGAAACAGGAATTGCTTCTGGACCAGTTTTGTTTACATTTTGCAAAATGGTCTATAAAAAGTATTATTATTATTAAGGATAAATAACAGAAGATAATATGGGTAATAGGAACCTTCAGGATCTGCATGGTCCGGGAGGCCGTTACGTGTTGTTGCAGGTGGAATGATGGGAAACACAACCGAATCTGCAGAGCATAGCGCCATGCGAAGCTTTTTCTTAATATCACTGCAGAGAACAAACAGACATGGCAGGTTATCAGTCTGATTGTGTTAAATGTTCATTGCCATTTTGGTTTCTAACTGAGATTTAGACTGAGATAGAGAGTTTTTCTGAGTGACCTAAAGGAGAACGTCTTGTCCTGAGGTGGTGCTGTCTGACTGGCAGAGTCTGGAAGGTCATCGGCAGAGATGTTCTGCAGTACTTCATCTTTAGGAGAGTCATGCTCACTGTCTCCTTCTCTACAAGACTCTGTAACACACAAAGCAAAAGAGTTACAAAACAGCAGAAAAGAAATTGTACCAGTGATAATTTATGTCTAACAGATGTGGGTAGAAAGCATAATAAATAGTGCTATGTCTTTAATTACTTTAATTTGAGGATAATATAAATAGTTTCCCCAGTGGTAACACTTAATTTACAGTTTCCTTGTTACACGTGCTTACCCCGATAATAACAGTAAATTATGCTTGATTACATGCAACTAACCCTAAACCCAACCGTATATGTTGTCAAATAATATTATTCAGTAATTAAATGTATGACACCTTAAAAGAAAGTAAGCGGAATAGTTACCGGGGGAAAAATCTGCAAGTATTTCCTTTTCAACACTACGATATAAGCTACTAACAAAAGGTAGCGAACTACATGAAGCTGTTAGGGACAAAAGTGTGACAGCAATAAACTAAAACAAAACTGATACAACAAGAAAAGATCTAATTTTCCCATTTTATATAAAATATGACAGATTAACTAGTCACTGATGAATTATTCTTGTAGTCGTATCTAAGCTTGTTGACATGCCAGCTTTATGGGCTATTTTATGGCAGGTTTAAATTAATTGGATAATGCTACAAATGAGAGGACAATGTGCTTGTGTGTTTGCTGTAAAAAGTAGTTTGTTATTGGACAGCATATGGTCTCTTTAAAACAACTGAACTGCAATCACACTGCTAAAAAATGTTGAGTTAGAAGCATCACTAATTTTACTCCTCAAGTTATTTACTCCTCAACCCTGAAGAAAGAGAGGGTATATTGTGAAAATGAATATTGTTATTTGGCAAACCTTGTCCAATATAGTTTCCAGAACCTGCTCCATCACTGTGGGCGGGACGTTTCTCCATGTACCTGATGTACTTGTCCATTATTGCCTCTGCTGACTGGGTCTTAGAGTTCTGTCTGAGCATTGAATGCTCATCTGAGATACACAAAAATGCACACACGTGATCAATGTGGACAATGGTTGAAGAGAGTGTATGATGAAGTTAAATGTGTGCAGACCTTGAGGGACCCTCTCTGCTCCTTGCTCGTCTTTTTCTGGCTTGTCCCGCTTTCGGAGCCCCGCAATCGGCACTGCAGAGATGAGCAGAAGCCGTTATTCTCACAAAACACAGGAGCGCTGCAGTTGTGTTCCTATGAGAACGCGAAGCTCAAGACATGGACTCTCTCCAGTCCATTGTGGCAAATGAATAAACATGCTTAGAATGCTTTTGCTCGACACATAAGCCACAATTTTAGTAATGGGGAACTAAAACAGGAAGCATGTCACTAATAAAGTGCAAACACACAGATGTGGAGCTTTGTGCTGCAGAATGTCATGTGTATGCTTCATGTGAATTTAGGCTTTGTGCAAAATAGAGAAAAAAAGAGGTTACAATAGCAAAAAAAAAATCTGTAGTTACCAATATTGGTATCTCGATACCGAGAACAAAAAGCAATATGCTATTATGCTATTGCAATATGCTTTTTCGGTTAAAAAGTAGAATAGTTTATATAATACATTTTTATTTTAGTTTTGACTTGTAACCAAGGTACTGATAGTTTTGGTTCCCACAGTAAATTACGCATAATTTTTCAACTGCATATTTCAGCAAATGTCCTTTTATAGAGTTCAACCACTGCAAAATAAACCATGTTAAACCAAAATAGCTGCATGAATGAAAAGATGAAGCTCGATTGCGTCATGTCACAAACTGGAAAGGAGGAGTCTACGGGCTCTAGTGCAAATTGGGGCCGCTGATGTACAGCACTAGATTGAGTGGGAGAGAGCTTGAAGAGTGGGTTACCTGGGAGTTCACCCTCTGCAGTCCAATAGAGCACTGTGTGAGGAACACAGACAGCAACAGACAGGGTTGGGGGTCACAAACACAAACTCTTCACCCAAGCCATGCTAAATGTTAATTGTTAATGAGCATCAGAAAGTTAGATCGCTTCGTGCTCCGTCGATTTGGGAGTTTGACTGTTCAAAAGTTTGGGGTCAGTATTTTTTTTTAGTAAACATGCATTAAATTGATCAAAGGTGACAGTAAAGAAATTCATAAAGATTTCTATTTTAAATAAATGCTGTTATTTTTAACTTTGTAATTTATCAAAGAATTGTTATGTATATATATATATATATATACACAGAAATATACATACTATTAGTACATATACAGTACATACTAATAATAAGAAATGTTTTTTTGAGTTGCAAATCAGCATAATAAAATGATTTATGAAGGATTATGCGACACTTAAGACAGGAGTAATAATGCTAAAACTGTTACCATCACAAGAATAAATAAATTACATTGTAAAATATATGAACATAAAAAAAAATATTTTAAATTGTAATACTATTTCACAATATCAATGTTTTACTGTATTTTTAATCAAATAAATCCAGCCTTTGTGAGCATAAGATGAAGAAGCATAAGATATTTCTATTAAAAAAAAGAAAAAAACTGAATGGTAGTGTACAGATAATTTGTCCAAACAAAAACCTATTTAGTGTTTAACTGTTAAATATCTGTAAGAAAAGGTCAGCCAATAATCACAAAGAGAAATTATTCTCCAATTAGAAATAGTGATCACATACAGAACTGGAATAACATGGATAAAGTGTTTTCCATGTTTAAAGAAGTCTTGTAGTTGTAGGGATGCACATTACAGCAGTGACAATGTCAGTATACTATCATCAGCAAATATTAGTGTTTTCAAAATTATTGCCATAAATCCAATTAGGCCAGTAATAAAAGTAGATATTATCATCACTTTTCCCCCACTCAAACGGAATACTTTTTTTTTCTATGCAAGCAATTTATAATTTTTATATCAATTAAATTTTCAAGCCATTAATCCACAGGATAAAAGCAAGCATGTACAAAAAAAAAAAAAAAAGATTTGGGATCCTCACCTTTAGGAATGGCAGGAACAAAGCGCTTCTTCCACCAGGGTCTGTTCCTATCAGACTTCTCATCATCACTGTCCTTTCTATCCTCAGACTGAATGCATACAAAAACAGTTATTTAAAGTAGTTGTTCACTCAAACATTTCAATTGTGTCAATTACTTGATCTCAAGTAACTCAAACCCTGAAAAAAAAGAAAATGGTTTGACTGACAAAGTAAAGATAATTTTGGATAGATAATGGTATATTTTTTTTAGGTCCAGAAATGAAAATTGTTACATAGAGGAAGATGGTGGAATATATATATATATATATATATATATTTATTTTTTATTTTTTTTTAACAAATACATAAAACAATTTATAAAATAATGCAGATGGTTGTCAGATAATTCACTCAAATTCATTTAATTAGTAAAAATCCAGAAATTTTATATACTGTAAACTACCATTTAAAAGTTTGGGGTCAGAAATAAATACAAAGAAATTACTCAGCAAGTATGCATTAATTCATAGATTGCATAAATAATGCATTAATTCATCTTGCTCACCTCTCCTTTGAGGGAATCCTTGCTGGGAGAAGAGGTGGGGCCTGTGGAGAAAGCCCCAGCCGCGTCTTTCTCCTCCATCATGGTCCTGCGGTTCAGTCCAGGATCGCTGTTGGGTCTCCGGCCAGCAGACACCACATCTGTGCTGCGGCTTCTCACCAGCCTTTCTGGGTAAGAGTGCCTCTGCTTGGGATGCTCCAGGTCACCCTGTGCCAGGTGGGGAGCAAAGAGCGGCGGGCGAGGCTCCTGGTGGCTCATAATACTGGCCTCTGGAATGGGCGGGTCAGGGGGAGGGTGAGGGGGCCGGGGATAGTGCACCTTGGGCCGGACGATGGTGCCGGTGGTTGAACCTGCAAAGCCATTTGATCCAAAATCAGAGGGTCCTTGCATTTGGATTTAAATAATGTCAATGGCTAAATTCGATACCAGTGAGAAAAACTTTTTGCGCTGTGGTATTTGTGACTTAACCGCCAGTTCTTGACAAACAAAACTCGATGCCAGGGTTGTGACATGACTTCTGTTCAACTGGCATTTATAAAAAAGGTTAAATGCATACCGTCAGCATGAGTGTGTGTGTGTGTGTGTATGCTAGAAAGCTTGAAAAAGCTGTCAGAGTAAGACAGACCTCAGGTGAAAGTAGGCCACCTGTTCCAAGGGTACAGCATCTCTGCTGTGTGCCTTCCAATGCCAGCCCTGTGCCACTATCTCAGTGGGGACGGGCTGCTGAGCCAAAACGCCTGCAGTGAGGTCTAGCAACCTGTCATCCCCTCACCTTGCCCCACACACACGGATTCTCACAATGTCTCTCCAACACATTTACACGACTTTCCATTGTGGATTTGTGGGCTTGGACAGAAACAAATCAAGTTTAGCCCCTAAAAACCAATATAATTTAACCCCTTATTCTACCAGAAAGGGACGTAATAGAGTAGAAATCTGGCAAGCGCTTCCTCTATTTCACAGTGCACATGCTGTTTAGTGGGCTCTTGTCATTAGGCACATTAATGGCACCCCTTTCTAGATCTTACATGTGTAAGTACTGCATTCAACAGCAGTGCATGCTGGGAAGTGACATTACCTTCTCCAGAGGAGAGGGGATCGAACATGGCCAGCAGTGAATCTGCATGAGAGGGTGCACAGGATAGACTGTGAGCTCCTAGAGAGGTGGAAGAATGGAGGAGTGGATAGAGGAAGAAGTAAATGAGTGAAAAAGGATAGTCCCACACCAGACATCCCAAGAAACAAATTCAACAGCTGTGCAGGATGAGATTTAATAGTGACGAAAAACATATTTTATGTCTGAAGATAAAAAAGTCTTGATATCTCACAAATCATACAATTATGAATTTAAACTAAACTAACAACCAAGTTATTGTGTATGTATGTTCCTCTGACTTTTATTTTCATTAAACATCTGATATGTCAGCATAACGCTCTTTGCCATCTGTTTTCCAGGGCACTTGATAAACTGGTGTGCAACATAAGTTGACTGGGAAAATACAGATGCACTGATCTTAAAATTCTGTACAAAGCACAGTGTGTATGTGCCAAATCAGTAACTTGAGTGTGTGTTTGTACCATGAGCAGAGTCTTCTCCATCTGGACTGGTCACGGAGTCTTTGCCTCCAAAATCTGAGCTGCACTCCGAGCGTAGGTCTTCAATCTTATTGGGGATGTCCTCTGACGTGGCACTGATGCCTGCACAAACAATATGTAACAAATCAGCAAAACCTCAAACTATAAATCACAGAGGCAAACATATTACCTTCAGAGCTATAAAGTAGTTTGGTTTGTCAAAGAGGAAACTTTGGCATGACATTCCTCTTATACAAAGAACAAAATAATGATGAAAAAAGTATATATATTTTCTGCTGCCTTTGCAAAACAAGCCTAGAGTTTGACTATGTATATATCTGTCAGATATACAAAATAGTTCAGATAGTAAGCAAAAGTCTAGCACATAGGTGATGGAGTGGTGGCCAAGTTGAACAGCCAATCTCATTTCAAACTCCTCATGGAAGCAGGGAAACCACACCAATGCTCCCTTGAGCACACAAAGAGGGCAGGAGAATCCCCAGGGAGGTCAGAGTAGGTAGACGAGAGATGCAAACGGCAAGAATGAACGAAAGAGGAAGGGAAAGGCAATCCATCTGCAAAAGTCCTCAGGGAAAACTCCCCACAAGGAGTCGGTCGGGAGCTTGCCGTTGTGTTACCTGGCTCTTCGTCTTCATCACAATGTCACGGCAGAAGAGCCACTGAATAAAGAACTCTGCGAGCCAGGGACTCAAATATAAATGTGACAAGTAAGCGGGACATTTAAGCGGGGTTTGTTGAATGCTGCAAACTCATGCTTACTCAAATCTCTGATTCCAGACTGACTGTGAACGTTCATTTGAACACATTTAGACAATTGAGGCTCTGATATGACCTCATTTTGAACAAAATCAGGCTAAAACAAAGTTTTTTTTGGTTCTTGGAAACAGCTGGCCAAAGAGAACTTTCCGGAAAAAGTTTGCTACAGCTGGTAAACACATTAAAAGTCCCATTTGTCTGTGGCATTTATGTAATAGGTAGTCTTCTATTCAGATCGTCAAAGGCCCCGTCCACACTACTGAGACTGTTCGCTACGTTTGCACCTCCCGTCCAGACTAAAATGGAAAAAACAAAGAACTAAAACGGAGAAGTTTAAAAACGATGCAGCTCCGTTTTGCGTTTTGAATCTCCGAAGGGTGTTTTAGTGAAAACGGGACAAACCGGAGGACTTTAGAAACAATGACGCAGAGGCACACGCTCAGCGCTATGATTGGGCGTCATCAGTCGTGAAGTGTCCTTCCCTGATTCGTCAGCCACCCATCACATGACCCGTCCCCGTAAGAAAACATACAAAAACAACCTCGTCATCAGTCCATGAAAAGAAATCTCCGGTATTTGACATTTCTAATCTTTGCAGAGGTAGCTAACGTTACTTTCTTCTTCATCAAATCTGAGGAATAGTCAATCCGTTTCCTGTTTACACCGGCACGCGCATGCCCAGTATTGGTGAATGGTCACGTGATCCGCATTTTCAGTCGTTTTAATGTGGACGGAGATCAATTCTAACACGCAGATAAAATGCTGGTGTGGACGGAGAACGTATTTGTTTTAATTCTCCGTTTTTAAACGAAAACGCAGGAGTGTGGACAGGGCCAAAGTGAGACGCAAGTAAAAACAAACACACTGTAAAGTTGCTTTATAGAAGAAATTTCAGTTCTAAGTAAATTTTCATGCTTATTATTGTTAAGGTGCTTGCTTTAAAGTAATCTATTGTATAAAGTGCTAAGTAAATAAATGCAATGTGACTACCGGAGAGCCGAATTAAATATCCGTATGCAAACAGATTCACGCCGCAATGATCAGATGCTTTCTTAACTGTTTATTTTGTTATTGAGAGGAAAGGATGCAGCACATATAAACATTTCCATCTAAGTGTCGCTCTCAGCAGCATGGACAGCTTTGGGATATTCACTTAAATGTATGTCACTGCAAAGGTCACTGCAAAAACTTCTTTTTACCCCTAAGCCAAGAACAAAACAAAAAAAACTTCACCGTGAGTATATCGGGGCCTTTAAGCTTCTGTCTATGTGTACCTGAAACAACGCTGAGTCCCGGGGTGCTGGGTCGGGAGCTGACCTCCCTGACCTCGGTGTCATCTGAAGTACTTCCCACACCGGAGCAGCTCTCCAGCTCCTGCAAGCGTTCCTCCTGCTTCAGATCTGCAGCTTCTGCAACACAGATTCATTAACTGTAGAAAACCGTGTATCCACACACACACACAAAGACACTCAGGGCATCCCCGTGGAGGGCTCTCATTTACGTGCTCATTTGTAATAATGCAGGTTTCAATTGGTCTTCGGAGTCTACTTTTCCACTGCCTCGAACTGAAGCAAACCCCAGAAAAGCAAAAAAACAATCACTCATTCTCTCTTTCCTACGTTTGTGATGCAAAACGGGCAGGGAGACAAGACCACACACAGACTGCCGTATGCCTGATACTGGCACAGTGTTGTTTTACTTTCTTATTCACAACTGTATGATTCATAAGATAATTAGCCTTGTTTACAGGATCATTATTAGTGATGAAATGAAAAAAAAAACACATTTCAGTAGTGGATACTAATACCATGTGAAAATTGTCAAAACCACAACGAAAACTAATATGCTACTGAACAAATTTGTTCAATTAAAAAGCTAAATATTAATTCAAATATTAAAAACAAACAAAAAAATGTAACATAGCCTGTAGAATGTAATTAAAGTTTTAAACTAG
Organism: Pimephales promelas; assembly: GCF_016745375.1. The sequence continues at coordinate 53,490,499 of NW_024121099.1, forward strand.
GGATTTTTCAGGCTGCACTGACACTAAAAGGCCCAAAGCACAGTTCCAATGCTTTGACACAAAACATCACCTTTAAGTATTTAGCAGGTATTCAAAATGTAGTTTGAATTCCACAATAATATTTAAAATATTAGTAAGCTTTATTAATATATATATAAAATCATAATTTACTGGGTACGTTTCAATTGGCTGTCCTGAACCCCAACCACTAAATTTCAACTTGTGATATTTTTTAATTAAATGTTAAAAAAAAAAAAAAGTATATTTTTTAAGAAACGCAAAATGAAAAATATATATATTTTCTTTGTAAATAATGAAACTTTACGGGAGCATGTTCATGTCACTACCGAAATGGTTTTTTGGCTGTGACTGATTTTGACCACACCCCTACATTTTTGATTAGTAAACATTCCTGTGTACCATCGGTTTGAGGTAAATGTGTCCTGAAGTCTGAAAATCTGTGTTTAACTTTAAGAAACGTCACTAGCAAACACATTTTTTTCTACAATTAAGCAAACTTTTTTGGGTGTTAATCTATAAAATGTTGTTTTTATGTGTGGTCCAATGTTCAGAATTGTGCTAGGTAACCATGTACCGACTAGCATCTTTGAGCTAGTCTCAAAAATATCTAAAATTGTCACTACTGAAAAAGTCATGACCGAAACATGTACACATTGTTTTGGTAGTGACAAAAGGGAACACACAATCCTTTATTTGGGGAAAATAAACCAAATTTTAGTACAGTAATGCAAATCATTACTACTTTATTAATTAATTGCAGCTGTGGTACTAATAATAAAGACTCTCTTGAGTAAAGCCGAAACTGATTAGTAACGCTCTGAGAGAGATCACCAGTACATGAGCAGCCTTACTCACTAAACTATTCTTGTATGCATTTAGCTCTCACCTGAGTCACTTGGCAGAACCTCCACACTCCACGCCTCGCTCGTTGTCTCAGAGATGGTAGAACCATACGGGTCCAGAAGCACCGGCAAACACAGCAAGCTGCCCAAAGCGTTCTCCGCCGCTGCCCCTGAGAGGAGAACACATACATAGGGGCTTGGTTGAAAATACTGATTTCTTGACTTTAATCGATTCTCATTATGATGAACCGATATTGATTCTTAAATCACAGTATTTTCGTCTATGCTGTTTTCAGTTGGCGTATAAACAAACCTTAAATAAATATCATTATAAGCATGCTTACCATCCAATAAATCACAATAAGCTTTGTGCTTTGTTACTTTTGATATGAAAAAAAGTCTCCGCTTTTAAATTCTGTCCATTTTATCATGAAATTCAAACAATTCTGTTTTGGCACTCTTTATTGTTGCGTGACAGATTGTTGTAGCACATCAGTTCAAGCGAAGCAGCAGCACCGAGCACACGCAACCTGATAATCTCTTCTGCTTTACTACTAGTTACAGCATAAAATAAACATAAATGAACATCAGAAGGTATGCTGAATGATACAATACAACTTACAGATAAGTAATATGTTGTATTATGTTATCACTTAATCAGTTTCTCAAGACTTCAATAAAACAGCTTTTAAACAATATTAACATTAGAGAGGAGCATTTTGCTAAACATGCACTAAATTACACATTAATTATATTTTTTATTAAACTGTTCTTCAATATTTAATGCATGTCTGAAAAAAATTGTCATGAAAACAAGTTATGAGACAGCTAACGTTTGAAGGTTTAGGCTAGATTTTAAAATTTAAAAAAAAACTAATTTGAGTAGAAACATTATTATAGTTTTTACCAACTGACAGGGCTCCCTGTATAGTTGACAGCATTAGTAAAAATTGAAATGTACTGTACCTAAATTCTGTCCAAATTAATCATTATCAAACTGAAATTAAATTGAATTACACGCATGCGAACTGGAATTGAATTGTGCCAGCCCTACACACACATTAGAAATACATGGGCATGAGGCATCTCTGATCTAAAGCAGCAAGTAGGCGGACTACGACAGGGATGACCAAAGGTTAATTGCAGCCTCCCTCGCACACAGACGCAGACGACACACACATGCGGCATCATCAGGGTTGTGACTTTGAGGTGTGGATCGAGCAGAGCATCACTCATAACCTCATTATTCTCTCAACCGGCATCCCACACAGCACCTCCTCTCTCCGAAACACTCCCAACAGGAGCTAACGCCTAACAAGGCAGAAGAATGGAGATGGAGAGTGGGAAAGGGGGGGAGTGAACAGCTAGCATGGCAGGGGGGGGGATGTTTGCACTCGTGCAGGGGCGTTTGATGGTCGGCCGGAAGCAGAGATCATGAGCGCTCCATATGAAGCTCTCTGCAGGTCACTTCTCCCCACATACATGCGCACACGAGGGCAGGTTTGGTGGGCCTGCTGGAGAGCTTTCCCCCGCTGGCCCTGTTTACAGTGAGTGAGGCAGGGGCTCTGGGCCGCCCGTCTTTCAGGTGCATGATTAAATGAGTGGCACCCGCAGTAGTGAAACAATTAGAATTTCTGCCTCATTATCATGGTAATCTTATCAGTGGGATAATGAGGTATTAATGGATATTTAATGTGTATCTCATAACCCAATCCCTCGGAGAAAACACATAAGGAAATCGCTGTAAATTCACTTAATGATGGAAAAGTCCCCCAACGCCATATTCCGAGGAATGAAAAATGGAGGATGCAAATGAGAAGGAACCAAGGTCAATAAGACTGCAGGGACTGTGTGAATGTCAGAGAGAGGGAGGCGAGAAAGAGAGAGAACATGGAAGACAAGGGAACAGAGAGAAAAGAAGGGGTGGAGGGAGTGAGTTGACTGAAAGACGAGAGAGATGGAATGTGATCGAATGAAATGAGAAGCGGTTGTTCTGCAAATCACGCTGTACATAACATTTTTGAGTCAACACCCTTAACCCTAACCCTATAGCTGCATCTCATGCAGGAAAGCATGAACTAAATGAGACTAGAAAATTAATTTTAGTCAACACTGAGAGGTGGAACAAATACATTACCCTTATTTTGAATATTGGATTTTTTTTTTTTTTTTGAATGTGCATTTTTGTGTTTATATATGAAGAGTTCAGATGCAAAAGCCTCTAAATGCCATTTGAAATTTTCTTCTTTAATGATGATTTTTATCAAACTTGTATATTTAAGTTCAGTAATTTCACTTAAATAACAATTAATAAGTAATTATCATTGCCATTTAAGTGAAATCACTGAACTTAAATATACAAGCTTGATAAAAATGATCATTCTAGAAGAAAATTTCAAATGGCACTTAGAGGCTTTTGCATCTGAACTCTTCATATATATATATATATATATACACACACACACACACATATAATACACTATATAATCATGCACATGATTTTTTACAAGGGCTTCAATAGTAAAACCTCAAATATGATTACAGTAACACAATCCATTGTAATTACTATGGCACTACTAAAGGGGACTAACAGACACTTTAAAGTTCACTCTATAGCTCCTTAATTGAGAAGTGCAAATATACAGCTAACCACAAGGTGGCAGTAATGGGTATGGTGTCTAATATGTTAAAAAGAAACTTATCTCTGTAAAATGTGTAATTTGCACTTGAATCCTAAACAAAATGTTAGGAAACATTACTATTTATTGTTATATAAACTTAATAAGATCTATAAAGTGCATAACCTTATAACTGTAGCCATGAGTGTGAGATCTCCTGAAATAAACTCATACCTGCAATCTCCTGCAGTCGGTCCTCATCCATGTTGGGATCGAAGTCACTGCCCAGGACGTCAGTACTCCAAGTCTCACTGACCGTCTCAGAAATGTCTCGATCATCTGTCAGGCCCATCATGTCCCGAATCTCAAACTTGCGCAGTTTATCGTCTAAATTATCCTGCGTAGTGGCTACATGACGGAAAACCCAGAGTAAAAATCAAGCTTTGCGACTTTAACCTAAAAGCTCTTGTGAATGCAATTTAGTTTGTTGCTACAGATTTTTGGGGGATAAAATACTTAAAAATAACACAAATTCACCCTGTTCATGTTCCAGTAGTTGTAAGGCCTCTGCACCATTACTACCAGATGGCCCGGGCCCTCCTTCTGACACAGACTCCACCTCCAAGTCCAAAGAAGAAACTGAATTGGAGCGGTTAGATGGGCCTACCGACAGAACACAATTATTAATTTTCACTAATAGTTTTATCAAATTATTGCAACAAAAGTTCTAAAAAAACTGTAGTAAATTAACAGGTCTATTAACTACAAAGGAATGTTTGGAAATCATAAAATGTCTATAAAACAAAATAAAAAAAACTATATTTGTTTTTCACAAATTTCTCTTACAAAGACCATAGGAAAGAAAAGAAAATGCCAGGTGGATTATGGAACAGTTTATGTACAAGAGAACCATCTGCTGGTTGCCTGGTGAAAACACACCCTCAGAAATGCCCTCCAGGTTGTCACTGCAAAGTGAGAAGCGCAGCGTTTTGTCAGGCTTGCCGTGCAGTTTGTTGTCATCGACAGGGGCATCTCCTTGTCCACCATCTCCAAGATTCAGAGTCAGAACCTGCGTACATAGACACAGCAGTCACATACCAACATCACTATCTATATAATCACCAGTGCTTGTTAACTACAATACCATTTGACCATCACAGCATATAGCATAATGACTAATAGCTTCAGACCTCGTTTTCTGACATCATCCCAGGTACAGTCTGCTGTGAGGATCCGAACGAGATGACCAGCACTTCCTCAGGCGTGACCTCCTGCAGAGACTCCTGGGAGCTAGCTTCAATCTCACCCTCCTGGGCCATGTTGGATCGGCTTCGGCTGCGAGAGCCTGCTGGGTGAAGAAGAAGGGGAATGGAGACAAACTGTTAGGGTTAGAGGAATGCAAGACAGCGAATACTGTTAGCAGAAGCCTAAAAAACACAATGAAAGCCTGCATGTGCATCATCACTCACAAATGCTCAAAAACATCTTTAAATGGCAACAAGTACATATGCGAGTGAACAAACTGTGTGCCAATATAGTGATGCTACATACTGCTCGAAAAGTGGAATGTCACTCTTTTATGGATTATGAAACCTTTTTGGAGGGACCTTAAAATTTGAATTGAAACTGGATAAGGCAAAGCAAACAAATCAAATGAAGAAAACAGCTGGAATACAGTGGAAAAAGTTGCAGGTAGGCTACTTCTTACAAAATTTATGACACTCATAAACAGTTTTGCTTGTCTGAGCAACTACATTTATATTGCTAGGGGCAAATATTGCAGTCCAGATGTGTTACAGCGGAAGCGAATTGTATAGCAGGGACACACACACAGGCTCTGTATAAACAGTTTGGCTTGTCTGAGCAACTACAACTACATTTATATCACTAGTGGGCAACTATTGCAGTCCAGATGTGTTACAGCAGAAGTGACTTGTATAGCAGGGACACACACTGCATACACAGGCTCTGTTTACACCTGGTATTTAGTTGTGTTTTGGTCGATCGGATCACTTGTTTACACCTATTTTTATCTAACCACTTACCTCCTGATTTCTTCAATGGGAGGGTCTTTGGTCAGGTAAATGTATTTTTTTGTTTTTCAGATCTTTCGATCTAATGGACAAAATAAGCTTGCACAATTTACATACAGAATGAGTGTGCCCGGAGACGACGAAAAAACATACGGAGACCATCAGCTTTCCTTTCTGCTCTGATAGCCACAGGCCGATCAACTAAAATCTTAATACCAGGTGTAAACAGGGCCATAGTGAGCACTGTCAAAGCATGGGTGAAGCAGTAAGAAGCTATGAGTGGACGGAGGTAATTGTACATGTCGTTCATGGCGGAGCGACAGTGTTACCCACCAAATGGGGTTACTAAGGGTATATGAGCGGACAGAGCAGTGGCAGAGGGCTCCCAACACGTTATGGCTGCCAACTGTTGTCCTGATGATCATTGGCAGCAAGGCAAGAAAAAAAGTTGGAAAAGACAGAAGGGGGAAATCAGAGAGTTGGTGGATAAGATAAACTGTGTAGAAGATCAGTTAATGAGTGTAAGAACAAACACTAGTTAACATAAGACCATCAACTATTGCCCATGTCTTGTGGCTTGTACAGAAGAGATATTTGCTCTGCTCCAGCATGTGCAATGTTCATAAGTAACTGATTTGAATACGAGTTAGAATATTGCTACGGTAACAGTGCAGAAACAAAACAAAACAAAAAAATTCCAGATTGAATGAAATACATTTAAATTATTTAAAATCCAACTTTTCTCAGACCTCAATCAATTTTTTTTTTCTCTGAGCTTATTTTGAGATTGCCTTCTCTGTGAAGAATGCATGGGATTATGACCCAAAAAATATTATTATAAAAAAAAAAAAAAATTATTAATAATATTATTTGTTACAGAAACCCAAGTGTGTATCATTATATAAACTGTATTATTGACAATATCAATGTTTTTATTATACTATTTAATTAATAACCAAAAACAAGTGTGTATCTTCCAACAAACTGTCATATGAACAACCAGTTTACGATCTTAGTTTCACATCTTTAAATACACAAAACTTGCTTTCAATATGAACATCACTGAAAGTAAATCATATTTCCAGTATCCACAAGTTTCCGAGGGGCGCTGCTGTAAAAAAATAAAGTGGGTGAAACTTCCGGTGACGCGGCGGAAGTAGCATTCCAATGGTATTTTGTGTGTTAGTTAGCGAAGAGGCTAGCTGTTTTTCGGAGAATTATTTTACTATTTAAAGACGCAAATCTTTATGAGAGATGTCGTTACGGAGCTCAGGGACAACATGTGCTGTTCGCGGTTGTATGTATAACCGGACTAAACTAATTCAGTGGCTTAAACGTGATTGTTTTGAACATAAGCTGAAAACGAAATCAGAGTGATCCTGCCAATGACTGTAACGTTAGTTTCCATCACCTCCCAAAAGACGACGAATCTTCCTGTGTACATTTGTTTAAATTCTTAATATTCTATAAACTCTATCAGCATGTGTTTGGCTGTTCGCTACTGATGTTACACCTAAACTCAGGATCAAAGCCTGTGTTGACAGAATACCAAATGTGCCAGTAATGTATTCCAGTAGCACATTCATTTATAATTTTGAATAAACTCCAAAGCACAATGACTAAGTGTGTATTTTTTATTTTAATTGTTTGTCAGCTCGCACAACTGTCTGTCACCATGCCTTGATGAGTATTGATTATTAATAATGTTATTATTATACTCCCAATCAACTACTGCAGAGGGTAAAGGTACTGTTATTTCACCCTTTTGAATTTCGTTGAGGTTGTGTTCCCACATCGTTAGCTAGTTTGGATCGCTATAAATTGAATGACTGTCAACTGTTGAATGAACGAGTGTCAAGCATGTCAAGTCGCGCTTTGTTTACTTCCAACCGGAAGTCGCGCCCACTTTTGACGCAAGGCCTCATGGGGCGTAGGAAACTTGTGGATAGTTCAATTATCGAGTCAGATGTTAATTCATTGAAATAATTCCATTCTTTCTAAACAATTAATTAAAAGAACCAGCTAAGAAGAGTGAATCAGATTATAGTGGACTGCCTTTTCTGTAATCAGAGGGTTAGTCTCCAAAACATTTGCAGCAACCAATGTACAGTAAAGTTAATGTAGAAGGAATACCAATGGGAAGTCTGTTCTTCTTGTTGGCGGGTGTGGTAGCTGGAGAGAGCTGGGGCGTGTTAGAGGGCGTGAGCTCCAGGCTGTTGCTCTTTGTCGTGCGGGACTGAGGTACATTGGCTAGTAGGGTTTCCAGAGCCAGGTGCTCTTCTTCTCTGAGCTGATCACCAGCAGTGACACTACGCACAAAGTCCACCTGAAGACAGAAATCAAGTTTAAGACACTTTTTTGCTTTGCTTTGCTACCAAACAATCACTGTAAATCATATCCTATCATTTATTTATGTCAAAATCCTGTGAAATAAGGCCTACAAATATGTACAGTGAGCTTTCTTTATGTCTTCAAGTAATTTTTTAACTCACTCTTAATCAGTGCTGGTAATTAATGCAGGTGGGCCTCATTATTCAGCTATCATCATTAGTGAATTTCAAACAGTGAGTCTAATGCAATAACAACATAGGAGCCGGGCTAATTGGCTCTGTAAATGACAGTGTGATGATGAACATCTTGCTGCTCATGCTGAGAAGAAAACCAGGGAAATGGAGGGTGATTGGCTCTTGGCAGGGTTGGGCAGGAAGAGTTTAGGCATTGTGACTGTAAAGGTATGAAGCATGACTGTTACAGCTGTATTGAAGTGGCGAGTTTGGGCCTGTCTACTTCACCTTCTTTTAAAACAACAGAACAATTCATATTGCATTGATTGAGTCTCTTGTAAAAGTAGAGTAAAAGTACTGAGATGTGTTTTGATTAGGGCTGTCAAATAAATTAAAACAAGTGATTTTGCATTTTAAATGATTTACATGACACTGATTACTTAAATTAACTGTACATTATTGCACATCAAAATTACATAAAAGAAAATTCAATGCTTTACTAATCTGCTACAATAATCTAATATCTTTGTAATTGACGGACGCTACAAAAAATGACTTTAGGAGGTCAATAAATTATTTGATTTATTTCCATATCATTATCATAAACTAGTCACAGTCCTACTGTCCACAGCAATCCTTAGTGTTCATGTTTGTGTGTGCTTATTAACATGCAGATCAAGAGAAATGCATTCATTTTAGTATCAAATTTAGCATCATTATAATTGTATCAAATTAAAATCCCCTGTTGTAATTTACTGAAGGTGGACTAGTTTGTGAATATGACAATGTTTGGGATTACATTACCTATGTCTGCCAACCTAAAAAGATTCATCTGAACACAGCTGTTGAAAAAATATTCTAAACCTTTTTTGAAGACAAGAATAGGATGTGAAACTGCATAAGTCTCATATAAGTCATAGTGCAACTTGTTACAAAACTGCAGACCATATTTCAGAGGGATATCATTTCATTGCAACCATGTGAACAGCCCATTTAGCTCATTTGTACTTTTGAAGATGAAATCATAAAAGTCAGCTGACGTTAACTTCCTTCCACACGTCTCTTTCTTTATTACATACCAGAGCTAAAAGCTGATTTTGAGTCATGAAAACCACCGTCCGTGAGAGGCCCTCCAGTAAATTCATTGACGACATGGGTGGAGTCTCGACAGCTCTTCCACCAATGACGACATCCAAAAAGGCAGCAACACACGTCTGAAAAGACCAAAAAGCAAACTTCAATGAGTCAATCACAAAAAAGACTTTGTTAATGAACCATTTAATGTTTTCTGATTATGTTTGGAATAGTGTACTAGCAGAGCACTACTCTGTGTAACATGCACAATGTATACTGTGTGTGTAGTAAATTAATCTTCTGTATATGGAATACCCAGATGACTTTTGCTAAACTGTGACTTAACTTTAAAATAAAGGAATAGATTTATAGAATTTCCCTGGTGTTGGTTTCGACTACTGAAATTTATTGTGACCCTATTATAATGTAAACTGGCTAATATGCAATACGCTAAATAGATTTAGTTTCAGAATCAGAGACAAGGAAGCTTTATAATGTTGGGATTCTTACCTTATCAAACTTTAATAAACTGCTTTTACGTCGAGGATCTCCATCATCTGCATCAGACATGGCTAATTGTTGTAATAACTGCCCCACCTAAATCATCAAATTAGATGTTATTTTTCCAAATACATTTATAACACTGACAGACATAAATAACACTAAATATCTGTGCTAGAACAAGCATTTCATTCTAGAAAAAAAGGTAATAAAGTGTTTCTTGCACTGTCACTGTCAAAAGTACAGTAATAACAGTAACATTGTAAAATATGATTATAATCTAAAATAACTGTTTTCAATTTAAAATTTTTAAAACATAATTAATTCTTGTGATGACAGTTGAATTTTCAGCATCATTACTCCTGTCTCCAGTGTCTAATATGCTGATTTGGTGCTCAAGAAACATTTCTTATTATTGTTGGAAACAGTTACACTCATTAAAGAGATTACAGTTGTTTTGTAATACCATGATGAAAGCAGTGTAAATCACAATCAAATGATTCTTATAATTTGGTTATTTTAATTATTTTGTCAAAAAGACTCCCAACCTCATCACTGGTGCGAATCTGCCCGGGCAGATAATAGAATTAGCATCTGCCTCACTGAACTGCAAGTAATAACTTTCAGAAAATCTGAATTATCCATTATCCATTCACAAACAAATCATTTTTTTTTCACAGTGGTGTCTAAATAAATAAAAACATGGTAGTGTGCTTTTATACCATAATATTATCTAAATACCACTCAAAATCAGTTGTTGTGAAAGTGGATATGCTTATCTGTAATACTGTTACACTGTCAGAATTTTAACTAACTAATGGCAGTCAAAGTAAATACATTAAAGTTGTTCTGAAATATACTTATAATGATGCAACACTCATCCTCTACCTGCATTAGGTTGAAACGAGCCACCTCATTGATGGGTGCATCTGAGATGATGCCGTACTGTTCAGGGTTGACAATGGCTGGACAGATGAAGCAGGTGAGCAGCAAGTCGGTGCACATCGTCCTCACCTCCCCGACCTCTAACCTCTCCACCCGTGCCAGTGTCTTATACATCTGAGACACAATCCAACGCAGACTCTGTGGGAAGCAGTAGGTGTTCTGCTTCAGGTAGCCGATAAAGGTATTGACCAGGGTCACAAGCTTGGCCTCATTGGCCTCCACCTCTGCCTGAACTTTTCTGCGGTACTCATCTGTGCCTTTCTCCCCAAACAGGCGCTCCTGCTGGATCGGGGTAAAGCGCTCTATCAGTTTGGATGGATCTGTCTCTAGATGGTCCTCGTCCTCCACCAGCAATTGCATGATAGGCTCATGTAGGGTTGCAGTGAGAAAAAGCTTAGCAGAATACAGGCCCTCGGAGAAGAGTTTGAAGAGGATGCTGAAGGCACACGTGCCTCGTCGTAACAGGCGGCGAGGGTTGTCACTCTCCTTTAGTTCAAATTCCACCAAATAACGCAGCACCTGTAACAAACAAACAACATATAAATATATATATATATATATATATACACATAAATACTGTACACACACATACATACTATAATAAAAAGTAATGGCTAATGACTAGTAAAAATTGTATTAACTTGAACTAAAAAAACATGCTTTGGTACACCTGCAGATTTATATTACTACACACATCCAATGTACCTGCAGCAGGTAGCTTTCATCCTCTTGCATGATGCAGTTGCCATAGAGTGAGGTGAAGACAGTGTGTATGACCCCCTGCGTGTGCTCATGATTGAGTCTCTCTCCTGCCACCAGACAGGATGCCACCAATCGTGGGTTCTCCCTCAACCGGCCCAAGAACTCCCCATAGATGCTCTCCTGAAAGCCGAGTGTCTTATAACCATCCACAAACTGTGTGTCCTCCAGAAACTTGGCATGTTGACAGCATTCCGCAGGAGAAGCCTCCACACTGGAAAGGAGAGAGACACATTCAGACAAGTGGATTGCAGAAAACCACGTAATTAAATCTGATCACCCTGGAGATGCATTGCAATGAATGTGCAAATGCATTTCAGAAATATCTAGATACTATCTGCTGGTTAATTTACAAAATCCCCACTGAAAAGGGGCCAACCTGAACTACCTTGAATGTTGGACTTACTAGCCTTCAAGACTAGAGATTTAATAATTTGATAGTGTGCTGCAACTTACTATAGATGTTAGCACTGGGCAGTTATTTCTACTGGCCAGTGGTTACAGTTTTTACTTCCTGTGTCAAAATGTTAACAGGCCCCACCACCAAAATAAACAAATAATTAAATTATAGTAGTTATTGTTTTCATTAGGTTTGAACCATGCAACCTTAATAATTAAGGTTAACACCAAATTGCATATGCCAGTGAAATTTTACATTCTAATTTGATACCACAGCAAAAACTACTAGCCTAACAAATATAAATGTATAATAATTTTAAAGAAAAGTAAACAGTTGGTAATAAAATGAGAACAAATCAAATTATGAGCAATATCACAAATAAATACAATTAGGGCTGTCAAATGATTAATCGCATCCAAAATAAAAGTTTGTGATTACATAATATATGTGGGTGCACTGCATAATTATTTTGTGTTTATTTAAAAACACACGCATGCATGTATATTTAAGAATAAAATATTATTTATATATAAAATATTTATATTTAATATAAATATAAATCTATATACAGTACATATATACATTAAAATATTTCTTAAATATATACAAGCATGTGTGTGTGTGTGTGTGTATATATATATATATATATATATATATATATATATATATTATATATATATATATATATGATAATTATACACAGTGCACCCACATATATCAGTGTTTCCTCTAGGATTTTTCCAAGCTGTGGGGGCAGGCCCATTTCCCCCGGCGGGGGGGGGGGGGGGGGGGGGGGAGCTGATATTTTCACTTAGGCCACGCCCCCTTGTCTCTATTATAATCGATCATGCGCATCCCGTGTGCAGAATGATGCACTTGAAGCAACACCAAGTCACAGCACGCAACGCTTCACATTGAAAAGAACATAGCGAAGGGATTAGATCTATAATATGCTTAGTAGGGCTGGACGATTTGGGGAAAATGTCATATTGCCATTACTGAGGTCAATATTGCAATTGTGATATGCTATTCCGATATAATAAAATGCTTTCATGAGTCCAACTTGCTTGGTTCTAAAGTAAAATGCACACACAGATTAGTGATCATTCTGTGTATTAATGTTTATTTCTCAACTCAAACTAAAAACAACAACTAAATGATTGATAACACCTATAATGATCAATAAACCAACCAAACCATCATTACAGTGAAAGCTATCAACTTTTTTAAAAAAATTATTAGGCTAAAAAAAATTTAACAACTTTTAAATTAAGTGAACTTCAAACAATCCCCACATAAACCCATAATAAAAACCATATTTACCTGTGCCCTTCCTGTCTTAACAGGTAGGATACAGAAATTGAATAAAGTTATCAAACAGTCTGCGCTGCATGAATTATAAATTATATATAGAATAATCCTTATTAAAGCTACAAAAGTTCTTTAGTCAAGATCAGTGAGTAATTTTCTAATTTCCCTTTGTTCTTTTAACTTGACTGACAGAACGCTTTATTCGCTGCTGGCGCTTTAAGAGCACCCGTTGCCGAGACGCGGATCTCACATGCGCCTCATAGCACAACTCTTTTCGTCCTTAAGACTTTTCTTACGTTATGAAGATACTCGACAAAACGACATTTTGGCATACTTGTGTGTGCTATTGTTCGTTCAAGCTCGAAAGAGAACTGTATTCTGGCACGCGTCAGTGCATGCGCATTATGGCGCGCGTCTTTCTGCGAGTCTCATTTAGGGCATTCACAGGCAGCTTTTCACTTCTTGTCGTGCAAAATGCGAAAAGGCATTTGCACGAATAAGAGCGGGATCGTGTAACACTAGTCAAAGGATGACAAAAATGAAGAGATGCTGCGTTAATAGCCCTAATTTGTTTATTTCATATAAAATCGCGGCATTTTGCGTTATATAATTGCATAGGTTTGAGATCGCTATTACGATTGCGATATGATTAATCGTGCAGCACTAATGCTTAGTGTATTCTATATGCAACAGTTTTTTGAGCCTTTTCTTTTAACAGTTTTAAATTTCAGTGCGCATGAAGAACAATAGCACTCTCTCGACTCTATGCTGTAATCTCACATACACCCGGGAGAAGGGAATGTGAAAGGGCAATAAACTCCACTCCAGCAAGATAAAGTCATTTTATGAAAACCATCTACTTTATGCTTTATCTACAAATAAAGTATAATAATGGGAATATTGACCTTGAAGAGAGTGTTGTCGTGTCGCAAACGAACGCGACGCGCTGTGTGAATTCTGAATGAAGAATGACTGAGGCGAGATGACTTTCCGTTAACTTTAACTTAGCGACTAAAATTACACATTATACAATGACTTTAGAAGTCTTGGAATATAGGGTGAAAACTTGATTGTGCTTTACAAAGTTTTTTATGCCTTTAGTGGGGCTTAACAAAATAACATAATACTATGCAGAATATCGGACGTCACTGAGAAGCTGCAACCGTGGCGGGAGGATTTTAAGTGTGGCGGCCCGCCACGGGAGAATGAATGTAGAGGAAACACTGTATATTATGTAAACACAAACTTTTATTTTGGATGCGATTAATCGCGAAATTAATCTACATAAATACAATTGAACTTAACCTACAAATGAAATCAATTGTAAAATAATACTACATACAGTGAGGAAAATAAGTATTTGAACACCCTGCTATTTTGCCAGTTCTCCCACTTAGAAATTATGGAGGGGTCTGAAAATGTCATCGTAGGTGCATGTCCACTGTGAGAGACATAATCTAAAAAAAAAAATCCAGAAATCACAATGTATGATTTTTTAACTATTTATTTGTATTATACAGCTGATATAATATTGTTAATATGCACATAATTTTAACAACGTTACGTTACCATGGGAGTGAAAGGAGTTGACAGAACACTTAATAAAGTTTGACTTTATCTGACTGTTTTGTTGACATTCGCTTAAGCACATCTAGTGGATGCAAACCCAGTCAAACGTTTGACTGCAGTATCTTATGCGCTTTATAATCTGGTGCACCCTATATATGAAAAATGTTCTAAAATAGGTCATTCATTGAAGGTGCGTCTTATAATCCGGTGCGCAAAAATACAGTAATCCTTATTAAAGTTACAAAAGTTATTCAGACAAGAGCAATGAGTGATCTTATTTCTTTGTCCTTTGTTGTTTGACAACAGCGGCTATATTAGGCTGCTGCCTATTTAAGACTTAAAGCCCGGATTTCAACTAGTGTTACACATGCGTTTTATTTCTCATCCGTTCACGTTCTCTTACAGAGTCCCTGTGGTGAAAATCAAGTTTTTAAATGTTGTTTATCTATGTGGTGTTATTGATATGCTAGAAGACAAACCATGTGCAAATTCACAAGCACCATTGGTTAATAATAAATTAGTATACTCATGGATCTGTGTATACTAAATCAAATGATACAAGGGTGCGTTACATACGAGCTATTTAAAGACATGAAGAAATTTATTGACTTCAGGGGGACTTTAAGACATAACTGACTGTTAATGAGGATACTCTCCAAGATGAACATTTTGAATCTTGAATTTGTCTGTTCAAGTGCAAGACGACATGAAAGAGAACTCAATTCAGTATTCCCGCACTGACTGAGATGCGGCTTTCTGGGTGTGCGCTTCATGCGTGTGCGCGCAACACTCCTCTCACAACTCTGAATAGAGTGCCTTTTTGCACTTGAATATTAAAAATGGCCATTACATGTCCGTTAAGTGTCCCGAGCATCTTTCACACTAGCCCTGGGCCATCGAGCAGTCCTAATGGCCTGTTAGCATAAAAATAATAAGCTAAACAACTAAAAATCAATACATTTCTTATTTTAAAATCATCTGCTCAGCAGCACCTTTTTTTTTTTGAAGAGCCGTCATTTACTCACCCTCATGATTTTCCAAACCAAAACTGTATCATCCATGTAACACAAAAGTAAAACTACTAGAGAATGTACAGGCCCCTCTCTTACATATAATGAAAGTGAATGGAAAACCAAGCTGTTTTATGTTTTATGAACATTCTTCATTTCATTATTTCTGTTCCTCAAAGGAATAAACGCATACAGGTTCATACAGGAACAACATTAGGGTGAGTACAAGATGACAAAACTTTTCCTAACTAAGTCTAAAATGAAGAAAGACATAAAAGAAAGTATGAGATGTCAGAACTTAACCAAGCCAGAACACTAATTTGGCTCTTTCCCCAGCCACCTACCACTGAGATAATCTGCAATGTGATCTTA
Organism: Pimephales promelas; assembly: GCF_016745375.1. The sequence goes on from NW_024121099.1 coordinate 53,506,458, forward strand.
GTGATTCTTCCAGTTCTGTTAAGCAGGTAATGAGTCATGAAAGAAAATCACAAGGAAAGTCGCCTGGTTTTACTGGTCTGGAGTGCACAGTGCAAGTCACCTGGTTAGGATGAGGCGGTCGAGGTTGATCCTTTGTTGTTTGGCAATCCAGGCTGCGCGGTAAAGCCTCTCTGCTGTCTTGAGCACTTCATTGTTGAGGCGCTGGATGAGCTGCTTCTCTGATGCCACGTACAGCCGTTCCTGCTTCAGGTGGTGGGCCAGAGTATGAATGTCTGGCTTCACCATCATTCAGCTCAGCCACGGCGCTGCAGATAGACAGAAATGTAAATTCAATACAAGAGATGGGCAAACTATGAGTAACAAATCTGAGCAGTATAAACCATGCTAGCAGACATATTTATACTACTCTTGAGTATTTTGTTAACTCAAGAATTACGTAATGCGAGGCTGCATTTGATCTGATGAGAGATTTCTAATTCATGTACAGTAATAAATATCAAATAAAGAAAATAAAATGAGACACAGAACTTTATTTATGAACATTACTTCACTACACAATGGAAAAAAAATAAGTTATGCATCAATGTACTTTTGGGACACATTTTTCTTCACACACAGAGTTCCCATGTTAAAAAGAAATTACTCATACCATGAGTTTTATGGTTTTACCACCCACCCAGATGGGAAACTGACGTAAACTTGAGGAACTGTCTTCAAAGGAGTTCCGAGACAATACTGATCAAAACACAATAGACTTCAGTTGGAGCAGATGCCATAATTAATTAGACATGAATAATGATAAAAAAAAGAGGCTGTGAGTGACAGAAGAACAGTCAGTCTAGTGCAGTTATTCTAGTCAACTGAATGAGATTTGTCTGTTGTTCAAGACAAAATACATCAAGTTGATTAGAATAAATCTACTAGACATTTTGCATTGACCTGGATAAAAGTTTCCACAGACCGTTTTCTCAATATGTCAATATGTATTAAATTAAAATGTAACCTGACATGTCTAATTTTCAGTAAAATGTGTTTAACAGTTTGCATGTTTTTTTGTAAACGAAAGTCAAACTTTAGTTTAGGGTCCAATTCTCACTATTACCTAGGTGCTTATTAGGATGCATATTACAAGGATTTAGGCTGTTTATTAGTACACATCCATTAATCCTACCCAATACCTAAAACTTAACAACTACCTTACTAACAACTAAGCAGTTATTAGGAGTTTATTGAGGCAAAAGTAATAGTTAATAGTGACTATTGGACTCTAATTTAAAGTGTGACGAAACATTTGGATAAGAGGTAGACTAGTATGTTAAAATGCATGTCTAATGCAAAAAGTATGATGGACAGGACATTTTCATTCACATCAAATAAAGCTATTTTGGCCAAGGATCTCGGGCCGAACAATGCCAAATCTTGTGTGGATCTGTCACACACTAGGACTGGGTGATATGGACAAAAAAAAAAAAAAAATCATATCTCATTCATATTTTGGCTGAATGGGGATGCACGGTCCCTTTCCCTATATATTTTTTTTTACTTTTTCTATTTGGAGGATAAAATGTAAGGCATGAGTCATGACTGGATTACCGGTGTGCACTTTCCCCATAGCAGCTCACTCCATGTCCTCCCCAATATTTCAAATACACTCGTATTTTCAAACTATTGTATATCGATATAAATAGTATTGCCTCATCCTATATCATTTATAAAAATATATTGATATATCGTACAGACTCGATATACTGTAGTGCCCAGCCCTACGTCATACCGGTCATCACAGTAAATCAGAATGGAATAAGAGGTTTAATTACTTTTGGGAAGTAAGCAGAAGTATTTATCCTTCAGCAGGTTTGGTTCCTTTGGAGTGTAGCGTCACTACAACATCTAACTCTAACTTGTTCCAACAAGGATTTAGTAATACACTCCCATTATAACAGCTGGACCTCACAGTCACGTCTAAATATTACACATACCTTATAGGACAAAAAGCACGTGAGACCTATTAAGAAAGTAAAATCAGATCACTAGAGAGAAAGTCAATAAACAGAGCTGCTGAATAGCACAAATCCAACTGTGCAAGACAAACAATCAGGCTTAAACAGGAAGACTGCTCTATTTCCTCTGCGACAGGAGAGAATAGAGCAATTTTCGTACAGGGAACTTGAGACTATAAACACGGGCTTACAGCATAAGAAAATTGCACAAATTTTATAAGGTCCAAAGGGCATGCTGAAGTAAAGCATTTTTTAATTACTTCACCTTTTTAACCCAGAGTCAGCACACAGCAATGGCAACTACGCACTTAGCTTTGATGCGTTTCATTTAACCCCATGAAACTGCCGTAAAAAGAAAGGCATGTAATGCATCATTTCTGCTTATTAGTTCTGTGTGCAAAACTGATGCCATGCACAAACTCTGCCATAATCTTTGACCAAAATCATTCTATTGATACACTAATGCAGCTAAGAGTATTAAGGACTTTACAATTAAATCCATTAATAATCCATTGTTAAATCATGCACTAACATAATGACTAACAACGCAAAGACCACATAAAATGCTGACCATATCCTTCACCATTTGTACCAGCCTGTTCAAACTGTTCAGAAAAAAAACAAAGATGTGCCTTTTGCATGCAATTTGCTTTTGGTCACCAATGTATTTTAGGGCCCAGTTCAAACTACATTTCTAATGTTACTGAAATACAAAATCCATCACATATACTGTAAGTGAAAAATAATATACAGTCAGTTACCCAGCAAACAAGCTCAAGATAATACAGCAGGACCAACCAATCATTTTTTATGGTTCAGTGTTCCAGAACCATTAAAAATAAATATGTAAATCAATCAGTGTTGTTAACTAAAACTATTAAAAATTGTTTCTGATAAATGGAAAATGACATAGAACTAGATAAGCAGAAATGTAGCCTTGGCAACTAACTGAAATAAGTACTAAAATATGACTACTACTTTTAATTCAATTTCAGTAAAGCTGAACAAAAAAAAAGACTAAAGCACATAACAAAATTACTCAAATTTAAATGGTAAGACTTTACAATAAGGTCTCATTTGTTGACATATTGCATTAAATGACATTAACAAAGTCTAATAAATGCTGTAAAAAATATTTTTGCGCATAGTAGCAGATACAGTAGTAGCATAGTAGTAGATTTTGAGATTACCAGACAAACCTGCAGGCAGTTTGTTTTATGAATGGCCAAAAATCATTATGTAAATCACATTAGTCGCCTTCGCTTTCTCACATGGAGGGACGTAGACAATAGGAAATCACATGCAAATATTCAAACAAGAGAAAATGCAGAAAATTCGAATAATTTCATGGACCGTTTCTGAGGCACAAAGAGGTCTTTGTAAAGCACAGTTAAACAGGAGAACGTGGGATGAAGAGCAGCCCCGAGATGCCCTCGATTGAGCCGGGCCCCTGCGCATCCGTATAGCAGCCCAAAAATACACAGAGCGGAATATCAGTACATCCGCGGAGGCCTCTTACCACTCACTCCTGATTCAGCTCAACCTCTTGTCATCCAGCCAAATAAAACACATCACTGCGCTCACTGTGTTTTGTGGTTGAATGCAGAGGTATGTGAAGATTTAGCCTTGGGGGCAAAGGAAAAGGACTCCCATTCACTTACTTTCTTCTATTCTGAGAAAGTTTAAGGTAGCTGTAATGGATTTTGTGCTTTACTGTAAGTGTCAATAGGCTGATAAATAGCAAAGGTATGTGCTATGTTACACTGAGTAAGCATTAAATAAGCTTACCAAAGAAAAACTTTGAAACAAAGCAAACAACTAGGTCTACTTTTTCTAAAAATAATTTTAAAATAATAATTTTATGTACATTACCAAATCAAAAGTTTTGGGTCAGAAAGATGTTTTTTTTTTTAATAAATGAGACATTAAAGATATTTATAAAACAATTTCAAATGAATGCTGCTCTTTTGTATAAAAAAAAAAAAAAATTGCAATATTACTTTTTTGTTATATTTCCATTTATAAAAATCAGCATAAGAAATTCTTTCAAAAACATTCTTACCTACAAACTTTTCTAAGAAGAAAAGATATTTCTAAAAATGCTTTACAACAAAGATATTTTAGAATTTAGGCTAACCTCCAGTATACTACAGAAACATTGAGAGGGATGGACATTTTTCCACAAAAAAAAATAATAAAATAAATTAATTAACCACAAATTGCTGCTGCTTATGCCTGGTTCAGATTACATCATTTTTTTTGTCTGTTACAATAGCCACTGCGTCAGATTACGTGATTTTGTCTCCTAAAATCTTGTGTCGTGTACACGTTGCTTCCGGACCAGTCATCGCATGCAGTCTTTAACAGCGTGAGTGATGTCATCAAGAAGGCGAAACTAGTAGCGAGTGACTTCCCGGAAACGAACTTAAACAAACTATGGATGAAGCTTGAGTGTTGTATTGGCTGTCCTGTGTTCAGGAAAAATTCCACAATGGACACGTTCCTGTACTGCTCGAAGAGGACAGTATGGGCTGTCAATCCTCCAAAGAGAACTTGAGGTAAAATATTGTTTTCTTATATATTTTTACTCTTAGTTTTAAAGTTAGCACCATCGTCTCTCTATCGTTTCGCCATTTTTGAAAGTTGTGTACAAAAAAAGCTTCTGTGGTCCTATTGGTCAACCTCATACATGTGACGGAACCGTCATGGACAACCATTAAAAAAAAAAAACATGCTTTTTTCGTGATGTCGTGAAGCATCGCAGACGCGACGTAGGTTGTCACCTACTATGACACACTATGCGAGATGATACGATCGAATCTTGCGTCCCGATGCCCGTTGTCGTTTACGAATCCCCACGACACCCTACGTCAAATGGATCGTGCCAAAATCAGGCTAAAATTGTGTAATCTGAACCAGGCATTAGATAGCAAGATGAAATAACTAATCTATTTGGAACAATGTTTTAAAGACAGTAATGGTATCTCTTATTTATATTTCTTTATTAAAGGAACAGAGTAAATAACCAAAGCCTGGTGTTGTTCTAATCCCATATGCCCTTCTTTCTTTTATGGATCTCAGAGAAGAAGGTATGGATATTATTTCTTCGTGTTATGTTTTTTTTTATCTTGACTTCTCACAATTTGTGTGCTTTTTCTGGGCGAGACGGAGTGAATGCGCTAATTGAGTCTCATGAACACACGTCAAGAACCGTGCACTGAAGACCACCAACCAAGGTCAGGATTTTCTACGCTCTCTCACGACCAATTAGTACGAGTGATTCAAAAGTGGCTAATTCGTACTAATTCATACGACCTCACTCGTACAAATTTGTACGATTTGTCTAAACCCACGTGACGTGACGGTTATGTTTAGGGGCGGGGTCAGGGGTAGGTCATTCGTACGAATTCATACGAATTGGCTAATTCGTAAAATATGTACGATTTATCAAAATCGTACTAATTCATACGACTGAGGTCGTACGAATTGTTACGAATTAGCCACCTCGTAAAATTGAATGAATTCCCGTGAATTGAATGAAAATTGAATGAATTCCCGTGAGATCGGGTTGGGATTTTTGTTAAATAATACATTGATGCATATCGTAAACCATTTTAAACCAGAAAAAAAAAATGTTTAAGAATTATTTATTTAATTGTGCAAAAAGAAAAGAAACTAAAGGTTTCCAAATATCTATCATTAAAATTGCCCCATTTTTATGACACTAAACTTATTAGACAAAATATCTGCAGCCATGCAGAGGGAAAGACCACAGAGAAATAAAGAGAGGCATTTTAACAAGCATGCTGCTATTCTTGCACTGTCAAATTTCTGGTACACGTAGTTGAAGCAGCCAAGAATATTTTCTAGACCCAGTCGCCCTATTTCGATGATCAAAAATATTAACAAAGCAAAGGATCTATGAAAAATGTAAACGTTTCACATGATGTGAAATGTTTACACAAAAGGACACAGGCTGAGATGAATAAGTTTGTATGCAGCAGTGTTTCTACATCCCAGGGATGTTTGTCTGGTGGTAAGCATTAGGAAAACACACTGCAATCCTCTGACTCAACGTCAGCAGCAATAAATTCACAAGCATCTCAAACCCAAAGATTAGTCTACTTACACTTTTTTCAGGTTTTGGACTGCAGCCGATGCTGTTTTTAGCAACACAGAGAAAGGCACACTTTCTAAAAGCATTGGGAACAGGAGGAAGGTCCTTTTTTCAGTTCCTCTGTTCTCAAGAGCAGCATTTGGATTAGATCTGACAGAATTTGATCAGGTAAAGCAGACTCAGTCACTCTGAGGAGGAATGGAGAGAGAGATGGATGTGCGCTTAGTGTATTCTTATGCAAGAGAACAAAATGTCAAAACGTATTTAAGAAAATAGCCCAGGGGGCTAAAGTAGGGATGTACAGATAACTTTTTTAAAAGCCAAGTACAAATACCAATAAATTATTTGGGGGTACTTACTGATATTTCAGTACAAGCATATCAATCACACTCCAATGCAGTTACAGATCACTAGTACTCTTGTCATTGACCGTAAAACAGTATGTTACAGGATTCACCAACCCGTCGATCTTGGAAGCATTTTAAGTCGATTGGGAAGAGTTTTCAAAATCAGAGAAGAAAAGCCTGTTGTGTGTTTAGTAAATGGTGTCTAGGGGATGTGTGGAGGCGCACGCTGTTACAATCATGTCATTTTTGCCGCATGCACCTTTGGACTCATGCAGATGCGTCGAGTTTAAACAAGGCTTTACGCTTTAACCAGCTCAGCCACAGTAACAGCTCATTTTTAGCCAGCTAAACTTTTACTTTTTACCCTCGCTGTATTATGGGTTTGCCATGTGGGGAGAAATGTGTTGGTTACGTTACAGAAACAATGACAATGTTACACACTCTTGGCTAGGGATGAGCCTATTTCCAAAAAAGTGGAGTATCTCTTTAATGCGCAGCTTGTCAGTGCAGTGCGACTGATCGGTAGTACGTAAATGCTGCTCTTCCAGAGGCGTCTCACGCAGACACGCCAAATATGCCTGGCGGCAGAAGTAGATAACACACATCATTCCAGGAAATCCCTATCGGCCATCATCATTCATTATAAACAGAAGATTGTTCTTTTGTTGGACAAGAGGTTCATAAATGCTTATGTTTGCTTTCTCAAATACACGTCATAAGTGACTCAAACTCACAGTGCTTTCAGATGGAGCAGCATTTAGAGCCGTAAATCAAAGACAAGCTGTGCATAAATAAATAAAATAATAATCGCAGCCTTTGTGATTTCATAATCGCAATAAGCCAAATTAAATCGTGATTAATCGTGCAACCCTAAGTTATTTAATATAATGTGGGAAGATACTCTGAGAATGTTCAAAAGAACAGAATTTATTTGTAATAGAAATATTTTGGAATATTAAAAAAAAAAAAAAAAATACTATCACTTTTTATTCTTTAAAGGGGTCATGAACTGGCTTTTTAAAAAATTCTACATTGTTTTCTGAGGTCAACTTATGACGTTCGCTTGGTTTTTACCAGTGCAGTCTTATCCCAAGACGTCATATAACTGACGTCTTGGGACGTCTTTTGACCATACGTCAATATCCGCCTTTTTAGGGCCCCCTTAATCGTCTGTAGATGACGTTATCGGATCCTAACTCTACCCCAGACCTAAACCTAACCCTAAACCTACCCCGTCACCTAACTGACGTTAAAGGTAAAGCGTCAGTTGTATGACGGCCCGGGATCGTCATCTACCGATGTTTAAGGGTACCCTAAAAAGGCGGATATTGACTTATGGTCAAAACACGTCCCAAGAAAGGCATCAGTTATATGACTTCTTGGGATGAGACTGTGTTATTTTTACATTAAAAAACATCAAAATGAATAAGTAATAGGCTGTTTTCTACCCTAGTTTTGAGCCTAGCTGAAAAACGCTCGGTTTTTATGGACGTCTCACATTGAAGACCCAGAAGTCAACACCCACTGCTGGGAGTGGATAACAGTTTGTATATTATAATGAGTTTCAACTCACTGGTCAGTGCACTTGGGGGAAATTGTTTTGAAAACTTCCAATGTTGTAAAATGGCAACCGGAATGATTCGCCCATACATGTTCGACCCAGAGTCCGTGTGTTGCACCATTCCTGTCGGATCCAAAATGGACGGCACAGCACCGTTCTTTACTCTTAATCAGTCTGCAAATCCAGTCTTGTTTACAAAACAATCCTCAGTGAAATGTAGCGAACAAACGGATAATGTTTTACCCACATCAGCTGGAACAAATAAAAATAAAGTTTATCCATGCAGTCCTATTGGAATCCAGAGGAAGTTTATGCAGCGACTGTCTTCTTCCACAACCAGGCACTGCACAATATTGTGTAAACGGCATGTTTATTGCTCGGTAACTAGATCCGGATTGTCATCACGAGGTAGGCATCTATGTTATTTAGCTATGCATTTAATGCGTGAATCGGTGGGTGGGGCTAAACCGGCCGTGTTGAAGTAGGCGTTGATCTTCTTCTGCGGGGGTGGTGTTTCATCCTCTTTGACGTCATAGAGTCGTTTTCAGAGGCTGGTGTCAATAAAAGCTTTTATTGGACTAACAAGGAAGTTTTTTCAGTTCTGAAACTTACAGGATATTCTAATAATATGATGATGACCTCTTAGGAAAAGTTTGATTTCTCAGTTTATCACCCCTTTAATAATGTGCCCTTGCTGATTAAAATAATTAGTCGACAATAACTTACACATAATAAAATTATTATTTTTGAGTACCAGAGCACCAGAAACAAGTACACTGCAACAATCGAAAGTTGTAAATCAATGACACACACACAAAAAAAAAAAAACTGTTAGGTTACATTACAAATAACATTACAGTATTGACATGATTAACACTGGTATTCAAAATGTAACTCTCAGGTTAGGTTGGTGCCTTAACAAGGATCCGTTTTTCATTTCTTCTTCCTCTTTGCATCTGGTTGAATCAGTGCTCTCAGTGCCCTTAAAGCACAGCATTAAGGAGCTCTGTGGGATATGAATCACAGGCTGGATGCAACATTACGCACTTTCAAATCTGTTTACTACAATGCACCAGACCAAACCACTCATGAGAAAAATTACCCACACATTCAGGATTCAGCAACGAATGCAGTCTGACTCTGCAATGGACAGTATTGTGGATGGATGTAGTGACTGAGCAGATGAGAAATCCAGAGTGGAAGCATACAATTTTCAATTTCATGTCAATTATGAGCACCAAGAGACATCTAAGAAGTGGATGCAGCTAACGTGACTAGCAGGGGATGTGATGTGGAGTGGGATACTCTTTCGGTGGCCAAGCATCCAAACCACATTTCCATTTACAACTACATAAATGTGCACGCAAAGAGATAACACTTGGTCAGTGGAGCTCTACTGAAAGCCTTTTTAAGGTGTTCAGATCTGCATTTTTCCGCTTCTACTGGTATCTAACTGACCACTGAAAATCCCATTACCAGCAGCACAAAGTCTTTCTGAGAAATCTATTTCATTGCACCAGCCTAGTGTACATGAGTGTGGGAGTACTGTGCGGAAATGTCTCCAATCCAGGATGCTTTTGCTCTGCTCAGAATGAGAAACTATATCTCTGTGGTTCAAAGAAATAGTGTACCAAGCAAGTTGAGTACCTTGGCAAGAATTCGGAGATAAAATAACAACCACATGCAGTTTAGCAGTCATCTTTGAGATTTCACAATTAAAAAAAAAAATAACCAACAAGGATCTATGAAACACCTGTGCATTCCATTACATGGAAACAAAATTACACCTCAGAAAAATTGACTGTTGATGGAATAGCGAGCCAAACATAGCATGCCTGCCAATAACCAAGTGACCAATCAAAACAAACAGAAGTTCACACACACAGATAACATAAGCCTCCTGAGAATTACAAATTCAAGTGGCTCTCAGAAACAGTCATCAAACTTCTTGCATTGAAGATAGAGAAGTTGTTGACAGATCTGAAAAATGTGGTCGTGTACAGAAAGAGGAGGCCAACAAATGATTCCTCAAAATTAAATAAATAGCCTACAGCAAATATCCCACTCCCCTAAGACTGTTCAAATGTTTTTTGTTTTGTTTTTTCTGAAGTGGGCATTCATTAAGTCCATTTTACTATTTTTAATGTTTATGTTAGCATACAAGTGCCATATTAAACCAGTAAAAGTAAATTACCATCAAGAAAACATTAATAAATTAATAAATTAATAAAAAAAAATTCTGAAAGGCTATATCAGTCATTTATTGGTTATCAGCCATTTAAAATAATTATTACATATCTGTATCGGACAGAATTTTCAATAGGTGCATCCTTATTTAAAGTCATAAAGATTAATCGTCAAATGATCACATCCTCAATTCAAACACCCACACAATCTTACTCCAGTTATGTTGCTTCACTGCCATTCACAAATCCTCTCCCTTGGGATAGTGAAGTGTCTATTGTATGCACACTTCAGAATTTACATACTTTGTTTTTCAGACATACTTCTTTAGTCACATCCGGTTGCATACAATATAATATGTTTTTTGCCTACAAATACTATGGAAGTATGCAATTTCGGATGCAGCCAAGTCTTAATGAGCGAGTCATTGAATCATTAATTTTTGATTCCCCATTCCAAATGCTTAAAAAAAATCCTATTTTTTAAAAAGACTATAATTTTGTCAGAACCTCTAATAAATTACATATGATTTTGTTTAGTTGTCTATTCAACCCTCTACACTGCAAGTAAATCACTCCCGTGACCAGATTTCACGCTAGATGACTAACAAATAATTAGCAAATGGCTCGTAAATTGTATGATTTCACTCACCAGTGGTTAGTTGAAGTTGCAGGTAAAAAAAAAATTCATAGCATGGTCTTTCAAGCACCCAACATAAATGAAATGAAGGGGCTTACAAACGGCAAGTAAAGAGATTTGACTCACTAGATCAAAATGCAGGGCTCAACAATAAGGACTGCTGATGGACAAAAGTTGACAAAATTGTCACTTACTGCATGACATACAAGTGCCGGTGCCATCAAACTGTAAGGGTAACTGTTTATTTCTGTAACCTAAAAATAGCCGCGTTTACATTACCCTTAAAATTGCGCAAACTGAAATTGTGAATTGAAAATACGCACAATGGAAACACGTCGATTTCGCAAAAACTCTTGTTTATCGCATTGTAACATTATTATCATTATCATTAACATTTATTAGGCTACATATTTAGAAAGCAATTCGTCAATTGTCCTTCATAATACATGTTAGACCATAATAATACAGGGCTAAGATTATTACAAATAAACATAAGATTTTGACACATATCCAAGTGTTTGTGCGAATTGTACACTGTATGGCACGGAAGCGGGGGCATTTTCCTATCAACAGTGGAAACAACTTAAAATACTCTTATCATTTCTGGTCAAACAAAAATAATAATACATTATTTGCAATTGATTTTATTTGCGCAAACTCACAAAAGAAAACATTGTGCTTTTGTAAAATAAAATAAAACAATCAGGCGCGGTTTCATTATCTCTTTGAACTAAGCCCTATAAGCGCAATTTGCCTCATTATTTTTTCAGACAGACACATTTATAACCATTAACCTATAACTCAACTTTCTGTAGGCTGTGGTTCCAGATACAGATGTGGTTCATATAGCTCATGGCTCTTCTAATTCAGCACGGTGGGAAAAACAGTTCTAATTTGGCCTTAGAAAACCAGCGTAATCTAGGCTATATATTTTTTTTTTTTTCATATTAATTTGTGAATCCTTTAAATGTTTAATACATGGGCCAAAAGTCAAACAAAAATCTGAAAATCGACACCATACAGTTTAAATTATAATTTTGATGTTCAACTTTGCTTTTTAAACCATTCATTTTTCATTTTGCAAAATTAAAAAAAGAAAAACAAATGGACACAAAAGTACGCTGAGCATTTGGACAGTATAAGTTCATAAAAAATAAACAATAATTACAGGAATACTGAATTCTAAACATCAAAGAAATGCCACAATCAAGACCAACGGGGGAGAAACACGTGTCGTTCGCAGTATTTAGGGTATTTCCCAATCCCTGCCAATGACATTAATGCTAGGATAACACACACCACATCTCCTTCCAGTAATAATAATAATGTCTAAGGCAGTGGCTGTGATATAGGCTATAATTATCTACCAACGTCCGTTGCAATGATTTTTGGAATGACTTATCGCGAGAGGAAAAAAAAAAAAGTTCTAGTCGCATAACATCGGTAAATGGAAACGGTGTCATTTCGCAATAGATTTTAATCGACATTTTGGAAAAAAAATTTTTTTTAAAAATGCAAAAGTTTTGCGCAAATCTGTAATGGAAACGCACCTAATAACAACAAAATGTGCATTTGTAAAATAATAAATACAATCAGGATGCACTTTTAGCCATCTTGGTCTCAGTCACATCAATAAACGAACTAAAACTCAATACTTGTCTCACAGATATGATAATAATATCTGTAGAAAGCTTGAAATATCTAGGATACTTTTAAATAAACCATTTCAAATGGAAAATATTCTCAGAATATGTAATAGGTGAAACGGGCATAGGCAGCTAGACGTGTCCACTACTACGGAGATGAGGAGTCAGCATTCATTGAATTAGCCAAGGCCTAATTTCTGCAGCCAAAAAGACAGAAAACACGATCAATAAATTATTAAAAAGTTTAGACAGTCTCTTTCTGTATTTTCATGACAAATACATAATTATTAAGTTTGCCGATGCTAAAGTCGACGGTCGACTATTTGATTAAATGAACGACTACAAGTCGTATAGAAAAATCTTTAGACGAGGGTAGCCCTAGATTCTCAATTTATCCAAATCAAGCAGCTCTAAGTCATCATAAATAAAAAAATTATACGTTCTGGAAGCATTGCACCAAACTGAAATAAACAACTGAAAGAACTGAAATAAATCTCAGAAGCTGAATCACATCCTCCTAAATGTTTACAAGAACATGATTTTCATGAATTGTCAGTTTTCACATTTTTGCCAAATACCAATAGCAAGGCGCCAAGAAAAATATGCTCAGGGCCTCTCTAAAATTACTATAGGTGTCAGTGCTCTCTCTCTCTCTCTCTCTCTCTCTCTCTCTCTCTCTCTCTCTCACACACACACACACACACGCACTATCTGGACTGGAGATTCACACTTCCTAACTCCTGACCCTGCTGAAAACACATCCTGCTTGACCTCACCGTCACCTCAACAGTTTGTACATTCAGTCACATGACAGAAAACTGCAGCCAGTTAAAACCTCCCATTAACGCTGAGATGGTTCGTCAGGACATAGAACTTCAACATAAGGACATTTGGCAGAGGTAGGAGTAAATTGGCATCAGGAAACATCCTTATTTTTTTAAGCTTTCAAGAAAATAGTGAAAGAAGGTGTTGAGATAAGCCCCACTAAAATAGATAATGCATCAAATAAGCTCCAGTGTGCTACTCAAAGAGCACTGCTAACTTAATATCACAGCTTTGGCATGTGTTGAGGAGATACAATGTGAGAAGCTTCATACCCTCAATACGAGGCTACATAAGGACAGCCGAACAGTTTGGGGATGAACCAGTTTAGAAAAGCAGTCCGTAATGTGCCAGCCACACAGCTGACTGATTAGAAAACGAGAGCATTTTAGGATTTGGCAGTTGTCTAAAAAATACAAGACCGGCAGCGCGTGTTTGAGCAAGAAAGCCGTATGGATCACGGTTTCCCTCGCCTGAAATTACCCAAAAACCAATTCAAATCTTTTTGGGACGATTTCCATAGCCAGTTAAAGTTGCAATGAAATGGACGTAGCAACAGATATTTTCTTCTGTACTGTGACTTATCACATCCAAGTGATAAGGATTATCAAAAAAGAAAGAAATATAGGGGGTGACTTGGTTCAATGCATCAAATGTTGAAGGGATTTTGACATGGGTATTGCACTCAAAATGAATGTGATCTTCCAGTCAATTGTGGAGGGACAAAATGAAAAGTGAAAAGGACTAAAGTGCTGCATAACACTAGAGAAAAGTCTGTAATTTTCACTAGAAGATCAAGTTATGGCAATTACATATTACAAAATTAAACATGCACGGATTAATTGTTCATAATAAGATATATAACATGAATTTAAAAAAAATGTGGGATGAAATCCATGACGGCATTTAGAAATATACAAACTGGGCAATGTCTGTATAACAAACTTAATATAAACTTCTTGCTGAATGAACTGTTGTACAAAGCAACATCAAACTCACATAGTGCTGCTGGTCTGAATAACAGTTGAATCACATCAGTTTCCACTCCTGTTCCAGCCAATTTCATTATTTTTTTTCTTTTTATTTTATCATTTGTTTTAAATTAAGGGTTATTTTTCTTACATTTTATCATTTTAATATGCTAACGCCAAATTTATGTGCTAACTAAACCTACTTTTAGGGGTTGTAGGTCACTTATAATATCTCCAGACAAATGACTGTTTGGAAATAAGTGGCCCAGTATGAAAACCCTTGAATTCAGAGGGTCCTAGATGTGCATGGCTGAGCATTTGTCATCCATCATCACAGAAAATAATTTTTCACAATAATATTTTGATCGCAATGGGAAATGTCTATAACGTCAGTCACATAAGAGCCATCTGTAAACACAGAGATATAACGTTAGCAGCGCGAGACCTAATAAAGTGAGTGACAACAGAACAAAAGCTGCAAATGCATGTGCGATTCACATTGAAAGGGAATTATTCAAACCACTTAGGGCATTACACTGTCAAATAAAACACTGCAGCTGGCATTAACACACCAGCATGACTGCCAATGAGAAGTGCATGACAAAAGCTGCAAGAGTCTGTGAGTCAGCGACCAAAAGCAAAAGAATCATTATAGCGCTTCAATAACGTTAACGTTAAATGAAACACCTCGCTTAGAAATCTACATTCGGGTATTAATATGCCAAGATATCGAAATATGTTCCTGAAAGCTTAATTTGGCAAAAAACGGGGTTAAAAAACAAAAAGTGACAACATGACCGAGACAAGCAGGCCAACAAGCAGCTAACGCTCAGTTCGCTAAAGTGTCACATTAACCAGCTCGAGACAGCGTAACGTTACAACAGACTTACCGATTAATTTGACGGCTGGGTATGACGTTTTAAATTCAGAAGCGACTGGTACGGGTCGGTTTTACAGTTGAGTTCTCGTTACAGTCCCCCAAAGGTCCTAGCTGCGAATGAAAGAGATAAAAAAAAGTCCTCCGTCGTAAGATTTTCTCCTCCCTTTAGCAACAGCCACAGCGCACAGCTGTCATCAAACGGGGACGCGCACCGTGCGCATGCGCAATTCAAACTTGCGCAGACCTGCAGCGTATGGAACTTTTTTATTGTGTGTTTTTTGTTTTGTATTTACAGTGGGTTTTCCATCTCTGTTATCTTTTAACATTAAAATATTTATACATTTAACTAATTTAGAGGGTTAAGGATTGGCTGAGACCTCGAGATTCAATGAGAACATTAAATTGACAAATGTATTTTGGATAATAAATTGTTTGATCAGCAGGTGTCGCTACCAGCATGTGATTATGGAACAATCGAAGATATGTACTCTTTTATGGTGTGTTGTGGAAAATGTGTATGTGGTTATATTTTTCTTTGTTGATGTTGCAATAATAACAATAATTGCTCTCACATTGCAGAGGGTATGTAGCAATTGCAATTGCACAGATATAAATCTGTGTATGTATAATAAGAAGAATTTGAATAGAAACTTTGTAATTGAAATGCATAATTTAAAATAAATTAATGCAACGAACACAGGAACTGCAAATATATGCAAATGCAAATACAAATACAAATACAAATACAATACAGATGAATAGCGTTAATGTCTTTATTTCTGACAATATGACAAAATACATCCAATCATGTGCATAGATAATGTAATTTAGGCTATATATGACACGTTCAAAGTGAATGTAAACAAATTAATAAAATCAAAATTATTATAAGCTTATGTGTTTGATACAACTTTGAAAATCATAAACAGCAAAATAACATTTTACCAATTTAAATCTTATTGTAATTTCTTTTCAGAACATTATGCCTTACTGTTCATTTGATTAATACAGTTTGACATAACTAAAATACATAGATTAGGATCCTGCAAGAGATATATTTATTTTGTTAGTTCAGTAACAAAAATCATTCTGTGCACTGTAAAAAGGACATATAATCAATAAGTTTTGACAAAATATTTTTTTTTTACTTTGCTTTAACTCGTCAAAATAACTACATATAAAAACTAAATAACTTTTTTTTATAAGTTATACAAGATTCAACTCGTGTTTTAAGTTTAACTGACTTAAAGGAGCTGTATGTAAAAAATGTATTTCAAATAATCATAAAATGACCCTGATATGTCACTCTAGACATTAAGAAATTATGTTCAGCCTACTTATCACTGACAACAGTAGTCCAGCCAGGATATTGTCATTTAAAAAGTGAAGTTGCAGCCCTCAACTGATGTTGATGTTGGTGATGTTGTGTTTTGGTCTGATGCTCCACCCTCCACCTATCTACCAATCACGAAGTCCGTAGTGTTGCGGCATCTTGATATCATATCGGCATCATATACACTAGACGTCACCTTGGGGTTGCATGCATCAAAAACCGCTCTCATCTTGGAACAGGGGTCTTGTCATAGGAAGTAGCTAGGTAACGCTCCTATCTCTGCCTTTACTTCGAATTAATTGATGGTGGCGGACTTTTGTGCTGTGTATGATGTTCAAATGAATGAAAACTAGGAAGAATTTTTTTTTTTTTTTTAATTACATTTTTTCTGGAATCTATGATAAATACATGCCTGACCGTTGGAACCAACCAAAAAAAAAAGATGATTTCATTATGATTTATGGTGATTTTATTTCCATTAGACCTTTGTCTACATTGACACTGATACATTAAAGTGGAGGGGTTCATCTGTTCCAAGATGGCGGCTCTATTGACGCATTCGTTCTAATGAACTGCCGTAGCCAAGCGACATCTAGTGTATCTATGTGCTCTAGTTACCACAGCTGCAGCTAAACATGTCGGATAAAAAAATGTTGGATCCTGCAGCCTACCTGACAACCTCGAATTGCCCCCCTATTCGAGGTTGTCAGGTAGGTTGCAGGATCCAACATTTTTTTATCCGTTCCAAGATGGACCATTCCAACCGTTCCAAGAAGGTTGCTGCCGCAATCTTACATACGGCTCCTTCAAACATCCAAGGTGATTGTACTTAAAAATGTAATGTAGAAACTTTTTTTACAGTGATGAAATGTGATACATTACAGCCCACAGGTGATAAAATAAAAAGATTGAGAGAGTTTAATTTAATCCATTCCGCATCCTGAATATTTTGTCTTAATAATCAGCATTATACATATTCACCTCCTTTTTTCTTTGAGATTCATTTAGTAGGATTTTTCTTGGTTGTCTTCAATAATTCCATGGACAAACAACACGGAATAGCACCAAAGAGAACATTGTGGTCCTCAGCTCTCTACCGCAGCTGTCAGAGGCAGACAGAGTTTACAGCTTTATTACTTGAGTAAAAGTACATATATGCCCCTTGCTAAATTTTACTCAAGTACAAGTACAAGTACTACAGTCAGATGTCTACTTAAGTAAAAGTACTGAAGTACTTGTTTTTAAAAGTACTTGAGTATTAAGAGTACAAGAGTAGATTTTCTAAATATTGCATTATTGCACAGAACTTACATTTATGTACAGATACATGCTATATGGAGTTATGAAAAAAATGTTAAAGTTATACCTTGGAGAATGTAAAAGAAGTTGAAAGTAAAATCAAGTCATTTTCATCTTTTTACCATGTTGCTTCATTTAACATTTAAGAAAATTTCATAAAATTCATAAAATTGAAACAGTCTGGCGAGGTGGAGCCACGGGTCGGCAAATTCACGGGATGGACCGGCTGCATCTCCATCCATTAGTTCGTCCATAGTTTGGTCTCTTATCTAAATCTGACCATGGAGTCGACTTTGGCGGAAAGCTGAAGGTGATTGCTGATAGGGTGTCCCAATCAGTGGCGCCTGCACAATCCAATCACGTTTGAGAGGGAAATAACAAATTTAGGTTTTCCAAGATTTTTCTTTTTTCCATTTTTTTTTTTTTAAATGTATTTTATTTTTATTTTGTTGGCAAGCAACATATGCCTTTTTTAAGTAGTAACGTGTACTCACGGTAATGGATAGAAATGTAGTGGAGTACAATATTTCCCTCTCAAATGTACTTTAGTAAAGTCATGCGTACTCCCCAAAAATGATACTCGAGTAAAGTACAGATCCCTCAAAATTGTACTTAAGTACTGTACTCAACTACTCCGTTACTGTCCGGCTCCATTAAATGATCTTGTGATCTCTATCATTCATTCTGAAAGTACAGAATGATGCCGGTGTCTCCCCAGATGGCATTTTAATGACCTTCCAACAAACAATCATGATTGAGTCGCAGACCTCTCATGTTGGCTTACCAATGCGAGTCCTGCTCCGCAAAGCCTTCTTGCCTTTCTGTGCAGGAGGTAGAGCAGGAGGCAACGGCCCAGGAGGATGAATTACCACCTCGTCTCTTCTCAGCAATGTTGGAGCGCTGTTTTTGGAGGCGGTCTCAGCACCCCAGCCCCCTGGTGGCTCTGAATTGGAGCGGGGCCCCAGGGAAAGAGGTAGGCAAGTTTTAGGTGTGATAGTGGTCATTGTGCGGTTGAGCACTCGTCTCCTAGATGTTCCCAGGGCAGGCATGCTGGGAGGTCTCTGTTTCTTGGTCTCCATGGGATCGACTGTGTGGTTTCTGCAAAGCGCATTGGGAGTTGTGCGAGCCAGCGCTTGTGTTCTCAGTAAGTTAGTAAGGCGGGTCTCCAGGCCGAATAGCGCCTGCTCCGTGTAGCTTTGCATGTCGCAGCGAAGCTGAGCGAGCTCCTCTCTCAGATCCCTCTTTAATGTCTCGACGTTCAACAATATCTCCTCCAACAAGACTACAGAGAATTCTTCACCTCTCTCCTTCTTATTCTCCACAGTCATTTGCTCTTCTACGGTCTCTTTCTGGACCTCCTCAGATGAGCTGATCTCATCTGTTTGTGTAGGTTCATCATGTTTCTTCTTGCTCTTCTCCAGTTCCTTGATTTGGTTTACAACATCCATTATGCCCATGCGCTGACCATCCAAACTGGCCTGCGTCCTGATCTGACTCCTCACCAAAGAGAAGACTGTATGGATTCTAGCCTGCTTTTCTTTGTCTGTAACCCCCTCCGCTGCTTCACTCTTCTCCTCCATTTCTTTATGAACAGCAGGTTCATGTTCCTCAGCTTCAACCTGCATGTTTGTTTCCTCCTTCTCTCTGTCATCTCGGTTTCTCCTCTTTTGCAACCACTTCTGCACAATGGCTGGGTTTTCTGCTGTCTCCTCATTCATGATGCTCGGCTTTCTTTGATCTTTTCTTTACTTTTCTTCGTTCTTCATGCTTGTTTTATAATCTTTTTATAGCATGTCTCGTGATGTATTGTCTTTGTTGTTTCTTCGTTCTGCTCTGATCACTCTAATGACTTGTGCTGAGATCACATTGAGCTAAGAGAGACCAACGGTGCTGTATTTCCCCTGAGAAGAACTGTAAGTGTCCAATCCGCGTCGGCTACAGACTGTTCTCTCGAGAAACATACCTCATGTGCATCAACATCTTTCCCCTAAACGCTCAATCACTAATTTGCATTTCAGCCACTGCCAGTCTACAGTGCAAATACCTGCTCTCAGTAGGTTTGTACTTCTGAGAACACTTAAGAGGTTCACACTTACATCAGAAGGATTCATAGTAACAGCGTGATCACAAATCAGTAAAGAGTTTTTTTTTTTTTTTCCCGGGCCACACAAATGTTACTATTTCCAGACAGAAAACTGTTGTAAATACTTTACGAGAGCTCCTAATAAGATGCTGAATTTATAATTAATATTATTTTAATTATTTGTGTTTATGCTTTTATATAAAGCTAGGCTACTTGTGAAAGTGTAAATGCAAATTTATGAGTTACATCACACCTGATCTGTCCTCAGCATCAACAGTGGCAGCTTAAACACTGTTAATGAAGTCCCCAGTCGGTTATAAGCATTTTTGCTAAAGGGGGGAGTGGGGGCTGTTACACAAAACATTTACCATCATGATGCATTAGAAGGGGAATGACAGAGAGGAGTTTGAATTTTTGGTGTCAGTATGACAATGCAGTTCTTTAAAATCATATGTTAATTGTTTCCATACTGAAATTTAACTAACCAAACTATAAATTAATTGTTTGAAACACTTTATAATAACTTAATAGTGATTTTTTTTTTTTTTTGGGAAATGGAAATTAAAAGAAAGTTTAACCTAACTTTTACAATTCTACCTCAGAGAGAAAAACATGCATCAATCTTCTCCTGAACTAAATCGTTTCACAGCCATACTGAAAACTACATGGGCAACTCAATAGCCAATAGGGTTGAAGGACCGTGTTCCTCCTCTTTTGTAAGGAGACAAACAACAAAAAAAACAAAAAACAAAAGCTCACTCAAAACCCGCAGCATTTCTTTTAAAACGGACAGAAATCCAAAGATCGATTATTCTACACTTGACTGGTTTTGTTTTAGAGTTAGATGTTTGTTTACATTTGGCTTGTTTCATAGACTGCACACCGCAGGTAGTTTTAAAGCCATGCTAATTATATGTAAAGCTAGTTTTATTATAAAGTATGTTATATTATATATAGTATAATAGTATATCAATATGTCTAATATAAAAGCTTATTTCAACAGCAGAGCATCATGCAGTGCCGCTCTCGTCCTCTGTGGGCGGAGTCTCACTCACACACAGTACAAATTCACATCTGCAGCATCTGCACTCACCAACTAATTTCTGCCACTGACCAAAGAAGCTGTCTGCAAGAACCACTAAAAGATGGTAAAACACTTGATTTTTAAGACATTCTAAGATTTTGATGCATTTGATTTGCTAACCAAACAATTCTAACAAGTCTAAATTCCTCATTTCTTTTTCTACAGACAACTTACACTGACAAAGGTGAAAAGGTATGATATCATTATAATATATGCATGCCTCTAAGAACATTATAGACCTACTTTAAGAAATGTGTCCCCTTTCTCCTAATGTAGGCTACTGATATTTTGGTAACACTTTACAATAAGGTTCATTAGTTAACTTTAGTTAACTACATTAGTTAACATGTGCAATATGTGAACAATACTTCTTCAGCATTTATTAATCTTAGTTAATATTAATTCCAACATTTACTAATACGTTATTAAAATCAAAGGTTGTATTAGTGAACATTAGTTAATGGACTGTGAACTAACATGAACGCACAATGAACAGCTGGATTTGTATTAACTAACATTAACAAAGATTAATAAACACTGTAACTATGCATTGCTCATCGTTAGTTCATGTTAGTTAATGCATTTACTAATGTTAACTAATGAACCTTATTGTAAAGTGTTACCGATATTTTAATGCCAACTGCATGCTGAACTTTGTTCTGAATCTGATTTTACTTGTAGGCTACTATCATTATCCCTTCATTTTCAGACTCTAGATTAATTCTGCTTATAGAATAGAAGGACATAACAGTCGTTTCTGTTTTTATATGTCAACAGCACGAGCAGGGCAGGTTTGTCTGCTTCGACCACATCACTTTCTGGGTTGGAAATGCCAAACAGGTGATTCTTTAACACTTTAAGTGTGTGGATGTAGTTTGTTTGTGAATATTAGAGGAGGTGTCCAGTAGGGAGATGCTATTGGCTCTTTTCAGGGGTGGAGGCAACAAGCTTGCAGAGGCAGAAACCACCATCCTTCACTCACTAATTTCTTCCATATTGAGACTTTTTGGGCACGTTTTTGATTCCCCAGTAGATGGAGCCATTATCATACTACACATGTTAACAAACAAAAACAAAAGATGGTTTCACTGGGAAAATTCAGTGAATAGTTTGTTTCATGTGAATGTTCAAAATGTATGTAGCCTATACAGATATAGACATAGATGAACAGTTTATTTTAAATTCAGATAGCTGATATCCCTTTTTTTACCCATATTATTTTAACTTTAGTTGCTGTGATGAATTTGTTTTAGATCTCCCTATCTTGTCATTTTGTCTGTTTTCCTCTCAGGCAGCATCTTATTACTGCAATAAACTGGGGTTTGAGCCCTTGGCGTACCGTGGGCTGGAGACAGGCAGTCGTGATGTTGTGTCTCATGTGGTGAAACAAGGGAAGGTGAGAGTCAGCTTGTTCATTCCTTATGCATTGTGAAGCTTGGCCAGTTTGATCTGCTTTGGTCAGAATTTAAAAAGGCCACATAGAAGTATTCGCTGATCATTGTTTTCTATACCCAGATTATTTATGTCTTCACCTCTGCCTTGAATCCTGGTAATAAAGGTAAGACTGATAAATGATTTTTGTCATTTTTGGTAGCCTATTAGATTATCTTTAAACTCACATTCCGTAATCTGTCCTTTTCTTTGAACAGAGATAGGTGATCACCTGGTGAAACATGGAGATGGTGTTAAAGATGTAGCTTTCACTGTAGAGAACTGTGACTTCCTGGTAGAGGTAAATGCTCACTGTAAAAAATTGCTTTAACTCATCAAAATAAGTTAAGCATTTTTTTTAAGTTTTTCAACAAATATTTTAATTTTTGGTGAAATTATTTTAATATCCAATATTTAAATATTAAAACTTTAAGGCAGCGATTTCTTTTTCTTTTTTCTTTTTTTTTTTTACAGTGCAGATGGTTTTCTCTCATGTTCTATCTATTAAAAAACACCTGGGCGTAATTTGCAGTAATCACCTATTGATTTATTATTTTTTTTCTTTCAGAAAGCAAGAGAACGAGGTGCCATTATCATTAAAGAGTCTCATGTTGTGGAGGATAAGTTTGGCACTGTGAAGCTGGCAGTACTTCAGACAGTATGTATAATCTCATGTGTTTATATATATATATGTTTAAAAAAATAATAATTGAGCAAGGATAAATTAAATTGGCCAAAAGTTATAGTACAGAAATTTATCATTTTACAAATGATTTTATATTTCAAAATAAATCCTATTCCTTTAAACTTTCTATTCATCCCCTAACTTTCTAATTATCAAAGAATCCTGAAAAAAACATAATGATTTCCACAGCAGCACTGCTGTTTTCAACATTGATAATAATAAAAAAAGAAAAACATTGAGCAAGAAATCAGCATATTATAATGATTTCTGAAGGATCATTTTAAATTGTAATATTTTACAACATTCTTTTTTTACCGTATAATTGATTCAATAAATTCAGCCACAAGACTTCTTTCAGAAACATTTTTTAAAATCCTACCAACTGTAGTGTGTGTATGCATATATATTTAAATCTTTTTGCCCCTCTTCTGCTCTGATTCCTCTTATTATTTTAGTATGGTGACACCACTCATACTCTTTTAGAGCGGACAGGATATAATGGGCTCTTCCTCCCAGGATTCTATGCTCCTCTGTTCTGTGACCCTTTCTTGGCAAAACTGTGAGTGTGTTTATGTGTCCTTGTCTTCTTTTTTAAGAGGTCCATATCTCTGATCATTCATGGATGGATTGTTATATGATTGTCATTTTCTTTGTCTCTTAACGTGATTGTTCTTTCACAGGCCAAGCGGGAAGCTGGACTTCATTGACCATGTGGTTGGAAATCAGGCAGACAATGAGATGGTGCCAGTAGTAGAGTGGTATGAAACTTTTCTAAACACATTGTTGAACTTATTTCAGCTGCGTAATTGTGAACAGACAAGACAGCATCAGACCTCTGTGTCAATACTGAAAAGCACATGAGTCACGTGAGATACTCGCTTAGAACATTGCAAGTCTTTGGGGGGGGAAACTCCCTATCCGTCCCATCCAGTCAGAATACAACGAGAGCCCTTCCCCAGTGATCAGCAGTGTGTCTCCATGGTGAGGATGGAGTAAAGACAGAAAGGAAAGATCAGAAGAGACTCAGAGAGAGCAGACAGAGACAGCAGATGGGGTGGTTGAATTTTAGTCTGTGGTAGTGGACGACTGAATATTATGCAAGAAAACACTTTAGTAAGTATGACTCAGCGAAAATTCTTTTTAAAGGACACCATCTGGAGACAGTTAGACACAGCGGGGAGGAGGGGAAAATTGTGTTGAGGGGTGGGGATAGAAGAATTATCCAACCAGACCCCATCATGTCCAGCGCTTGTTAAAACACTGCACAAAAAAATATATAGATATATACTAGATATGTATATTATTGATTTTCAGTGAAAACTTTTTTAAATGAAGATAGATTTACTTGAGAAGCAAACTGACTTAAGATACTAAAAATAATTTATGCTTTAAAAAATTATATAAAAAAAAATATCTATCAATGGGGAAAGACTACATTCAAAATGGAAAATTGCATCTTTTTTTTGCTTTTTTAACCACAAACTGTTTTTTTTTTTTTTCCAAAAAACAAGACTTTATATTTTAAGTCATTTTCCATCTCAATTAAATATATTTTGATTTAAGATTTTTTTGTTGCTATTGATATTTGTAATGGAAGAACAAGACAAAAACACTAAGAAAATCTGGGAAGATGCAGTAGATTAATTATAAAACAAAATATTTCACAAATAATATATACATACTGTATATATATATATATATATATATATTTTTTTTTTTTTTAATGAAAATGCATTTGTTTCTAAAGGAAGAAAATGCATCCCAAAAATAGGCCTATCTGAAAGAGAAAAAGCAAAATACAGGCTGAGGTTTATAAAAAAAAAAAAAAAAATGACTACTCCAAAAGTATTTATAATCATTTGGCAGATCATAAGAGCTATATATTATTATTTTTTGCCCATGCTTTTCACATCAGGATCACTTTGTTAAACTGAACTGTATGCATTTGTATGAAGGTATCAGAGGAACCTGCTGTTCCACAGATTCTGGTCTGTAGACGACAAGCAGTTACAGACTGAATACAGTGCGCTGCGCTCCATAGTGGTGGCCAACTATGAAGAAACTGTGAAAATGCCCATCAATGAACCAGCCCTGGGAAAGCGCAAGTCCCAGATCCAGGCACGTATTACAGACATGACATCTACTGTAGTTCCATCTATCCATCCATCCATTCATTTGACTATCTTTTCTCCTTTTAGGAGTATGTGGAGTACTATGGTGGCCCAGGGGTTCAACACATTGCCATGAACACCTCTGACATCATTACAGCAGTGAGTAAAAGCTTTTCATCCAAGGGTTTACAACATCGGCACAGATAAAATACATTTGTAGAGTGAAAAGGGTTGGGATTGTTCTTTGTGGAAGCTGAAAAAGTGTACTTTAGGTATGGATATTGCATTGACAAGGATATGTTTTCAGATCCGTAACCTAAAGGAACGTGGTATGGAGTTCATGTCAGTGCCAGACACTTACTACCAGCAGCTCAAGGAGAATCTGAAGCTTTCCAAAGTCAAAATTGTTGAGGACATGAGCATACTGGAGGTACAATACAATAATCAAATTGTTCATCAGCTTACTATCAGAAAAGCGAAACAATGCAGAGTTAAAATTTTAAATATGTTCTTTTGGTTTAAGGAAATGCAGCAAAGAGTTATTGGCCACCTGATTAAATTTAAATTGCAGGTCTAAAGCAGAATGTGAAAAAGCAAAATAATGTGGCATTGTTTATACAGGAACTTAAAATCTTGGTGGATTATGATGACAATGGCTACTTGCTCCAGATCTTCACTAAACCAGTACAGGACAGACCCACCGTGTTTCTAGAGGTCATCCAGAGACACAACCATCAAGTGAGACTGCTATTATAAATGTCACAATAGAGCAAATATTACAGAAATCGTTTTAGAACATACAGTATACATTCATATTTATATTTGCTATGAATTGATCAAATCTATTGTTAGGAAATGTCTCCTAAATGTGTTGATATATGGTAGTGCATTAATAACAGAAAATCCTCTACCTTTTCAGGGTTTTGGTGCTGGAAATTTCAAATCTTTGTTTGAGGCTATTGAAGCTGACCAGAAAGCCAGAGGAAACCTCACCATCCTTACACCCAATGGCACATCCGAGAAACTCTGAATAGGCTATTCATAATAAAAGCATGGTGGACACATTGAAATACGCACAGCACATGATATGCTTTGTCATATTTTTGATGGTTTTTAAGTATCGGCCATTATAATAAAGAGTTGTGTAAAGTCCATTTTCAGAGAGTAAAAGTCCTCCTCAGTATTTTTGTTCCAATCACCTGAATCTGCTAATAGATAATTATAATAATTATTCCACCCATGTACTCAGCCAGCTGATTTCACTAATTCAAACACATAGCAGGACTTTTACTTTCTGACCCCTGAACTTTCCACCTGACCTATGTACAATGCCACGTGTTTATTTACAATTGCAAACAGTCACTATGCATCACCTGACAAAATTACAGCTTGATTATAAAGGAAGCACAATAAAAAAAATTTCTCTTGATTTTTCTTCTACTGTTTCATGTCTTATTTTTCGTCTCGAATTCTTAACTGACACTGCCTTTTTGGAAAACAAATACACTAGGCTAATAAAGTTTTGCCCAACATATTGTTGTTGAAATAATGCCGCTGCAAGGATGCAGTAATTTACGTAAAAAACCCCCCAAAAAACACAAAAAAACCCTTGTAACATAAATAAAGTCAGTATATGACCAAAAATATATTTATTTGATAATAATGTCTAGTTTTCCTTTTCATTTTGTTTGAAATCATCTGCTTTAAATGGACGTGTTAGCTCCGATGGAAAAGCGCTCGCTTAGCATAAGATGCGAGAGGTAGTGGGATCAATGCCCGCATTCTCCAATAACATTTTTCCTTGCGTCAAAAAACAGTCAAAGAATAAAAAATACGATGTAAAGGTTTTACAAAGCTAAGCACTGATCAGCGGATAGCCTACTAACTCAGACACCCATTTGTGTAGCACAAAACAAAAACCAAAAATAGTGAAATTAGTTAAAAAAACATATAGGCCTAATTTTTAGGCATTTGTGTTTGTGTAGCACAAAACAAAAAATAAAAATAGTGAAATTAGTTAAAAAAACATATAGGCCTAATTTTTAGGCATTTGTGTTTGTGTAGCACAAAACAAAAAATAAAAATAGTGAAATTAGTTAAAAAAAAACATATAGGCCTAATTTTTAGGCCTAAGTCTTTACACTTAGTCTATAAAGTGTGATAGTAGGCAGAAAATAAAAACATTTATTTGGAAAAATACACATTTTTAATTTATATTTCACAATAAAACTCATGAAAGCATAATTAACTTGAATCCAATTCAAACCTTCCAACAATAACCATGATGAAAACTAAATGTAACCAGTGATGGCCTGTTGCTCTGCACATTTTACAAATCTACACATGCAGAATATAAAATCTGAGTGTCTGGAGATAACATTAACTGCTTGTGTATTTTCATGTTAAACTGTCATTTGCTCCTGTAAGAAAATGTCTGTGACAGTCAGAAATATGTTATGTCCTTGTGAATATTTAAAAATCTCTTTTCCTAAAAGACCAAGTTTAAAACAAATATAATAAAATATATTTGAAATACATTTATTTTTATACTAAGTATACTACAAATACATTTACATATTTATGTACTTAATATAAATACCCTGCAATTGTAGTTTTAGTGTACTAAATTGGTATACTTTAAGTCTGCTAAATTGGAACAACTAATTTTGTACTTAATGCACTTAATATATCCAGAAAGAGTGCTGAGGTCCAACTAAAGATATACTTAAGTATATTTGATTGTATATTTGATACTTTAGGTACACTTTAAATATCTTGCATTTAAACTGATATCATACAGAGATCATACTATCACTAATAGTGATGTCAAAACACATTTTAGGCTTAATATTAAGAAATGTGCATTGTGCAAAAAAGAAGTAATCCAAATAAAGTTGAATTATAATATTTATATCATTAAGTCTAAAGCAATATGTAAGTTAATATATTAATGGATTTGTAGTATACTTAGTATGCAATAAATGTGTTTTAAATACAGAGGTTTGTTCTTAAAGTATAAATTCATGTACAGTCTGAAACGTGTTTACTGCTAATACTTTGAAATTGTGAGAATAGTCCTTGTCTAGTTGAGGGTTCCTCTACAGTTCTCTGCAGCACACAGGCAGGGGATCTTCTCATCTTCAATAGGGAATTTGTAATCATAAGTGATCTCCTCATTTACACCAATAGGTTGCCGCGAGTAGATGACTATCTTCTTCTGAGCTTCTACAGAGATGACTTTGGCATAGCAGTTCGGCTATGGAATGAAAAATACATAAATGAAACCAGTAAGCACAAAACGTTAAAAATGGAAATGAATTAAATTCATGGCAATCACTAAACAACAAAAAGAAACAATTCTTAGGCATATTGACAATGTATTATGAATTAATGACTTTAAAAGTGTTTCTGGTCATACATTGCAACTGTGATTGATGAATCTTGCCATGTTGCCGCACTTGGTTGCATCAATTATTGTGTCCTGGTCTACCCGGAAAAGATAGCTGCTTCCAATACCCTCGTTTTCATAGCGCCGTTCACGCATGTCTGCTATCACCTACAGACAGGATTTGGGATATGATATAATATACAAATACATTTGTGATCATCAATTAACAGCTTGAATAAAATGCCGTTACTGATGTTTATACTCAGAAATGACTGCTGAAATCTTCAACCATTTATTGTGTGTGTATTGTGTATCTCACCTGCCGAATGCTCTGGCCTACATATTCAATTATCATTTCATCTGCAGCAATAGGTTCCTCTGCAAACAGCCCCCAGTCATGAATACGACTCTTGCCAAAACGCAGCTTCTTCTTACGGAACTGTAAAGAGGGAAATACATTTGTGCTCCATGTGGACCATACTAAAAAAATCCAAAACTGGTCTGTTGTGGACTCTTAAAGGAGAACTCCAGTCAATTTTAACACTGAGCTCATTTTTTTGATGAGCATACAGATTTTCAACACAGATTTTTGTCGTTTTTGTCTGTACTGACAGCACTCCAAAGGTACAAAAAAATTAGCTCAATGTTAAAATTGACCGGAGTTCTCCTTCAAGGCCCATTCACACCAAGAATGAGTATAACCATTATTAATGTCCACAACAATTCACAATATCGTTCTGCACAGCAAAAAAAAATATCTATATATATAAATATATATATCTGTCTTTCTCTGTATTTTGCATTGTTTTCCACTACAAATATAAAAATTTACATGAGAAGCAAAAATTACATGAAAGTATCATTTTTTGTTATAATTGTGGTGTGGACTACCATATCCACATTGAATTAGAACGATTATTAAAACTTTACACTTATTGTATATGGAAACTTATTTCTGCCACAGAATAAAAAATTTAAAAAAGGCATTTGTGAATTGTGATCTCTAAATTTTTCGCTTTAGACAAAAAGTCACTTTTCCCCCTCAGAATTGGACTTTATAACTTTCAATTGCTAGAAAAGAAGTCGGAATTGCTAGTTATAAAGTCAGAATTGCGAGATATAGACATGTTTTGGTAGTTTATATCAAAATTCGGACTTTAAAATTTGCCGTTGTGAGTTTTTAATCACGCAATTCTGACATAACTCACAATTGCAAGTTCATATCTCACAATTCTGACTTTATTTCTTGCAATTCTGACTTTATAACTCGCAATTGTGAATTTATATCACCTAATTCAGAGTAAACATTCAGAATTGCAAGATGTAAACTTGCAATTATCTTTAATTGTTTCATTTAGTGGTGGAAACAGGCTTCAATAATTGTTATAGTTATCACACCCTTGGTGTGAACAGATCTTTAATGTTTGTGTGTTTCTGGTGGCTCTAGCATCTTATATGCTGTGTTATGCTGTTGTTGGGACAGCTGGACTCACCTTGAGCTGATTGAATTTGAGAAGGTCACTGTCACAGCTGAACGAGGACAACAGACGACGCTGTTCCGCTCGGAGTTCTGAACCTGATCTGGATGAAGGTGGAATCTGAGCTGGCACACTCTTTCCCTGTATAGATCAGAACATAACTCCAAATTACTCTCAATTACTTTAATTTTACACTGCACCCACTGGTGTGGATGCATGAAGGTTTTGACTAACTTTGCAAATTGCACAACAGACATGGTTATGTCTCTACAAGCTGGCCATGGTACAATAAAACAGCTTTTTCTAGGTGATTGGTTTATATATGGTTATATGGATATAACAGAGTTTTACTTTGAGGTTTTAAATGAAGACTCAATAATATCAAAGTTATATATCCCTCAAAGTAAAACCTTTTGTACTGAAACAAATTAATTAGTGCACCTTTAAATTACTACATGCAAAAGCACACAGAGAAACACATGAAGAAGAGAAATAACAGACAGGGATGAAATCTTTAAAACACGTTTACAATTGAATAGCAACTGTCATAAATGTTAGCAGTCAAATAGATGTTATTTTGGTATTGTTTATTTGCTATTATAGTCTTTATTAATATTTCAATTTTTTTTCAGTTTAATTTTGTCATTTACTGTTAGTTTTTGTTTTCATAAAGCTTTAATTTATAGTTTTCCTCAAATATTTAATATTTTAAAAACTTTTAATTTAGAGTATTAATTATTTTAGTTTTACTTAAAACGGTTTCCTTCTCACCTGAGTATCTACAACAAACTCATCACAGAGATATCGCAGCTTTTCCCTCTTGCTGATGAAGTAATATCCCTCACTACGTGCACAACCTGTCACATGATTCCTGATCCCATCCAGCCATCTTATTGGCCCGTCGTCAGGAGTGCTGGTTGGTGCAGCAGAGTCAAGGAACAAACAACAGAGAATTGGGAAAATAAATTTGACACAAAGTTGCATGCAATCCACTGGATACAAATCACATTATCCAGTATTGTAACCATGACTTGTTACATGTGTATTGTGCGTTTAAGGATATGAGGATGTGGGATCCATCGTGTTCTTCTCAACCAATCAGATTCTTTATCCTGCTCCACAAGCCTCTCATAGGTGGCCTTCAGGTGCCTTATCTCCTCCTCATTCACCCCTTTAGTCCACACAGCATGGATGATCAACTTCTCTCTTCTCTCAGAGCGTGGAGAGAAGATGAGGTGATGTCTGGATGTGGATTCTCTCCATTTTCTCCATAAACATGACGACTCCTGAACCCTTTGATTCTCATTTGGTTTACGTTTGTCTTCTAGCAAACGCTTCTGTCTGTGAGCTTCTGGTAGTGTTTGTTCTGTCCTGGTATCTGATACACAATCCAAACACCCCAAAACCTGATTTGAAGAAGATTTTGTTGTCACATTGTTCACTTGTAAGGACGAATGAGTATTTATATTTGGGCATTGTCTTCTCCTTTGTAATTCAATCATTCGTTTCCTCATTTTAAGCCGCGCTCGTCGCCTTTTCAAGCGTGCCGAGTCCAAAGACTCTGTTTGACGTGAGGGGATATGGCGGTTATGAGGTTCATGCCCATTATCTATACAAAAATTGTTAGTTTGCGCATCTGACTGTGCAAAACCAAAGTTTTGATGATGGAGTCCACTAGCCCGCAGCTCTCTCTGCTGAACGGTTCTCTCTCCGTGGTTTAGAACAGGTGGAGATGGAGACATGTCTCTCCCTGGAGTCCTCGGGATCATGCTGTCAGCACATGGAGACAGAATGGAGTTAGAGGGGCTTCCCATTCTTTGTAAAGCCTCTTGCTGTAATCCCGCTGGTGTTATTCCCTCAACGTGGGAGGGACCATTGAAGCAGCTTGGTGTTTTTGGAGTTTCCTCATATGCTGGGTATAAGAAAGTGAGAGGAGGACAGTGGAAAAGGGGCGAGGAGGGATGTCGGATGCCTGTGGGAGAGGGAGGAGGTGGTAATGGTGTAGGAGGTCCTTGATGTAGAATATGACCCTCAGCCTCCTCCATTTCCAGACATCCACCAGGTGTGTGTGGCAGCTCAAACTCCTCAATTGCAGGAGGAGAAAATCTACGCCCAAGCTCCATTTCAGGGTCACTATCGGACAAAGACCCAGTAGGTGTGATGGGTCTAAGGTTCTCAGAATCCTTCAGTGTTTCTGTAATGACTCTCTGGTCCTCTGAATCTGTAGAATATTGTGTCTCCAAATCATCTGAAAGCAGAAAGATCCATAAATTCTGGAACTAACAACTACTTGATCTGGTGATTATTAATTTGATGAGTATGATATTCCAAATATACAAATTGTCGCTTTTGGATGGAAATCTCAAATCTCCATATTTTGTCCAACCCATACATCATTACTATTGGTCAACTTTTACATCTGTCTGTGGGTTATGCAAATATTTAACCAAAGAAAAGTATTAAAAAGATTTTGTGACTAATCCTCCTAACTCCATTAGATCCTCAAACAGTCAACCCTCACAACTCTACCCAGCCTCTAGTGCTACACATATTTTGGACTGTCTCTGTTTGTTTGCAATGCAAGGGTAAATAATGAACTGGTTCTTTGAATAAGTACAGCATTTTTACTCAGGAAACACTATACTGTATATTATGTATATAAAGGGTAATTTTTTATGCATTTGAGGAGAGGAGAAGAGTGTCTTAGTCTAGCATTTGTCTTTAATAACTTTGTCTTTAATAACATTAAGGTTTAGCAAACATTAAACTTTATAAACTGTAAAACGTAATGCGATGCACTTACTTCCTCAGATGCAGATGTTCTAATGACAGACAAATTACGCATGTCTGAAATTTACTGATCAAACCCATCTTAACTTCATTTGAGCTTGATTTTGGTCAAATGTTTATAATACGTAGTATGACACATGCAAGTGTCAGACCATACATAAAGCCACAATATCAACTTTGACAATACAATACTGTGATTAATTATTTTTTAAAAACACAGTTTTTTAATTTCCTGAAAAATGCTTTCAGGTTTTGAAAAATGCTATTGAACAATGTGTATTGTAAATAATTGAAATTGAAAAAGTGTTGGAAATGTGTGATGGATTGGTGATTTTTGGTCAGTGCACCTTACCTGACAGTCCTCTGTATGTAGGAGACGGTGGGCTTGGCAGCTCTGATTCCTGCTCTGAGAAGAATATCACTGGGTCTGGGAGCTTAAATTTGTTTGTTAAACAGTGTTTAACTGGGTCCTGTAAGGTGTATCTGACAGGCTCAGATAGTTTCAGACCATGCATGTACACTCTTACGCTCAGTTCCTCTTCTGGATCTTCTGCTCTCCTTGGATTCAAATCTGCAAGAGTAGAAATTACATTTCAAATGACATGAATTACAAATTGCATCAACACTTATGATATAGACATTTCTTAAATTTTCTGCTACACCAACTGAGGTCAGAAAACTTCAGAAAACATACAGTAACTACAAGAAATTAAGAATTCTCAGAAACATTTAACATATGTAATGTAAACTTCAAATAATAAACCACTATTCTTAGAGTGGATATTTTTATTTCTAAATGTCCAGTTCAAACTATAATTAAGCTATGATCTAACCTATAATCTCTAAAAAATAACAATATACAGATTAAAAAGGTATGTCTTTATTATGAATGATGGTTATGTTTTCATTTTGGAAACATGGAGGTTGATGTGTGCTTTATCTGAAAACAGAAAATCAATAAACTAACCAAACAAGTCATGGTCCACAGCACTTTCAACTGAATCTGGAGCAGAAGGGGTCACAGGGGGGCCGAGATCTTCTTCCCAGTCTGTGAAAGACGAGTAAAATGGATTGTGAATCATCTCTTGGTTTTCCTTATTATCCTCATCTGAAGAAATCCATATCTCTTCTGCTATTCTCCTGTCCTGATGTGGAGTTTCAAGAAAAGATCTTTCACCATCCAACTGATCTTCCTCCCCTGAGGAAAGACTGTCTGAGGAGTCAACGCTTCTGTCGTCTGAGGAGTCAAAGACAGATCTAGAGGAAGCTGAGGAGACAATAACAGATGGAGAAAAAGCTGACGAGTCGGAGACAGTTCTGGGAGAGACAAAGGAGTCGTATCCTTGGCTTTTAGAAGCAGACAAGTTTGAACTTGTATGGCTGATGGTATCTGGAGGATAAAAAGAAGACAATAAAAACAAGATTATTTTAAAATAGTTGTTAAATTGTAAAATGTTTTATATTTTACTACTTTATTATATATTTTAATATGTAATTTATTTTAATATTTAATGCATTATTTAACATAATGTAAAATATGTCATTTATTTATCCTGTGATGGCTAAGCTGAGTTTTCAGCATCATTGCTCTACTCTTCAGTGTCACATGATCTTTCAGAAATCTCAAGAAACGTTTCTTATTATATTATAATGTTGAAAACAGTTGTGATGCTTAATATTTTTGTGGAATTAAGTTTTTATTATTAGTGGTGCTTGCTGAAAGCAAGGCAACACTATTACTATTGTGTTTTTTGAGTCGGCCAAAAAGTTTGGCGCGCTACTCCTCCCGCAGTTTTTGTCACACACCCATGAATGAGGTCTCAAATCGTGCGGAATATTCGGGAATGGTGTGCTATGACTTTTCTAAGCGATCGGGGGTACGATGTTCGCCCGAAGGGCGAACAAATTTCCCAAAAATCCCATAGACTTAACATTGCGACAAACTTTGACGACTCATTGCTCCGAGCGAGGATTTCACAGAAGCCTGTGATTTACCACATTTGAAGAGGCTGACAGGCTCTGTAAGAACATACCTCACAATGGGGTAAAAGTTGCACCCCTGGGGGGCAGGAGCTGCCCAAATTTTCCCCCATTGACCCCAATGTTATTTAAAATTTCTAGTATAGCATTATACTATTCCAGGAAAAAGTTTGGCGCACTCCTACGTCCACAGTTTTTGTCACAGACCCATGAATGAGGCATCAAATCGTGCGGCCTATTGAAGAGAAGTGTCCTATCACTTTTATCAGAGATCGGGGGTACGGTGTTCGACCCAGGGGCGAACAAATTTCCAAAAAATCCCATAGACTTAACATTGAGACAAACTTTGACGACTCATAGCTCCGAACAACGATTTCGGAAAAACGTGTGATTTGCCACATTTGAAGAGGCTGGCAGCCTCTGTAAGAACATACCTCACAATGGGGTAAAAGTTGCACCCCTGGGGGGCAGGAGCTACCCAAAATTTTCCCCATTGACTTACTATGGTGAAGGATGTCCCATCAAATGCATGTGTTTTTCCTACTATGGTAAATTGCATAGGGATTTTGTATTGAACATAGTGTCATAGAGACAAGGGGGCGGGCTCATTTTACTCAGACGACCAATCAGTCTCTCAGGATCATTGTGAAGCTATCAAGCCACGCCCTAGCAACCATATAGAGCACCTTAGCAACAACTCCCATAGACTTCCATTGAAAGAGATCAAAGGGATATCTCCGGATAGAAGTGTCATAGAAACACAAGGGTGGTCTCGTTTGACTCGGGGTAGCAAACAGCCAATCATGAATCACCTCAACAATTTCTGGCCACACCCTAGCAACCATTATCGAGCACCTTAGCAACCAAATTTTAAAGAGGGATATCTTCCATTCTGAATGTCATACAGGCTTGGGAGTTGTATTATATCAATTATACTGACAAGCAGCCTTTGGAGATTCATGATTGGCAGCTGCCAAGCCACTCCCTAGCAACCAAAAAGAGTACCCTAGCAACCATTTTGTAAGACCTACATCTCTGCATCAGAACATCGTATAGAGATGGAGGTTGGCTCTTTTTACTCATGCTAGCAAACATGACTTGCTACATGCTACACATGCTAGCAGAGAATAGCTACATGCTAATATTGATTAGCTAAGTGCTAAATCATGCCAAGAAAATGCTACAAACTTCATAGTAACCATCTGTGACAACTACCAACCTCCTAGCAACAACCTAGCAACCACCCAGAACACGCTAGCAACACCCTAGCAACCACCCAGAATACCCTAGCAACCGCCTAACAACACCATAGCAACCACCCAGAACACCCTAGCAACCACCAAGAACACCCTAGCAACCACCCAGAATACCCTAGCAACCGCCCATCAACACCATAGCAACCACCCATAACACCCTAGCAACCACCCAGAACACCCTAGCAACCACCTAGCAACACCCTAGCAACCACTCAGAACACCCTAGCAACTGCCTAGCAACACCCTAGCAACCACCCAGAACACCCTAGCAACACCCTAGAAACCACCCAAAACACCCTAGCAACCACCTAGCAACACCCTAGCAACCACCCAGAACACCCTAGCAACCACCTAGCAACACCCTAGCAACCACCCAGAATACCCTAGCAACCACATAGCAACCACCTAGCAACACCCAGAACAACTTAGCAACCAACAATAATACCCTAGCAACCGCCTAGCAACCACCCAGAACACCATAGCAACCAGCCATAACACCCTAGCAACCGGGTGGTGAGTTTTGCCACTGCAAGCACCACTTCACATTTTCCTCTGGAAATGTACATTCTAGTTATTATTATTATTATTCTTTGATGAATAGAAAGTTCAACAGATCAGCATTTATTTGAAATATAATTAAACATTGTAAAGATCTCTACTGTAAATGTTAATAATTTTTGCATCCTTGCTGAATAAAGAAACATTCATTTATTATTTTTTTTAAGAATTTTTGTACTGTCTCAAACTTTTCAGCGGTAGTGTTTAAAGGTAGTGTTGTAAATATTATATATATATATATATATATAAAGTAATTACTTCATAAAATAATTAACAGATATAAATGAAAACCTGAATCTGAGCAATCTTCATCCTCTAATACACAGGCATCACTCTTCATATCTTTATGTAGTTCATCAGCTTTCATCTCATCACCGTCCTGAAAAACACAATAGACATGTCGAAACATGTCCATTAATGACAGGGTTCAAGCGAACACAATTTCTGCTCAAAAATCAAAATGTATTTTTATACGTGCAGCTGTATTTCAAATAAGTAAAACAATACCAGAGACACATCAACTTCCTCAGATTCTGGATTCGCCATCTTCTCAGAATTCTCGTCATCTTCTTCCTCCTCACTTTCTAACACCAGTGGCCTGGAATGCCTGCGTTTCACCATGGTCTCTTCACTGGCATTTTTGGTCATGTCCTCTCCAACATTATCTAGTGCTGTTTGCTGCTCTGGCTCTTTATGAAATAAATGTTGACCATATTATTATCAGTGTACAAGATCTACTTAAACTTTATACTGTGAGATATAAATGAACAATTGAAAGATATGTCACACTGAAGTAAAGTCAGTGAATTCATTTCCATAGTTAGATCTTTTTTCCACACTCAAAAATCAAGTTTTTCTCTAACTCCATGTGAAAAAGCAAATGCCAAACTGACCTTCTTCCTCAGTTTGTTCAAGACCAGGAGAAGGACAGATCCTTTTAACATCAGAGGAGTCCTGATTTAATGGGTCCTTCCTTTTTAACTGAGCATAATAAAAAATAAATAAATAAATAAAACAATGATTCTCAACCAGGCAGCCTAAACAACTTTCGAGGGGGCCCCAAAAAGACTTACAATTATATAATATAAGTCAAAGCAATCCCTAAAGACAACTAAAAATCAAATTTTAAATACTTATTTTAGTTCATTTATTTTCATAAACTCCCCCCAAAAAGTTTATTTTTAAACTTATGGCTTCTAGATTTGGAAAGGTTAGGTTAATTAATAAAATTGTATAACATGGTAATTGTAATGTATACATTTTTGTAGCCAATATTTTATTGGGTAGAAAGTAAAAATAATTTTACAAATTCCGCATATCACTGAAAAATTCATGGGGCTATTGAATGTTTTTGTGGACAATGGGGCCATTGGTGTGAAAAATTGAGGACCACCTCTTCATTATTCATTAGTTACATTATCTCTTTTCCATTATAAACCATTTCATTATAGGTGTTGTTTTTTATCCGAAAATAATAGTGAAGTCAATACCAAAGTGTTTAGCATGCAATGCTCTACAGAAAACATACTAAATCAGTTCTTCTATGTTTCTTCTATGTATGTATATAATCCATATTTGTACCTTAAATGATGGTAGTTTAATGGCACCATGCCGACTCGTTGTTTTCCCTGTGCCCAATACAGAGCCGCATTGCTCCATCACTTTAAGCTTGATGTCTTTATTTCCTCCAGATTTAACAGATGGGGCAGA
This sequence comes from Pimephales promelas, assembly GCF_016745375.1. The sequence goes on from NW_024121099.1 coordinate 53,544,811, forward strand.
TACCTGGGGGCACACAACATGACATATATGAAAGTAATGTTGAAATGGTAATGGAAGAATAGATCGACTCTACACAGTTCATTACTACAGTTGAAAAAAGAAAGAAAATCCACCTTAGCCGCATGTTCTTTGTCATCCCACCACTGATCAAACGCTTTGAAGGACACAATCTCAATCATCCTGCGATGTATGTCTTTCTTTACGATAGCCCGCAGCTCTGCAGCAACAACAGCTAGAACTCCATCCACTGTGGCCTTTTGGGCCAATTCTTTCATAGGAACGTACCCCGGTGGGGGAACTGATGGGTCGAACCTGGGCATAGGGGGAGGAGGCCAAGGTGGTCTGAACCTTAACATGGTAGATGAACACCCAGCGGAAGGGTAAGGTGGGCGATGAGTCATGAAATTGAAAGGTGGAGGTAGGAGGGGGGGTGAGAATGAGGTTTGCACTTGTGTTATTCTAGTAGGGATAGGAAGAGGTATTGCACTACTCTGCCAGTTAGGTGATTTACAGACTTGCTTGATCTTTGGAGGAGGGTACAAAGAACAAGAAGATGGTGGTAAAAGGATTGGGTGTGGGGGCATTTGAGGAATTGGAGGGGGTAAAGAGCTCCTGTAAGTGCAGATCACAGGTATTCTAGATGGCTGATCTGAAGTATCTTCATCTTCTTTTAGGTTGACCTAGGGAAGAGATGTATATTGATGTAAATGCTTAGGGTTTTCTGCCATTCTTTTATATTTTAAATCAATTCCACAATTTGAACTAAGGCAGCAAACAAAAGTAGATGGCAGTCTAGTTCTATCAATCACTTACAGTAGTGCTAGTGGATATCTTGGACAAAGGCTTCTTGATTGATTGAAGTTCATGTTCATCTTTTGCCATATCACAGAGTGGAGTGAAACTCGCATCCTCCAGGCTTTCTTTTGGGTCTGAGTATTTATTGAGATGGGAGCCAGTATTATTTGCACTAGATGATGTTTGGTCACAATTTAGGACAACATCTATGGAGCAAGAAGGAGAGTGGCTGGGATCGTGCTCTTCAGTAGCAGTTTCTGAGTCTGAATTATCTTGGTTGAAAAGGGGCAGAACTGGACTTCCAGCACTAAGAAGCATCTGGATGCGAGAGTCTAGGCTTTCAGGCTTTGATTCCGGAGCAGGAGATTCAGGAGAAGGACACTGCACTATTGGGTCTGAAAGATCCTCTGTGGTTTCAGAGGAAGGACACAGTTTTGGGGTATATGAGCGAGAAGATTGGGCTTGTGGTGGACAATAAGTTTGGTTCACCTCTTGAGTTTTGCAAGATACTTGGGAAGCAATTCCATTGAAAATATTTTCAGAAGCATTCACATGTATTTGCATATCAGAATGAATGTGATGAACATTCACTACAATGGCCTTTCGCGGCAATTTTTCTAAATTTGGAAGTGATGGTAGATCTTCAGCAACAGATCTGTGATTAACACTGAGGCCCTTGACTGAGCCAGTAAAGGTTTGGACTGTGAGCTTATCTGAATGTGATGGTGTGGTTGAACTTTCCTGAAATTTATTAAAAGACGCTTGATTGGCTAAAGGTACAGAGCGGTGGTGACCTCCTCTGTATACAGGTCTATGTATATAGTTATGTTGTGGCCTACGGTTGTATGCATTTTGGTACTTGCTCTCGAGAGGTCTGACCCTGTGTCCTCCACGAACGTGGTTACTAAGGTGATAGTTGCGTCCAGGAGTTCTTTGCCTATTCGAGGAGCTACTGTTTTGCGACGGAGCTCCACCTAGCATCCAAAAGTTTTGCACAGCACCTTGAATAATGCTAGGTTTATTTGAGACTGGTTGAGTCAAATGAACAGGCTGTTGCTGTGAAATGTTTGGGATGGATTGTTGAATAAAAGGGACATTGAAAGCACTGGATGTCAGCGCAGACTCATTTGGGGTCCTTTCAAACTGAGATGGTGTGCCTGGTCTACTGTGGGTCATAGAAGGCGTGCAAGGGGTATCTTGGTATTGGGGGGTCTGCCAGAAACTATTAGGTGTGTCCTGATGCATGCTGGAGTAGGCAGTATCCATGGATAAAGGTGTAGAACAATCCAGTGATGGAGAACCATTACATATTGAGGATAATGATGATAGTGTGAACGGCAGCTTCTTCAGAGGTTCACACTCCTGAAAAATTTAAAGAGATTTACAAGTGAACTAAAACAATTTCAGAAAAGTTTCAATATAAAAACCTGAATTTGCAATGGTAAATGCACTTTCTGTATACTTTGTGAGAATGTCTTCTCTAACCATTGTATGTCTCTTCTGATGCAACAGAAAAGTTTTAAACTATAAATGTTATATAATAACAAAAAGTCATACCTCCACACAGCTATAGTAAATGTACTTAAGCCAGAGGGATTCAGTTCCAAGATATCAGGTCTCTAGATATATATATATATATATATATATATAATGTATATATGTTGTGTATATATATATATATATATATATATATATACACACCCAGGCCAGTGGCAATTCATTTTACAGTATTTGCACATGTGTGTAATTGCAGTGTAAGTACTAAGAAATGTACTAATATAAAGTGCTACCAAATTTCCACCTGGGCAAGCAGTAGTACTTTGTAAAAGAAATATATATATATATATATATATATATATATATATGGCTTCAGTTTGGCTCAACTGGAAAATATATATATATATATATATATATACTGTATATATATATATATATATATATATATATACACGTATATATATATATATATATATATATATAGAGATTTTTTTTTTTTTTTCAGTTGAGACAAATTGGATATGAATTATCAAAGACAAGATCAGGTGTTGTATTAGTATTAGGCTATTATTATTTTACATTTAGATACCTATGTATGGCAGACCATATGACAGGAAAGGTACTTTGTGTGGTTTTTCTCTTGAAGTCTGGACCATTTTTATATTAAGCTTAAAATAAGTATATACTAAAAAAACAATGTACATAATAATGCTCAAAATGCTCTCATTATGAGCAGAAAACAGAATGTTATCTAGTAATTCCAAAGTTTTATTTGTCTTTCCTTGCCATCTACAAATAATTTTCCCAATTCAAACATAGTTTATTATAAAATGGTCTTAGCATGCTAATTAATAGGCCTAATGCTAAATGTGGATTAAAAAAACATCTTGTCACAAACCTGGTTTAAACGGTCGGAGCCATATACTGTATGACAGATAAAAATAACTATATTTACTGCATTCTCAATTTCTAAAGCATTTTAGCGAAAGTATCAAAGAAAACTTATTGATAAAATAACCCAGAGAGAGAAGTAATGCGCATGGAACGGAAAAGGCTTGAATGAAACACGTTTGGCTTTAGATACAAATATCAGACAAGTGTTTGTCTCCGTTGTTTTGGTGCGCTGCCTAGAGTTTTTTTCTCATGGTCTGATTAGAACCAAGCCGGGGTTCGGAACCGGACAGAGGTCTGCTATTTGAGGAATCCTGATTTAAGCAAACTATTCTACATCCCTTAAAGATATATATTTTTCCCCCTATTTCAGCAAATGTGAAAAGAGATTAAAACATTTTAAGGGTGCTGAAAGATGAGATATTCTATCACAGATTAATAGGGCCTGAGAAAGGGGGTGAAAAGTAAAGAAATGCCTATGGTCTTGTACTCACAGTGAAAGAGTCAGTGATGAAAGATGGTGACTGGAGTCCCCAGGCCTCTTCTCCAACAGGGAGAGTAAAAGGTGTGTATAAACCACTAACAAGCATCTGGACATATCGGTTCCTCTTCACACCTAAAACCAGTCAGTCAATAAAGATCATGAATTATATAAAGCATGCAAATACAGTAAATGTGTCTGCATAGACATGTTTATGAAAACCTTTATTTGCAACTGATAAGATAGTAATAAAAAATTGAGAAGAGATAGAAAAAAATGTATTTACCTTTTGGGTCAAACTCCAAATGAATGTTGTTTCCCATCACAGAAGTGTTGTGGAGGTTTTTTACTGCATTATTTGCTGCCTTTACAGATTCAAAAATGACCTTTGCTATTCCTAAATGCTTCTTATTTTTCGGATTATATAAAACTTTCAAGTCTTGAACCTCTCCAAACTGTTTACACATTTCAGAAAGGAATTCATCTCTAATGTTGTCATTAAGCCTTGCAAATGTCAACTCCTTCGGCGCTCCAACATAATGCTCATCGACCTAAAAAAAAGGTTTATTGACTTAATATGGCATTATTTTGTAAATCCTTGGCAATGTAAAACAAACATAAGATACACTTCTGATCATTGTTTATTTACATGAATTGTATTATAACTTTATATAAAGTGTTTTGCTCAGGTCAAATTCATCCCAAATATAATGTTAAAAAAACTTTATTACAATTCCATTTTGTGATTTATAGTTCAATAAATAATATCTGCCAATAGGGATATGTATTATTAGGTCAGAACAACTAGATAGATTTAAATAGATTAAATTAGGTTAAGTAGGAAAATAACAGGTTAGTTTAGCAATAAGAAATAAAAAAAAGTAGCCTAATACATAGAACATTTTATAAAAAATATGAAGAATGTCAGTAGGCTATCAATGGGAATAAGGGTTAAATGTTTATCATTTTAAAAACAGTTTACAGAATAGACTAAACATTACACAATGCATTAATTTGATGTTGTAACGTTATCTAATACTGACCTTAAATTTGGGGACCAGGAGATTTGTTTCTTTAAATTTTGTCCAAAAACGAGTAGTTCTGGGATCTCGAACAACATCCACAGGGAAACATCCAGGATGCTGACAGACAACAATTTAGTAAGCCTCAATTGTACAATGAAAAATACAACTGTGTAAATATGATTTAAAAAATTGCATAGGTCACTAAGTTTGATAACTAAGCATTATATTAACGCTTGTTGTTCGCCTTAAAATCATACCCACCGGTGCACTGAAGTGTTGTCCATCATATCGGTACACTTTCTGACTTCCGCTGCTCAAATCCGGATCAATAATCAGTTTGTAACAACTCCAGTTTGGAGTTCCATCTTCCAGAGGATCAAAATTATTGATTTTTAATAATGTATCTAAATTGGAGAATCACAGCACACGATGAAAAGGACTGTTTCTACACAACGGAAGCTGAGTCATGAATATGTAAGTAGGCCTACATTAACACATATTTTGATACACCTTCGTTCCTTACCGTTATCTTTCCGTTGACCCTCCTTTTCGACGCTTTCGAACATGATTCGCAGTCATTGTACAATGTTAGTAAATTTCTCTTTATAGCACGTTGATTAAAAACGATAGTTCCTGTAAATGTCAGATGGCTGTTGTCAGGAGTGCACTGTAGGTCTTACATGATGTCTCCCAAGAGAAGCAGCACATCACTGCTGCACAACAGGTGGGAGGAACCTGCCGCCACACCCGCACTGTCATCAGGACATGATACAAAAAAATCACTGATTTCAGTTGATGAACAACACAAAATACACACACACACACACACATTCTAACGATCTAAATATTACATACAAATATTGCAATATAATATAACCATTCATTATTTTGAAATACAGATTGTTTTGCTCTTTAGTTTGCACTAAGTAAAAATATAGTTTATTGGCATGTTTGTTGAACAGTGGACACACTGTACTGTTGTTCTCAAACCTGTCCTGGTGGATAACCCATGTGATACTGAGTTGAATCAGGTGTGTTTGTTTAGGGAGACAAAGAAAACATGCAGTGTGGGGGTCCTCCAAGGCGGGTTTGAGACCCACTGATCTATATAATAAAAATAATATTAATAAACCTTTATATTTTTACAGGGACAGTTAGAACAACTTCTACTATCTCAGGAGGATGGTGATCATGTGTGAAATTGATTTTGTTAATGTGATTGGCACGCTGGGATTGCTGGGAACATATGGTAACAGATTACCATATGTTACTACATTTGATCTACAGTACCAGTAAGGATAAAATCTCCTGGGATGGGGAAATGTGGGTACTTTCCAGCAAAGTCACAGCATAGCTTATACATTCACCAAAAAGATGTTGTTGGAGGATGTAGGCAATGAATGGCCATGAAAATACTTTGGGTGATTATCAAACAATGCATTGCATAACCATTTCCTTTTGACATAATTGTTACATAATTTGTTGGCTTTATTATGACTATGCCTATACGAAAACAGAATTGTAACTTGATTCTTAGCCATACAATAATGACAGATATAGGGCCAGTTCAGCATAGTCCAAAATTGACCATGGCTGGACATGTTAATTTCTTTGCAACAAACTCTGTCAATATCTGTGCACAATTTTCATTTCATTTGGCCGTGCTGGCTGGTCCGTGCAGATTTGGCTACTATGACTGAAAGCAAACTAAAACACACACAAGGGGGTGTTTACACAACACTGTTTTCAACTAAAACTGAGAAAACGTTGTATGCGTTTTGGCATTTCAGGGGCCTGCATTTGCAAACTTTTTAAAATGGGTTTCAAAGTGCAGGTTTTTGAAAACGATACCATTATTGTCTTGGTGCAAACTACAAAAACATGAATTTGTGAAAACAGTGACATCATGCGCATGCATATTACGCCGATGTGTTCAGTCGCATGGTTTTTCTTTACAAAGTGGCATTGCCAACTACTAAGCAAGCATGAATATTACAAGTTTTAAATACTCAGGAAGAAAACTGGAAGTATCACCTTTAATCATAGAAGAGTCGCAAATGCGATGGCATATTGTGTTTAATATAGAAATTATTTATTATAAAAATGTACATATATTTTTTTCATACAGTGAAATTCATTTCTATATATATATATATATATATATATATGAAGAGTTCAGATGCAAAAGGATTTGCAAGAGTTCAGATTCAATTTGTGGTTAAAATGACACACAAGTACAGAAAATCGACCACCTGTTTGAATAAAATAAAGTGGAATAACAATCACCAATATCATGTTTTGTGTTTACTGCACATTTATCTCATTCTCTGTAAATGGCTATTCAAGTGCCTGTTTCGTTTTTTATATCTCGTCTTGATAAGCACTTTATATGTTTTGCTTAAAGAACTTAATTAATACATTTACAAAATTGCACCCTTCCGTTTAAGAAGCAACATGTGCACTTTTATTTTGGTTTTGGTGTGACGACGTCATAAAGGCTGCGCCGCTCTCATCTGTCTCTCAACCTTTTTTACAGTCTATGGACTCAGCACAGGTTTGTGTTTCTGAACGATTATGTATTTAAGATGTTAAAATCGATGTATTTTAAGTGAAGTGAAATTAATCAATTACATATTATTTTTAGTGATTACGTGTGGGTTGGGGAAATGATAGCCATGATGCCACGGGCTAAATTTACTGCATGGATATTTAGAAATAGTTCTTGACACACAAGTGACATATTTTTTCTTGTTTATAATTGCAATTATTACATTTAGACGCCAAAATGAAAATAATGTCATACTCACCCCATGTCGTCTTTTTCTGTGGAACATAAAATATATTTTACATCAGTATTAGTATGGTTTGTCCCGTAAATGGCTCATAAAACATGATGAGTGTTATTTGTCTGTAATTAAACTGCATTCATACTCGAGTAAATTTGGGTTTGATAGGCTGTATTCATTTAAATTTTCAACAATTTTCATTATTTTTTTTTCTCATACTTAATATCACCAAATATTCCAAAATACAGGAAAAACTCCTGCTGAAACAACTAAGATCACGTGACATCAAGATGGCGTTTATTAAAGAGGAGACTGAAGACATGAGAATTTCAGAACCATTCAGAATGACACATAAAGATGTTGAGAAACAAACAGGTTGGTTCTCAAATGTGAACTCTGTTATTTGTTTATTATTAAATTGTTGACATCTAAACGCATGTGATAATTTTGGGAAAAAAGCAGAATAAACCCACTGTCATTCACCATAGACACTGAAATACTGGGTTAAATCCAGATGTATACTCCTGTATGAGTTATACACCAATTTAAAAGATATCGAACACGAGTGTTCTTATGATACCAAAGTACTCTGAAATACTAGTAAAATTTCACAGTTCTCAGTACCCGTTTCAGTATATAGATAAAAAAATAACTATTAAAACTGTTTAATTATTATATTTAAGAATCTGACACATGCATTTCTGGTTTCAAAGTTTGTATTACCTATACTGATAAGTTAAGTCAGGAGTGTTTGATAAGGGAAATCAAACAAAATGTGTGTTGTTGGAGGTACTCGAGGGCCAAGATTGAGACCTGCTGTTCTAAATGATCATAAAATAACTGTTGCTGGTTTTTAAACTTGCTAATTATATAGTTTTATGTACAAGAACATAATAATCTGGTAGTTTTATCAGGTCTTAAAATTAGGTAAATACAACCTCAGGTAAACAACAATAAATTACATATTACACCAAGTCATTATTTATTTTAAGTCCCCCTGTGGTGAAAATCCAGTTTTAATGTTGTTTATATGTCTATGTGATGTTTTTTTAATATGCTTTAAGACAAACCATATACAAATGCATAAGTCAGCTCCATATCGCTGATGTTTCTCACCAATCACATCTATACTAGTGTACTCTAATACTATTGAGATACTACTGAGACAGGTGGGTATAGTTATAATCAAGATATTTTAAAGGGATAGTTTACCCAACAGTTTAAATTACCCCATGATTTACTCACCCTCAAGCCATCCTAAGTGTATATGACGTTCTTCTTTCAGACGAATACAATCGGAGTTATATTAAAAAATGTCCTGGCTCTTCCAAGCTTTATAATGGCCGTTTATGTTTTGAAGTCCATTTATTTTATCATGGTCCATCCTGGATAAAAATGCTCCACATGGCTCTGGGGGGTTAATGAAGGCCTTCTGAAGTAAAACAATGCATCAGTGTAAGAAAAATATCCATATTTAAAACTTTATCGCCTAAAATAACTAGCTTCCAGCAGACGGCGGTCAAGTGCGAGCGAGATAAGATGCAAGTAGCTAAACTTAACATTTTATATTTTACATTTTTTTTAGGTTATAAATGTTAAACGAATGACAAAAAAAAATAATCAGGCAAACTAATATAGTTGTCTATTTTCACAATTTTTAAATGAAAATAGGCCTATGCAATGTGACTCATGTAATGTAATAATTAGTTTACTGTCAGTGTGAGGGGATATGAAACATTAACAAAGCCATTTTCATCATGTTAGGCACAAGATTAATAATGAATGTGTACATATTGAGAATATAATACAAATTGTAGCCTTTAGTAAATTAATAAAGCTCAGCTTTAGGAGGGGAAGAGAAAGGGATAAAAAAAGAAAGAGTGATGGAGATTAGGAGCGAGCAGGTATTGACAAATAATCTACTGCCCACTGACATGGTTTTAAAGCTATTTCTTATCCTTTTTTGGTCTTCAAACGTCTTGAAATGCACATATCAGAAATAAAAAATGTGAACCCCCTACCAACTTCATGTTTAGGACCTCTTTGAGCTCCTGTCTACGGCCCTGTTTTAGGCATAAGATCAATAATGAATATGTAGCCTACATACTGTGAATGCATTTAAAAAACTTAATTACCGAGCTTTATTAGCTTTCAGTAAATAAAGGCATCTGAGAAAATCAGTTGACCCTATGTTTACTTTTTCACTGACAGACAAAAGTGAAAAGCCTTTATCAGTCAAAGCTCAGCTTTAGGAGGGTTCATTTTTTTATCAGAATTCATTTGGGTGCCCTTTCTTTTTCACATGACTGTAGCTATTTGATGTCTTTTGCTTTGTGGCATTAAACTGTGGTTAACTCTTTTTTCACCTTTTAGACCTGATGCAGCTTAAAGACGAGAGTCCAGAACTGAATGAAATGGTGGACAAAGTACAGTATGAGAAACATGATTTCATAACTGAAGATGAAAATTGCTTGCAGACTGACAATTCTTCCTCACAAAAAAGAGGTGAGGAGACTGGATCTAAAAGATCTTTTGCCTGCGAACAGTGTGGAAACTTTTTCTCTACAGCAGGAAACCTTAAAATCCATATGAGAAGTCATACTGGAGAGAAGCCTTACACATGTGATCAGTGTGGAAAGAGTTACACACGAAGCAACACCTTAAAGGATCACATGATGGTTCACACTGGAGAAAGGCCTTTCGAATGTGATCAGTGTGGAAAGAGTTACACGCGAAACAAGACCTTAATGGTTCACATGAGGATTCACACTGGAGAAAGGCCTTACACATGTAATCAGTGTGGAAAGTGTTTCATACGAAAAGACAACCTTAATTTACACATGAAAATTCACACCAGAGAGAACCATTTTATATGCCATCAGTGTGGAAAGAGTTTCAAAGACATTGAACACCTTAACAGGCATGTTATAATTCACTCCGAAGAGAAGCCCTTCAAATGTCCCCAATGTGGAAAGAAGTTTAAAATTAGTAAAAACATTAAGGCACACATGAGAAGTCACAGTGAAGAGAAGCCTTTTAAGTGTCATCAATGTGAAAAGGGTTTCCTAATAAATAAGGACCTCATAAGACACATGAGAAGTCACACTGAGGAGAGACCTTTCAAGTGCCATCAATGTGGAAAGGGATTAAAACATGAAGAATCACTTGCTTACCACATGAAAATTCACACCGGAGAGAAGCCTTTCAGCTGCTCTCAGTGTGGAAAGAGTTTCATACATAAAGGACAGCTTAATGCTCACATGAGAGTTCATACAAGAGACAACAATTTTAAATGCAAGCAATGTGGGGAGTGTTTTAAAGACAAGGATCTCTTTAAAATGCATAGAAAAGCTCACTTCCAAGAGAAGCCTTTCCCCTGTCTTCAGTGTGGAAGGAGATACAATCTCATAGGACGCCTTAAGAGTCACATGAGATCTCACGAGGGGGAATAGCCTTTCACCTTTTTTCGCCATGTGGAAAGTGGTTGATGCACAACGGACACCTTAGTTTTCACATGAGAATTTATAAAAAGAGAGAACGATTTAATATGTCAACTGTAAAGAGTTTTACAGACCAAAAACAACTTAAAAGGCACTTGCATATTCACAGAGGAGAGAAGCTTTTATATTTTTCTAAACATTTGTGTTTAACAGAAGAAAGAATGAAACTCATACAGTTTCGGAACAATATGAGGATGAGTAAAGGATGACAGAATTAATATTTAGCGAAATTATTAATTACTCACACTCATGTCTTTCCAAATCATGACTTTCATTCATATTTGAAACACATATGAGAATTGTTTTTAAATGCAATCTGCATTTTTTCAATGGACAGAAATCTCTCAAATATCATTAAAAATGAAAAATGCAATAAAGGGAAATCTATTTTTAAAAAAGGCAACAAAATCTATTCACTAATTCCTGAATTTTCTTTCTTGTACATTTAACATTTTTTAATGGTTATTTGTATGCATTTTTATGTAGCAGGGCAATGTGAAACATTTGAATAATGATTTTGGTAAAGCTTGGGTAAAAAAAATTGAACCCATTATATTTTAAAAATAAAACGGAAGATCACCATGTTAAGGAGAAATGAACAACAGTTTTGCCACTTTGTCCCTTTCAAAGCATACCAGTTAATAAATTATCAGTGTATGTATACATATATGAAATTTACTTTTATTTTGGTCTGGTGTCATGACATCATAAGGCTGCACTGTACCGCTCTCCCCTGGTTCGGACTGTAAAAAAGGTTCAACAGAGGTTTGAGGTTTTTGAACGCTCGAGAATTTAAGGTATTTAAATCTTAACAAATCGTTCAGTCTTATATCGTAACTTTTATGAGGTGCCGTGTGACGCTTTACAGTTCAGTTTTCAGTTATGGATAGCCTAGTTGCCGTTGTCTCGTTCAATTTCCAAGTTGTGACTTTAGAAATGATTAATGAATTATATGTTTGTGTCGAAGAACTGAACTATAAAGAGTATATATGAACTGATAGTTTGTCTCTTAAATGGCCCCAGATTGCTTACCATTTAATTTAATTTTCATTTATCAACACAATCAGCTGACAACATTTTGTTTTTAAATGCATAATTCTAGAATTCACTTTACAATTACATTTTTTTTAATTACATATATTGCTATTTGTAGACAGTCTTTTATGTACATATGGACGGTCTGTGATTTTAGGCTGTATTTTCAGAGGACTTTTATTTTGTCTGGTGTTATGACATCATAAGGCTGCGCCGCTCTCTGACTTCACAAAGGTTTGAGTTTTTTGAATGCATAAATATTTGAGGTGTTTAAATTGATAAACATCGTTCAATATACTCAAAGTTTTTACAAGTAATGTGAAATGAATGGATATTGTGCGAGTTTTCGTGCGATGCTTTACAGTTCAGTTTTCATTTAACCGTTAACGTTAACACTTGCCGTTTTCCGTCACTTCAGAACTTACTATTTAATCACATTACACCCATTTTATTTGTATATTTTGTCTGAAAACTGAACTAAAGCATTAACGTTACATGAACTGGTAGGTTGTTTTGTAAATAGCTATTTTAAGAGATATCTGCAAGTGCATTATTATGAATAAAGTTAGAAATTATCTTTTTTTCCCCTTCTATTTATTGTTTTCCTCATTTTTAACATGGGAAATGTCCAGACATACAGGAACAACAAACAATTGGTGAAACCTGAGAGATCCATGTGACGGTTTTCCAAGATGGCATTTATTAAAGAGGAGACTGAAGACATAAGAATTTCAAAACCATTCAGAGTGAAACATGAAGATACTGAGGAACAAAAAGGTTAGTTTTCAATTTTGAACTCAGATACTTATTTTTCATTTTTAAAATGTTGACATGTAAGCAAATAGTTTTCAAAAGTCTTGTAAATTGACAATCTGAACATATGAAGATATATTAAAGAATATGTCAAGTCATGAGTGCCACAATTAAAGCTGATTAGCTAAAAAAAATATATATATATATATATATATATATATATATATATATATATATCATAGACTCCAAAACTGTGTTTGAAATCGCCCCCTATACCCTCATTTGCTATTACCTACATTACTCCACTAAAATAGTAGTCCACTTGAAAGAGTTGATGAAAATGAGTGAGTAAATTTGGACACTGAGTGTACTGGAAGGCCTGCCGATTTTGCATAGTTTGTGCTTGCTGTTTAATAAATGATGTTTTAATAACAAATGCTGCGTCCCAATTCAAATACTATCCGTCCCAAATCGTTGTATGTTGAAATGAGTGTTTCAAAGATACCCGGATGGTCTACTATTTCCGGTCAGAATCCGAAGTGTAGATCGATGCACACTCTATGGGTGGGATATTGCCCACAACCCATCGCGCGTTGGACAAGTATTCGGTTAGAACTACACACACACACGAGTGAAAAGTGTTAAGAAACTAGATGGAGGTCGCGTGAGTCCTGCGGTTATGTAGAGAGGTTTTGGGAGTAATTATCAGTATCTAACCTGACAAATGAATTTATTCAATGTTGTCCACATTATATTGCATCTGCAGCAGCTTTGTGAATTTTTGTAAAGATATGTTTAGCCATTACCTTTTAAATGCATCATTATATTCAAGTTGCAAACACGTGGAGAGTATCTGCATGAAACACCCACGACTGACAGATGAACGTGCTCTCCGAAATGGCAGGAAATCAAATTAGATTGAATGGAGGATTTTAACTGTGACAAGATGATTGACAGGATGCACGCAGCACGCCACAGAGCTGTCCGTTAAAGATGGTGTGATAGTATGTCCTAAAGCTTGCCTACTCTTTAGCTACACACTCAAAAGTATGTACTTTTTCTTGACAAAAAGAGTACATACTTTTAGGGCGTAGCATAAGTAAGCGAATTGGGACACAGCAAAAGTTCGGGAGGAGCATGTTTAGTTAATTAACACGAGTGGAGAGCACTCAGCAATCAATGATAAGAGGTGTATAGACGTCATGCCATTTGGCGCAGCCATCTTGAGGGAATAGAAAAAGCTGGTGATAATACAGCTCGTCGCAAAATATTACTATCATCCCCGAGCTTTGCTGTGCAGTTGGATGTGATCAGATACGTGATCAAACAAAAGAAATATCTTTATACCGGAAGCTGATCTTGTATTTATTTGACATTTCTTCAAACACAGGTTGAGAAAGACAGTTTATCATACTACAGTGACAGTCAGTGTCACTGTAGTATGATAGTTACAGTGTAAAAAAGTATATAGGCATATTATTTCGTTGTTCTTGGATCAAACTAGATTCAACTAATTCATTTAAGATACACTTACATACACATGTACATACATGCGTAAGATACACATCTTGGTGGTGATTTTGTTTTGTGTTTTCCCCTATTAACTCAGTTTAAAAATGATTACAGGTAGGCCTACTATATTCATTTGGTGATAAAAATACAGTGATCAACCTTTCCGTTGATGGTTGAAAAATCCTTTCCTGCTGGAGTCCAAATCAAAGTGTTGCTGACCCATCCGAACTTGTGATACCGAGAAAGTTAGCCTGCTAAGTTTTTGTATGCTTTTAATGAAGCTCCGGTGTAGCGTGATGGGAAGTGAATAAGGTAGCTATAAAAGTCACCAAACTCAATGTCAGAAAGTTTTTCTACACATTTAATGCCTGTAAAAAGAATTTGTGGTGCTTGATATGGATCTATTATTCCTAATTCCTTTTTCCTTGTAGGCCCTATAGGCTATTTCTTTTTGTGATGCGAAAAAAAAAAAAAACGATTCTGTTCAGTAACTATATATTTCGTGCATGCGATTATATCAATACTGTAGCGCAAAGTATTGCAATATTTAGGCTAATTATAAAAATAATTATAATACAAGTATAAATGAAGAGTTCAGATGCAAAAGCCTCTAAGTGCCATTGAAATTTTCTTCTAGAATGATAATTCTTTATCAAACTTGTATATTTAAGTTCAGTAATTTCACTTAAATGGCAATGAAGATTACCTATTAATTGTCATTTAAGTGAAATTACTGAACTTAAATATACAAGCTTGATAAAAATTACCTGTATGATAATACGCTGGACCAGCACGGATTGGAAAATAAATGGACGATTTGATTTAAGCTGTAGGCGCCATCTCCTGGCGAGACGCGGGAATTCATCCAGTACGTGACTGTCACAGTGCATAATGGGTGTGGGATTGAATGAGTGAAAGAGATTGAATGGTTTCGGACACCTACAAATGGCTGTCCTCTCAAATAGTGCCCTATTTAAGGGTATAGGCGGGCAATTTCAGACACAGCCCAAGACCTGAAATGGGTGGCAGACAAAGGAGACATATTACATGAGTCTCATTCAGCTCTTGAATCAGTATATCGTGTACTTGAATTCAGGCACTGGTAAGGATGGTAAAGGACCCTGGCTGACTATTCATTGGGACATTGATAATGCTGTTTCTGGCAACCTGACAACATCCTCATTCATTGCATCACTACTGGTATTTTTGAACAACAGCAGAACTGATATCTTTCTCACATTATTTTTTAATATCATTTAAAGTACATTATGATTAATACTTGTTGTTACATATACCTGCAACATTTCAGGTGTAAATGAATTATAAATATTAGCAAGATTATGTTCTTTAACTGTTCAGTCAACATGACATCATGACTTTTGCGTAAACATACACGCCACTTTCAAGTCAAGTGGCGTGTTGTCTAAATGTCAGAGCGAAACGAAGCAAAATGTACATCTACATCTGGGGAGCGATATTTTTTTTTTTAACTAGGATGGTAGGGGAAGACTCATAAATCGTATTAACCCCAGTGACGGGTAGGTTTAGGGATGGGGTTAAGTCATACATTTATATATACAGTAATAACGTTAAGTCAACGGCGTTCATAAACATGCTAAAAATGATTGTGCGTGTTGATGGCATGCCAAAATGGAAATACGAATTGGAGTGTGATACATGCGCCATTTCAAGAGATCAGTCTGGTTTAGTGATGATTGTTTATGCTAAAACGGGAACATGGCTGGGAACCCCTGATATAAATTGTCATAAAATTATCACTGCTGCGGGTATCTACACTTGCTAATTTCCATTAATAGGATGACAGAATTAACCTTTAGCACATTGAATACAAATAGTTGTTTGATGCCTGTTGCTTTGGGGATAACTTGAATTTTTCTGATTTCTCCATTCAGACCTGATGCCGCTTAAAGAGGAGAGTCAAGAACTGAATGAAATAGAGGAGACACAATTGTTTGAGAAACATGATTTCATAACTGATGATAAACTTAGCTCACAGCCTGAACAGTATTTCTCACAAAAAAGAAGCAAGGGGGCAGGATCTAAAAGATCTTTCACCTGTCAAGAGTGTGGAAAGTCGTACACTACAGCACAAACCTTTAAATACCACATGCAAATTCACACTGGAGATAAGAATTTTACATGTGATCAGTGTGGAATGAGTTTCATACGTAAAATCACCCTTGATTTCCACATGAGACTTCACTCAGGAGAGAAGCATTTTATATGCCATCAGTGTGGAGAGAGTTTCACGTCTGTGAAACACCTGAACATTCACATGATAATGCACTCCAGAATGAAGCCCTATGATTGTTACCTATGTGGAAAGGTGTTCAGATTTAAAAAGGGCCTAAGGGAACACTTGAGAAGTCACACTGCGGAGAAGCCTTTCCGAAAAGAGAACGCTTTGAAATGTACTCGGTGTGAGAAGATTTTTACACAGAAGAAACTCTTTAACATACATAAAAATAGTCACCCTGAAGAGCAGCATTTCTCCTGTCCTGAATGTGATACGAGTTTCACATCTAAAGGAAACCTTAAGACTCACATGAGGATTCACACTGGAGAGAGACCTTACACCTGGGAAGATTTTCATACATAAAGGACACCTTAAGTATCACATGAAAATTCACAAAAGAGTGAATGATTTAAAGCCTGGGACACTTGCGGGTCGGTCGCCTGTGGTTGAGAGATCAAGCATTAACGTTTTTATTTTTATTTTATTTTAATAAAGCCACTGAACTTGGTAAAACGCAACAAATGTGTGCCACTCTTTTACTTTTTTCCAACAAAGCATATCTCTTCAACATCAATGCTAAAACATACACGTATTGAATATACAAGGTTAACAGAAATTATTCTATTATTAAATTAAATTAAGTGTTTTCCAACATTATGATGGAAATATTAATGTGTTTGTAAGCTTAATTATCATCAGGCTCTAATTTGCATACTCTCAAGCAGCAATGGAGGAAAAACATATCAGAGACAAATTTCAGGTGGATGATTTAATTTTAACATGAATTTTGGGTGACTTTAGAGCTGACGTGTCTCTGATCCACGATTCTATTTCAATTATTTAAGAGGTACAAGTATCTAATGAATAGAGCTAAGTACTAGTATCTTTTAGAAAGGCACTACCTAAAGAAGAGAATATAGTTACATAACGTATAGTTGTCAGTACACTCAGGCTTTTCTCTGGGTTATACTATGGGTAATACTAGTCGGTTACAAGATTTCAGTTTAAACGATAATGAAATTAGTTAGTTGCCAACTCCATGCCTTTAGGGGCTCTGTAAAACTTCTGTCATGGCACAGGGAAGGACATTTTTTATTTCATTTCCACTTAGTATTCAATATTATAATATAATGATTTATATTAATATATTGATATTATATTAATATAATATTATAATATAATGAATATATAATCATTGAGTGCCCTCGGTTGTTTTCGGGGTATAAATGGTTTCTTCACCAAATCGTAGAAATGTTGCTTTAAGACAAAATCTAGAATTTCAGATATTGGGCTCATTCGATCATTAGCCTTTTTTCAGCACATCATCTGACAACATTTTGTTTTTAAATACGTTGGCTATTTCAAGAATTTACTTTACATTTCCACTCTGAATGTCGTTGACATAATATTTGTCTGTAGTCTTTTATGCATGTACATTTTTGAGCATTTTCTGTGATTTTAGGCAGTATTTGTGGACGGGACTTTTATTTTGGTCTTGTGGAATGACATCATAAGACTGGACCGTTCTCCTCTGTCTCAACAAAGGTTCGAGTTTTTTAACGCCTAAGCATTTGCTGCGTTTAAATTGATACAAATCGTTAAATGCATTAATAATATGTAAACGAATTATAATATGTGGTGCCGTGTTAAGTTCAGCTTTCAGTTATTGGATAATTGCCGTTTTTCTCTTGTCTTTTAATTTTCCTTTTTCTAAATCGTGTCTTCAGTAATGATTATTTAATTATATTATACCCGTAAGAGGTAAGACTTTGCATGAACCCTGTTAGCTTGTCTATTAAATTGCTCGTTTATGATTATTTGTCTGTGAGTAAAGTGCATTCATACGCGAGTAACATATAAGCTTTGGGTTTATATTTTATATTTCATTCTGTTAATTGTCTCCTCATATTAAACATGAAAAAATGTCCAAACATGCAGGAACAAGAAACAGTTTTCAAGATGGCATTTATTAAAGAGGAGACTGAAGACATAAGTATTGCAGAACAATTCAGAGTGAAAAATGAAGATGCTGAGGATCATACAGGTTGGTTCAAAAGTAATTTATTTATTTGACCTCTAAACAAACTATTTTTGTTTTAATGATGCAGGTTAATTGTGTTGTGCTCATGTTGTCTATGTATTTCATTCACTCTTGAGTGAATGATGTGAAGTCCTCTGAAGTGTGTGACGTGTTTAGATATTACAAGCTGTTGACCACTGGTCCTTCCTTGTAGCTCTCATCTGCTAAATGTCACCTATCATCTCCACAGTTTGATCGAAAATTTCAGATCCAATGAATTCACTTAAATTGCTCTTTACACAGAGTAATAGTTCCTTTTCAAAAGAGAATCTTTTTATACCTTTTAGGTTCTAAGTTCTAACCATTGGGTTCTACATGTAGTCTAATACAGTATGTAGCTATTAGTTAAAGCTGCAGTCTATAGCTTTTTTTGGGGATAAAAATTATCCAAAATTTATATTTGAGAAAATGCATAACCAGCCAGTGTTCAAAACTATCTGCTTGCCTTTGCTCGATTCTACAGAAGCGTATTGCATTTACTTGAGGAAAAATAATCTACTCCGTTTTTCTGAATTAACGAGTTAATTATCTTAGAATTACGATTACGAAGAATTACATGATTCATGGAAAAAAGTTTTTGCTCTGTTTTTCTGAATTAATGACTTGATTATCTAAAAAAATATGAGTAACTCATTAATTCATAAAAACAGAGTGAAAAAAAAATGTTTTTCAAGAAAATATACAGTATATCTTATAATTCTGAGATAATTAACTCATTAATTCAGAAAAACAGAGTAGATTTTGTTTCCTCAAGTGAATGTGAATGCAATATAGTTTATACAACTCACATAAAGTTGATAAATCCGAGTAGTTGCAGATTTCGAACAGAGATGGCGACAAAGATGAAAAACGCCGGACTGCGAACTTTAACATACTAGTATGTACTTTTAAGGCAATATGCACTGTTTAGGTACTGAGGTGTATCTTTTGAATAGGTGCTTCCACCGTGACAGCTTTTGTAACTGTTTTCTGTGAGTGTCAGGAAACCTGACACTGAAATTTATTGAAATTAAGAGTTTGGGGGTTCTTCATTCCCACCTGTTTTTTTTGTTTGTTTTTTTGTTTTTTTAACCTGTAACTTTCAAAAACTTATTTCAAAGCCATCGCATTATTGACTTTATGGCGCTCAACCATCCAAGTACACAGATGGTCGACACTCTCAACAGGTAATATTCTTAAAATGACTATACATTTTAAATGTCAAATTTTAACTGGTTTCCTAGAAAACATGCTGTCATTTGTTTCTTAGTTTTTAAACAGAGCACGTAAGTGTGACAAGATTGGTTCAGTTGATGATACTTCTCTCTCCTCTTCTCCACTAAGCAAGTAAGTGACAGAGATATTGGATTTATAATTCATTCTGTTTGAGGATTTTCAATTATTACGTGGGTCCCTTGCAAATGCCTAGTCCACATAAAACATTAAATCTATCCCATGATGTTGTATCTCTTTATTTTAACATTACTAAAAGTAATAACATTCACAACAGCTACTTTTGACCCAAATGCTTTTACTTAAATGGCAGTGTGACTAAACTCATTTGTGTTTTTCAGACAGATGCTGTCACACCCCATCATCTGGAGAGAGAAGCTGCCACTCAGTTACACCAAAATACATAATGATGGATATAGAGACATCACAGATGACTAAATATATATTTCATTTGTCATTGTTCTATTTAACCATGTTAAGATGTGAGACCATTTATTCAGCTAATTGCATGGTTCATTCAAGGTGGTTAAAGTGCTTGAAGTATTTGAGTTTGACTATGTATAATTAGTGTTTAATTTTTGTATCACAATTACAATCTTTTCACATAAAATTAATGCTGCAGGCCATTTGATATAGATACTGAGCCATTTTGCATGGCTATGAGCATAGTATTGCTCATATGTTTCCAAGCTTTCATTTTTCATATCAATCAAAAAAAAAATCACTTTGAATGAAGAAAGCGGTATCTTTGTCATAGTATTCTAACGCAGGTCAATGGATTGATCTCTGTGAACCCTGGAGCAGCTTTGCTTGTCCTTGTTAAAGTTTCCAGAATGAATCTACTAACTTTTCGGTCTTAAAGTCAGTCCCTTGTCACCTCCTAATGGCGTAATATGTAACCTCTACTGAAGTTGTTGATAAACCGCCATCAGTTTCTCATATAAACACAAACGCTGTACAAACCCTGTAATCACTGTTAGAGCATTGTCATTTTTTTTCTACAATTTCCTTTGTCAAAAAAATAAAAAATAAAGCACTTAATTGAAACAACTTGTCAGTTTAAGTCCCCAATAAAGTATAAGATCAGACATATTTATATAATAATAATTAATTATTTCACTTTCAAAAGTGTGGTTTGTAAAAAAGGGTTCTGCTATATAATCCAATTTTGGACCAGTGATCTAAAGGACCATAAAATAACTGTTGCCGGTATCTAGGCTTGGGGTGGCGATGGCGCAGTGGATAAGACACATGCCCTTGGTGTGAGAGACCGGGGTTCGAATCCACTGTGTGACACCAATGTGTCCCTGAGCAAAACACTTAACCCCTAGTTGCTCCAGAGGCGTGCGACCTCTGACATATATAACAATTGTAAGTCGCTTTGGATAAAAGCATCAGCTAAATGAACAAATGTAAATGTAGACTTGCTTATTTGCCATTAATAATATAATTTGACTGTATTTAATTACTCAATGGGAAATATGAATAATTACTTAACTAATTATAATTAATTAAAAATATTTAGATCCGCTGTGAGAATGGTGGCACTTGAGTTTGGGTCCAGTTCTTACTATTAAGTTGATAATTAGCAAGCATATTGGCTGTTTTATTAGCATGAATAATGCACAAAATTGAGGCCCAGAAGGAAGAAAAGGAATAGTCGAATAAAGTCGTTATTTTTGTTTTGGTTTTTTTTTTTTCGCACAAAAAGTATTCTCGTTGTTTGATAAACTTATAGTTGAGCCACTGTAGTCACATGGAATATTTAAACATTTTCTTCAATGACTTTCTGGGCCGTCAAGTTTCAATCCCTTAGGGTGGTAGTGGTCCAGCTCTCAAATTTTATCAAAAATATCTTCATGTGTGTTCCAAAGGCGAACAAGGGTCTTATGGGGTTGGTACAGCATGGGGTGAGTAAATAATGACTTAATTTTCATTTTTGGGTGAACTAACCCTTTAATGCCTTAAAAAAAGTGAGAAAAAAATCCAATCTTTAAGGACATCAATTTTCTTTCCTGTCAAATCAATGTTCTTCCTTAAAATACAGGGTGCATAATTCAGGACACCCCTATGTTAAATTCCCTTAGAGGCAGGCAGATTTTTATTTTTTAAGGCCAGTTATTTCATGGATCCAGGATAATATGCATCCTGAAAAAGTCCCCTTGTCCTTTGGAATTAAAATATACCCACATCATTACATACCCTTCACCATACCTAGAGATTGGCATGGGGTACTTTCCATAAGATCATCTCTCGATGCAAATCAAACCAGCTATTAGGCTAACTAAAAGTAAAACCATGCCAATCTCTTGGTAAAGTAGATGGTTTTTATGAGAGTCTCTGCGTACAGTCCATGTGATGCACATTTTGTCACCAGAATATGAGCATTCTGTATGCACGCTGCCTGATTTTTGTATGTTATGATGTTACTCAGTGCGGTTAAACTGGGTTAACGTGAATTGTTGTTTTATTTCACCATAGACCTGGTGGTGATGAAAGTGGAGAGTCAAGAACTGGATGAAATGGAGGAGGAAGATCATCTTGAAGAAACCCTTTGCTCAAAGACTGAACGGGCGTCCTCACAAAAAAGAGCTCGGAAGGCAGGCTCTAAAAAGTGTTACATCTGTCCTCAGTGTGGCAGGAATTTCACTTATGAAAAAAGCCTTAAAAAACACGAGGCAAATCACACTGGACAATGCCCTTTTACATGCCAACAGTGTGGGAACATTTTCACTACAAATGGAAGCCTTAAAAACCACATGAGAGTTCACACTGGAGAGAAGCCTTACACGTGCGATCAGTGTGGAAAGAGTTACACACGAAGCAAGACCTTGAGGGACCACATGAGGATTCACACTGGAGAAAGGCCTTACACATGTAATCAGTGTGGGAAAAGTTACATACGAAGCAAGACCTTGAGGGATCACATGAGGATTCACACTGGAGAAAGGCCTTACGCATGTGATCAGTGTGGAAAGAGTTTCATACATAAAGTGACCCTTAATTTACACATGAAAATTCACTCCAGAGAGAACCATTTTATATGCCATCAGTGTGGAAAGAGTTTCAAAGACATTGCACGCCTTAACAGGCATGTGATAATTCACTCCGGAGAGAAGCCCTTCAAATGTCACCAATGTGGAAAGGGGTTTCAAATAAGTAACAACCTTAAGGCACACATGAAATGTCACACTGAGGAGAAGCCTTTCAAGTGCCATCAATGTGGAAAGTGTTTAAAACATGAAACATCCCTTAACTACCACATGCGACTTCACACTGGAGAGAGGCCTTTCACCTGCCCTCAGTGTGGAAAGAGTTTCATTCTTGAAGGACAGCTTAGTCGTCACATGCGATATATTCACACGGATGAGAAGCCTTTCGTGTGCCATTACTGTGGAAGGATTTGTGAAAGCAAATCAAACCTTAAGATTCACATACAAATTCACACTGGAGAAAAGCCTTTCTCCTGCCCTCAGTGCGGAAAGAGTTTCATTCATAAAGGACTCCTTAATTATCACATGAAACTTCACACTGGAGAAAAGCCTTTCAGTTGCCATCTGTGTGGTATGAGTTTCAGATATAAAGGACTTCTTAATGGTCACATGAGAAGTGTGCACACCAATGAGAAGCCTTTTACCTGTCATCACTGTGGAAGGATTTGTGAAAGCAAATCAAAACTTCAGATTCACATGCGAATTCACACTGGTGAAAGGCCTTTCTCCTGCCCTTGTGGGAAAAGCTTCGCACTTAAAGGAAACCTTACGGCTCACATGAGACTTCACACTGGAGACAGGCCTTACATGTGTGTTCAGTGTGAGAAGAGTTTTGCTTATCTAAGGCAGCTTAAAAGTCACTTGCAAACTCATTTTGGAGAGAAGTCGCAGTGTTCTGAGTGTGGCAAGAGGTTTGCAAAGATGAGCAATTTCCAAAATCATCTGCGCATTCACTCTGGACCAAGGCCATTTAATTGTAATCGGTGTAATAAAACGTTTATTTTGCCATCACACTTAGAGATACACCTGAAAAGTCATGCAGACAAAAGACCCTATTTGTGTTCTCGGTGTGGAAAGAGTTTTAAATGGCTCTGCAATTTAAGATCGCATCGGAGATTTCATGTCTGTGTGAAACCTAATTCCAGAGCAAGCTACTTGAAACGGAAGAAACAAATCCATACTGGAGAAAAACCTCACATCGTAACAAGTGACTTTCATGGGGACAATGTGATGGCGCCTTAATTGTGTTAAACAAAGCTGATGTGTTATTGTGCTACAATGTGTCATGGGTGAACATTTCCAATATTGTTGTAGTGGAGGTACTGTATCACTTTTATTCATTTTGTATCACCAAGTAAATAGTTTTACTTTCGTCATGGCTCATCTCTAGAGGCAGGTTGTGATGTGGCCCATTAAAAAATTCATCCACTTAAATACATAGACTTTTATATAAACTTCTATATCAATCCTAAATTTAACTCATAAATGTGTTCAGCATTCTGCAACACATTTTTAGTTTCTAGACTATTTTAAGTCATAAAGTAAGATGTATGTATTAAAATGTCTTGTATGGCTTCAGTTTAGTCTACATCATTTCAGCAACTAGTAAGTCTGATTGTGAACCTGTTCAGTGTTCTTTACCAGGAGGCAGGAGGATGTGTGGAGCAGTGTACTAAATTAGTGAATGTGTAAACCCTTTGATTTAAACGTGCTCATGTTAAGAAAGGCTGCTCACTGTGGAGCCGACAGTTGGAGCTTCACGTCCAGCTCTCTCTCTCTCTGGATTTAATGGGTGGAGCTAGAAGTTCCAACCACACCCTAACCTTACCAATAACCCTATCCCCTAACATTAATCATTACCCTATCCCCTAACCTTACCCATAACCCGATCCCATAACCCTATCCCCCAACATTACTCATTACCCTACCCTCTAACCTTACCCATAACCCTATCCTCTAACCTCACCCATAACCCTGTCCCCTATATATCCCTATCCTCTAACCTCACCCATAACCCTGTCCCCTAACCTTACCTATAGCACATCCCCTAATCTTACCCATAACCCTATCCTCTAACCTCACCCATAACCCTGTCCCCTATATATCCCCATCCTCTAACCTCACCCATAACCCTGTCCCCTATATATCCCTATCCTCTAACCTCACCCATAACCCTGTCCCCTATATATCCCTAGTATCCTCTAACCTCACCCATAACCCTGTCCCCTAACCTTACCTATAGCACATCCCCTAATCTTACCCATAACCCTATCCTCTAACCTCACCCATAACCCTGTCCCCTATATATCCCCATTCTCTAACCTCACCCATAACCCTGTCCCCTATATATCCCTATCCTCTAACCTCACCCATAACCCTGTCCCCTAACCTTACCTATAGCACATCCCCTAATCTTACCCATAACCATATCCTCTAACCTTGCCCATAACCCTGTCCCCTATATATCCCCATCCTCTAACCTCACCCATAACCCTATCCTCTATCCTCACCCATAACCCTATCTTCTAACCTTACCTATAACCCTTACCCATAACCCTATCCTCTAACCTCGCCCATAACCCCATCCCCTAACCTTACCCATAACCCTATCTCCTAACCTTACCCATAACCCTATCCTCTAACCTTGCCCATAATCCTATCTCCTAACCTTACCTATAACCCTGTCCCCTAACCTTACCCATAACCCTATCCCCTAACCTTACCCATAACCCTATCCTCTAACCTTGCCCATAATCCTATCTCCTAACCTTACCCATAACCCTATCATCCAACCTTGCCCATAATCCTATCTCCTAACCTTACCTATAACCCTACTCTCAAACCTCGCCCATAACCCTCTCCTCTAACCTCACCCATAACCCTCTCCTCTAACCTCACCCATAACCCTATCTCCTAACCTTAGCCATAACCCATAACCCTATCCCATAACCTTACCCATAACCCTATCCCCTAACCTTACCCATAACCTTATCCCCTAACATTACTCATTACCCTAACCCCTAACCTTACCCATAATACTATCCCCTAACCTTACACATAACCCTATCCCCTAACCTTACCCATAACCCTATCCCCTAACCTTACTTATAACCCTATCCCCTAACCTTACTTATAACCCTGTCCCCTAACCTTACTTATAACACATCCCCTAATCTTACCCAGAACCCGATTCCCTAACCTTACCCATAACCCTATCCCTAGTCTCAGCCTCAGACGTCACACCTACAGACCATTGGCTGAACGTCTGATGCATATAGAACACAAAATGGGAAACACTTCAGACGTTTTGAATTCTTCATCATCTGAATTCTACAGGATTTCCTGGAGACTATATCTTTAATAGTCCACATGGCATCAAAACTATCATGATGCCAAACCCCCTCAAGGAAGAGGAAAGCTGTCTTGTTTACAACTGTGACAATGAGCGATTACCAGGACCAACTAAGGATTTTCAAATGTATGTATGGTTCGCATTTCCATTGTTGCTGTAAACTTGGACAACATTCTTGAATGAATACTTTATTAGATGCTGGACTGTTATTGCAGTTATTGGCCAATGAAAGCTGCGATGAACTCCAGACCTTCTGCTGTCAGTCTGAATGTCTGGATATGTGAGACTACCCTATCCTTAAAAATAAATAGGTCAAAATCCACCCATTATGTCCAAAGAGGGGGATCTAGATGTCACTTGACTCTGTGAGCAGTCACTTGCATGTGAATAGCTTGTAAACTATACGGTTATGTTTGTTTTATATTTGTTGCATCTATATCATCTCTTCTCAATTCCTAACATTCTATATCAACATTTGAACGCAATAAATACTAGGCTACATTAAGGTCATTTTAAGACAACATTTTATGTGTGTGTGTGTGTGTGTGTGTGTGTTTATAGCCCGTCAATCAACATTACAGTGCAAGGTCAACAAGACATCTGGCTAAAGTGAGTTTGCATGTTTTCAGCAATTAGAATGTAAAACGTACATCACATGATAATCACAATTATATATTAATTATGTAATATTAGTTAACGCTATGAGCCAGTGACTGCCTCAGTTAAATTCATGGCCAGGAGCAGCTACTTACTCATGAGTGTTTACATCATCTCCTTAAACAGTCAATTGTCTGGCTCTACCTACTGAAAATTGTCAATTACAAATCACACCAGAATCTTCAGGTCATGAGAGAACCATCTGACTTATTTAATGCTGCTTAACTACACAGTGAAATGAAAAACAAAACTTCAAAAATAGCCAAATGAATTAAAAAAGCATTGAAAAGAAACCAAAAGAAAACACCAAAAATTATACATTGACAATCCCAAGCAGCTTGTTTCACTCTCAGATGGACACAATAGTAACATTCCAATATATTACCCATTCCCATTCCCATTACCCAATATTATTACCCAAGTACTCCTCAAGTCCATAGACAACTTAGGCAACCACATAAAGCATGACTTATCTGTTTGACTCCAAAGATGCATGAAAGACCAAGTCCAAGTCTCTGCTGAATTTTGTTTGAAAAGTCTGATGTCCAAGCAATAGTAGTAGAATAAATACAATCCAAAAATGGTGTATGGAAGAAATCAGAAATCAGAATCCAATGTGTCCCATGCAGTAGTGGAGGCCCTCTCACAATCAAATCTCCCCATGACACCTGTCCTCACTACTTCTTCTCTGCCTCTTTTAAGAAAACACTTCCTAGACAACATTCTCCCCGATGACCCCTAGTGGCCTGGGAGAAAATTACCCCGTGCGTGCGTGCGTGTGTGTGTGTGTGTGTGTGTCTGTGCGTGCGTGCGTGCGTGCGTGCGTGTGTGCGTGCGTGTGTGTGTGTGTGTGTGTGTGTGTGTGTGTGTGTGTGTGTGTGTGTGTGTGTGTGTGTGTGTGTGTGTGTGTGTGTGTGTTTAAATTGACAAAGCCACTAAACAGATCTGATTTGGATATGCTCTTTAGCTATTCTAAGCAAGGCTTGAAAATTGCTTTCTACCACAAAAATCCTTAGTCATTTCTAGATTTTTACTATTTTTGCATGTAGGCTAAATTGTACTCATTCTGTAGCCTATCAATAAAACAAAAACTGTATGTATATGAACTCATCTGGCAAATCAGGAAAATATATCAGGTTTAAAACAAACAAGGTTTGGATTTTCAGTCAGTTTTCATTGCCTATGGCACATTGGTTTCATTGTTCTTACAACAATGAAAACTGCAGTAAAAGTTTAAATGAATTGTGACAATTCCTATTTGCACTGAGCATTAAACCAGGTAGCCCATAACGGTTCAGAGGGTTTTGAGGCACTGGTTTTTACCTCCTTCACATTAACCTGACCCTGTTCAGATCACAGGAGGATAGATTCTGCCCAACGGAGACAGAATATACCAGATGAGGAAGAGTTTATTGATCAGCGATGAAGAACTACATGAAGGACATAATTACAACTACAATGAAGCACCTCCATCTGGACAACAAACTGGACATTATGTTTGGTAAAGAAAAATGTAAAAACATAACAAAGATTAATTTATAAGTACCAATAATCTGTAGTAATCTGTCAGAGGCACAGAAAACTATCATCATAAAAGTTTACAGATTAAAACGTTTTGTTTTTATTTCTCTCACAATTTCAAATGTGGCTGAATGTGACCCAGGATCCTTCAGTCTGTCTGTAGATATCAGTGTGTTGGTGTCAATGTGTTGCAATTAGTAATTTTATTTCTTTCCTACTGAAGAAATTAATACTTGTATTCAGCAAGGATGTGTTAAATTGTTTTTTTTAAAAGGTGATTGAAAAGACTTATTAATAAAAAATATTTTAATTAAATGCTTTTCTTTTTTTTTAAACTTTTTTATTCATTAATGAATCCTGATGAATATACAAAGTATATATATATATATATATATATATATATATATATATATATATATATATATATCAAATGTATTAAAAATATAATTGATATTCAAATAGTATGTTTATAATACATCAGTATTTCAAACACGATTATTTAAAGTGAATTTAAAATATACTGAATTGCATTTTGGTATATTCCTAAAAAACTATTTACACTATTACACTTTTAATAAATATGCTAATTACAAGCATACTTTAAATATATTTAAAAAATGTACTAGAAGTACACTGGTAATAAATATGCTTTTTATGATAATAATCCTTTCACGTCACCCTTCGCGTGTTGACGTCAGCCCACATTTCACACAATAGGCCTGAAGGTGGTGCCTGAGCCTCATTTAACCATTGTCATAGTTCACAAAATGGTAAACGTTGTATCCAACATGGCTGGATTAGGAAAACTTACTTTGAGAGAGGGATAAACATGAAAACATAACCCCACTAACTGAGATCAAGTCAGTTTTTATTTAAAACAAGCCTATTTGTAATACAGGGTTTCCAAAAACCTTTTAAACATTGATGTTGATAAGACATACACATAAGAAAACACCAGACAAGCTATGTGTAGCCTGAAACATAAGGAACACAATACCGGTACATTAAAAATCTTGGAATTAATTTTGCTTCCTAAATGAAAACAAAAATGAGGATACACTAGTACAGAGAACAAAAGCATAAAGTAGCAGTCAATTTGATTTCAAATGTTGAAACAGTATATGAGCATTCATAAATAGGAGCTGGCCCAAAAAAACTAATTATTATTATAAACAAGATAGCTTTCTTTACTGAGGCCTTAAAATGTGTCTGCTGATTCAGATTATTTCAAACCATTGCTTGATTTAATAAAGGATATTTTAAATTATAACCATTTATACATTTGATTTTTATGAATATTCAGAAATCTTAAATCATAATAAATGATAAATCTTCTAAATGTCATTACAATTTATGAACAACGTTACATTTCCAACAAAATAGCTTAACTCTTCAATTATTTCCCCCTCAAACTCAAAAACAATGTACAATCCTTCACTTTATGTATTATCATCACTTTAACATTTAACAATATAACAAAAACTGTTACATTATATGCTTCACATAAGTAATGTGCATTAACTGATGCCATCTGATTGTGTGAAGAACCCGGCTGTTTGTGACATCACGAGAAATTCATCTCACCAATGACCATATTTAGACTTCCTCCTTCACCTGCGCTCACTGGGCAAAATTCCAATATTTCTAGCCAACAGTTTAAGTGAAACTGAAAGAAAAAATGTCTTGTTTATTCGAATAGGTCTGAGATTATAATTATAAATAATCAACTGATTTTTCTTATTAATCTTTACACCACAAAAGGACAGCAAGATTGACAATAGGCCATCATGGTTATTAAGACACTTACCGGCTGCCCTGTAGGGATCAAAATGTATTTGAGACTTTTCTCAGTGTCTTCTCTTCGGATAATACCTTCATGAGCAACGCCATAGTCCTCATGTCTATAAAAGCTCTCCCGTGGAAAATGCTTGTTACACACCAACAATCTTGTGTCGGTAGTTGATGGGCAGCCCACTGCCTGCAGCCACAATCTAACTCTGTCAGGATCACGGGGGAGCCAGTGCAAACCTGACAAATTCTTAAACCGAGCCAAAAAACACTTGCAACCCATACTGAATTCAGAGGCAGACTGGCATCAGCTCAGTTTAAAGGAAAATGTCATGTGACAGAAAACAAATAGAAACTCTGTTCATACATGCAGAGTCCGATACTGCTTTATCTTTCTTAAAGATCACTAGCAAAGTTAATTGATCGATCAGATTATTTATTTATTTTTACTTTTTAGAGAGGAATCACACTATTTAGGAGAAATCACATTATGTCAGAAAGTACATTAAATCAGAAAGTCTGAAATGATGATTTCACGTAAAGGGATAGTTCACTTTGAAATTAGTTTTTCCATACAAGATGTAGGTGTCTTTGTTTCCATTTTAATATTTTTAGGTCAAACCGTGCACAGAGAAGTCCAGATTAAACATGATTTAATGACTCGTAAATGTAAGTACACATTGAGAGCCTAGCGGTTTGTGTGAGAAAATGAACAGTATTTATATTGTTTTTACCTCTTTTATCCACAGCCACGTCCAAATAATCTGAGGGCGCGGGAGCTTTGTGGCTGTGTTTACAAGAGGTAAAAACGATTACTATTCGTTTTTTTCACATAAACCAGTCGTTTCGTGCCTTAGGCCATCAATGTGTACTTCCATTTACGAGTCATTAAATCATGTTTAATTTGGACTTCTCTGTGCATGCTCTTTGAGGTGGTGACCTCCATTATATGACTGATAGACACTAACGGTTTGACCTAAAAATATAAAAATTGAAAATACTTAGAAACAAAGACACCTACATCTTGGATGCCCTTGAGGTAAGCCAAACCTATCAAAAATTAATTTCAAAGTATTGAAATTAAGTAAACTATTACCTTCAGTAATAGTTCAGTAGTTCATCATTGTCGTGTAAACCTAACCTCAGATAACGCCCTAATCAAACACCTCATTCAACTCATCAGCTCACTAGTAAAGACTCCAAGACCTCAGATGGGACTCCAGGACCAGGTCTAAATAACCTCCACTGGTCTAAATGATCCTTCCACCGCAGAAAACACAGTTTCATCCTATCCAGAAGTCTTGTTTGTTGTACCACCTGACATACTTTATTTACTCTCTGGAAGCCAGGCTAAATGAATGCAGTGTAAACAGTGTAAATGCCTCTGTAAATATAAAATTGTTTTATTTTCAAAGAAGACACATGGTCTATTTTTAAACGTACACATATATGTAACCCATCCACCCAGGTCCAACTCGACCTGCATGCTCCGAACGGGCCTCGATCCCGGGCCTCTGGCATGAGAATCAGGCGCTCTAACAAGGAGACTGAAGATGTTAGAGGCTCCTATTGAGATCAGAGGAGTGAGGTTTACTTGCACAGCAACTACTAGCTGGCCTCCGTTACATATACATACATGTAAAATGTTGAATGGGAGTAGGAGCAGGCTTCACTCAATAAGTTCACTTAGATTTTAAGAGTACCGGCCTGAATGATTAGAATCTATAAAGACAGGAAAGAGGCCACACTATGCATAAATTGTTTTATTTGCACAGATGCGTTTCTGCGCATGCCTTCCTCAGTGTGCAGGAAGGTTGCAGTCTTTATACATGTAAAATATTTACAGTCTTTATACATGTAAAATGTTAAAGAAAACATTATGTGGTGGGTTTTTGAGAGAAAAAAAAGTGTAGTCTTTTTACAGTTTATTTGGGCACTGTAGTCGCACTTCACCATTTGTCAATTGAAGAGCACTTGTGAGATCTCCAAACGGGCATGGGCTTGTTGTTATTTTGGAGAGCGTCCTCCCCACCATCTGCCCAAAACACATTTCTTCATCGTCAAACCTCTCTCTTCGTCATAGAGTGCCATGACTGATTCTTGCACCTGTGTGAACTGGTCGCACTTCTGATTCTGCTCCATGGTATTGTCAGACCACACACTCCAGCTTCAGGGTGTCGAACGAGTCAGAACCATAATTAAACTCGTTCTGTAATAATAACAAAAAAGAAGATCAGAAATGCACAGTACCGTCAGAATAACATAACTAATTTTCTTACCAGTTTTTCAACGTTGGAGTCTGTCTCTCTGTATTTGATGAATTCTGAGAGCCAGCCGAGCATAACCACAATCCGCGGCGTTGTTTTTGTATCCTCAGCATCACCACACTTTCCCGACAGTTTTGTTCTTGCCAAGAACCTGGGCAATCTCTCGCCAGGAGTTACAAGCCATATTCACATCTTTATAGTCTTTTAGGCTAGAGTTGTACAAATGCGGTACTTTCTGACCCCCTGACAATATCTCGTCCTCATAATTGGGTGAATTGGGATAACTTCAGGGAACACTTCAACTAAAAAAAAGCTACAAACTGTAATTGCATAAAGCCACCACATTCGGTAAGACAAACGCAGCGATCATCGTGATTAAATGTATGATACTATAAAAAACAATAGCATAACACAGATTTGTATGTTATCTTTAATTAAAGCAGTGTTTCTCAACTAGCAATCATTCAGTCAGAGCATTTGTGTTTGATCTGTGTGAATTACAGAACAGTTATTATGGCACAATTCTTTACATCTCACCCCGGACCTCACTAGATTTCAAACCCTGGTTACGGCCTTGGAGAGGGGCTGTCGCGAAGAGCACCTGTTACGGGAACCAGGTCCGGTTGTGCCAATTACGGAGCAACAAGCCAGACCTGCTCCTCGTCCTCCATGACTTTGCACAGGTCTGTGCAAGAAGGCTTACTGGGGCATACACATACTTGTTCAATTTCTTCTGTTGAAAATAAAAACTTATTGTGATGAATGTGGATAACCAAGTAGTTGCTACTAGTCCCCAATGAATTCCATAGTATATATTTTCCTACTATGGAAGTCAATGGGGGAACAGTAACTGTCTGGTTAGCCACATTCTCCAAAATATGTTATTTTGTGTTCCAAACAAGAAATAAATTAATACAGGTTTGGAACAACATTAGAGAGTATATAAGAACAGAATTTTCGATTGTGGGTGAACCATCCCTTTAAGGACAAGCTGCAGCATGTTTATAGGCTACTGTCACTTTAAGACCGGCATGCATCTGACACGCACTCACCAGTTTTTCTCTCAATATTTGCTTTCACTTTATATATAACCAAAAGTGACTAGCCTATATTATTTAAACCACATTTCAAAAATATGGTTGGCCTATAGCAATGAACCACTAAAGATAACACAAAGAAAGGCAAACTGGACTAACTACTTTTAAAACTAAGAAAACAATTTTGTGATACAGGTAACCTACCTTTTTAAAAGTTTGATGTCATTGTATTATTCCAATATATTTGTTGACAACAACTGGCATATGCTTTGGATTGTTTGTGAATTTCTAGTAATTCGTTTGAGCTTCTTTTAGCACAAGATGCTTTGTGAATGACTCTAAGATGAAAAGCATACCAACCTTTGTTATTCTCTAAAAATATCACCTAATGCATTGATGTAATAAAAAAAGAGAGAACTCCTTTCAATATATTTATGGTAGTAGCCTACCATCTAGTGGTCAACAAACAATCAGTAAGTAGTTAAAACTTCCTTAGGCTTTGTTCTTTCTTGCAGAATTACCCAGTACTTACTTCCTATAGAGAACACTCAACTATTGGTTGTGTGTCACTGACACACAACCAATAGGGTAATGTAAAAAAAAAAAAAAAAAAATGCTTAAAGAGAAGGTGGGGCTGTTTCTCATGCATGAAAAGCGGCTGACATTCTATTTGAGTGGCACATTCTGCTACATTACTGGCGTACTGAAATGGAAGGATTCTTAAGAATTATAGTCATCGGCGTCTGTGTCGTTTACATTAACGCGCAAAGTAAGTAAACCGTGAAATTGCTGCTTTATTCCTCACTAAATCCTGTCAAAAGGAGTAAAACCAAAAGGTTTGTACCACCTGTTTAGTATCTTAATCAGGTGCTAAATAAAAAAAAAAGGTTTTTGTTGTTGTTACTTTATTGTTATATAGCCTATGAGTTATTAAGGCTTGATTTTTTCATAGTACACAGAATATTCCGTAGCCTAGGCTATTTTTTTATACGTTTTATATACTAATAGTTGATAAATACTTTTTAGTATCGATAAATAGTATTTAGTATTGTAACTGATCTCAATAAAATTATTCCTCTGTCTATAGGCTACTGTAAAAAATAAAAACAGAAAATGTACTGGTAATTTTCTGCCAGGACATTATCCAGTAATTTTACGGAAATTTTCATTAACCTTTAAACCATAACCTAATCCAATGTGTAATTCAAAATCCAGGTAAAACGTCATTAAAAAACAACATGGAAAATTCCTTCATACTGACTTTTTTTTTTTTTACAGTGTACATGTATAAATATAATTATATTCCCAATAATAATAATCTGATTTCATATTTTAGGTTATCATGAATTTGGGCTTTTTGAAGCATGTGGTGATTTAGATGAAGAAGATTTTATTGTCAAATATGATGATGAACAGATGGGACATGTAGACTTCAAAGAGCAAAAAGAAATCCTCACATTACCTGACTTTGTAGGGCAAATTGAGTTTCCGCCACTGTATGAGGACGCAAAAAAAGATGTATCAATATGCAAAAATGTTGCTGGTGTGCTTAAAGAGGTGTATGCCAATTCATCTGTACCACTTGGTAAGATATAAAACAGGCATAAACAACAACAAAAATGTTTAATTAAAATGTTTGAAATTTCATATTAGAATTGGTGGCGTTTGTCTCATCAGAATCCCCCTGGAGCTCAATTTATCCCAAAAGTGAGGCACAGTTGAATGTCAAAAATGCTCTGATTTGTCATGTGACTGGATTCTTCCCTCCACCTGTCAAAGTTTCATGGACCAAGAACAATGTGAATGTGACAGATGGATCAACTGTCAGCAGATACTATCACAACAAAGATGGGACACTGAATGTATTTTCTCGACTGAGCTTCATTCCAGAGGAAGGAGATATTTACAGCTGTTCTGTGGAGCACAAAGCCCTTCAACAACCTCAAACCAGAACATGGGGTAGATATTTATTTATTATTCAGAAATATCATTTTAGAATTACATGACGAATGTCACAAATGTTTGTGTCTGTGCAGATGTAGAGATAACGGAGCCCAGCATCGGTCCATCAGTGTTCTGTGGAGTTGGGCTGGCTCTTGGGCTGCTGGGTTTGGTCACTGGAGTATTTTTCATTGCCAAAGGAAACAACTGCAATTAATTCTGATACAATAACACTGACACCAGTAGATATTCTTTTGTTTTGGTTCTCATGTGAAGTTACATGTGTATTGAAGGAAAATTAAAAATGTATTCTAATCTAACTGTAAATGCCCTTTGCACTGATTTTGCAAGGGAGATATGCTATGATATTTCAGGGTTGTATATTCACAGCAGACTGAGCAGAGGAGGTGTTATACAATAGCTAAAACAGTCTTCATAAGACGTGATATAATATTTAATTGTTGCATTTAGTGTGGTGGCTTTTAAATAGTAGCTGCATCATGGGTTGTGAGAAATCCTCATTCATTCCTTCAAAATGAATAACACTACCTTCATAGATCATATGTTTTTTTAAAAACAAATATTGATTTGTTTATCTCAAATAAAAGTGTAAATCAATTAAAAATATATATTTTTTTAAATCCCCATTGTTGATGTTATGTGTTCTGATGCTATGTGTTGGGTGCCTTAATAAGTGACATCTTATATGTAACTTATAATATATACTTAAAATAATAATAATACAGTGTATATGAAGAGTTCAGATGCAAAAGCCTCTAAATGCCATTTGAAATTTTCTTCTTTAATGATGATTTTTATCAAGCTTGTATATTTAAGTTCAGTGATTTCACTTAAATGGCAATGAAGATTACCTATTAATTGTTATTTAAGTGAAATTACTGAACTTAAATATACAAGTTTGATAAAAATCATCATTAAAGAAGAAAATTTCAAATGGCATTTAGAGGCTTTTGCATCTGAACTCTTCATATATATATATATATATATATACTGTATATATATATATATATATATACTGTATTATTATTATTTTAAGTATATATTATAAGTTACATATAACTTATAATATATATATACATACACACATAGCATATATCAGCAAAGTAAGTAAATACATTTTGTAAATTTAAAGTAAATTTTGAGAAAAGTTGAGTTTAAGTTTTCTGAAAGTACCAAAACAAAATCACTACTTTAAAATCCATCAAATTTGGCAAACACTAAGCCAAAACCAAGTATCTATAGGAAAAAAATATGTATTATTTTTTTTTCATTATATATAACTACCACAGTTGTTTTATTAACATAACGAGCCATACAGCCTAGTCCCTTTATTAACTATATACTATCTAACGCTAGGGGAAAGACCTTTTTTCCTCGAGATATTGAAGCCAAAAAATTATCTTTAATTTTGTATTGGCTGTGCCTATTGGCTGTCCTGCGGCAACTGCAGCAGCCTTTTGAGAGAGGCCCTTTGGTGACGGTCCAATGAGGGCACTTCGCGCCCATTATGTCACACTCCTGCCGAAGGAAGCGGTGATGACGTCACTTTGTAGGACAACCCGGAAGCTAGCGGCGCATGGGTTCCCTCGGTCGAAAAGTAATGCATTTTCCCCATAGACTTTTGGAAAATCGCAAAAAATAAGATCTGTGTTTAACAAAGGGTTATGACCCTTACACGTTTTGTCTAGCAAGAT
This sequence comes from Pimephales promelas, assembly GCF_016745375.1. The sequence goes on from NW_024121099.1 coordinate 53,581,906, forward strand.
AATCTTTACAAGTTAATCCAAAATTTATACATTTTTAAGCCTATATAAAGATTTAAAAAAACACAATCAGACACAATAAAGTTTAAAAAACCACAAGCAGGTTATAAATGTGTGTTCTATGTCATAGATCAAAACGTGAAAATATTTAGAGGCTTTGTTAACCACAGACCTTATTTCAGGCGATTTAGCAAAAACCCATTCAAAATTCCCATAGGCTTTAGAGCGAGGGAACCGTAATGCTAAAATGCTAACTCACTTCCGCGTTTTGGGATTTTTGACGTATTTTTGACGTATCTCTCATTTGTTTTCAGACAGACCCTTTGTTTTCGTTCAGCGGTCAGTCACGCTAAGGGCCTAGCCGCTTCGAAACAGTCGATCAGTTGAAATTCTCGAATTCGATCAAAATTGATATTTTTCAGTAAGTTTTGCCTGTAGCTCGGAATTAGCCCGTGCAAAATTCTGACACATTTTGCCAGCACGGGTCACACACACACAAACACACACATATATCTATAGATACATAGATAGATAGATGATTGGTGGTTTTTTAGGTGCTATGGAGAGTGCATTTTTAATCACAAAAAATGGTATTGGGGCAAGAACAGAAACATTCCACATTCCACCCATATATTTCTGCAACTTTTTTTGGCTGATCTAAAATCTCATGTGAGTACCCAGTCAGGAGAAACAAACAATGCCCATTTGTCAGCAAGAACTTTCACTTCAGTTTTTATAACTCTGTTGCTTTGCTTGTGGAAAAGGTCCCCATGTAATTTACTTGATCACATGTTGCTTTGTGGTTAGTTTGATGGTGGCTGAGTGGTTGATTTTCCAGTTTGTTGAGTTGCAGTACAAAACTGGATTGGCATCATTTAAGACATTTACTGTAACTGCTTTAGGACTCATTCCATCTCTCGATGCCAGTAAAACAACACTGAATGCGAAATGCGGCATAATCTTGTGATACACCTGGCCTTGTTGTTGCATACTTTGTTTGAAACAGGTAAGCTATAATCTGACTTTAATACATTTATGAAATAGTTCTATAATTTTTTTTTTTACAAAAAGAAAATTATTTAGAAAAAGTCTTTAGAAATATGTTTTTGCAAATTTAAACAGTCTGTAATAGTTATCATTATTGTTATTATTAGTATTATTACTGTTTTGGTATTAGTATTATCAAACTGTCAAAATGTTTGTTGCCCACTTGTTTTTTAGTTCATGGACATTATGGATTCGTCCTATATCTCTGCCGTGTACTTGGTTCTCTACAAAATGTTGAGGTCATCTACTCAATATATTTTGACAAAACTGAATTTCTGAGATTTAACAGTACTGAAAATAAATTTGTTGGTTACACTGAATATGCGATGAAATGGGCCGATGATTTTAATAAAAAACCTGATTGGCTACATAAGGAGTCAGAGAAATCCATTGCCGATTGCAAGCTCTATGGGCAAATCCTCACTATGTTCGAAAAAACAGGTGAGATGCATTGAATGCAAAAAAACTTTTTGAAACCCCACATGAATCACAACAGAAAATTAACCGCATCATGTCTACAGTAAAACCACAAGTCATCGTCAGGTCAGTAAGGCAGGCCAGTGGTAAAAGTCCAGCCATGTTGATCTGCAGTGCCTATGACTTCTACCCCAAACCCATTAAACTGACGTGGATGAGGGATGATAAAGCGATGACAGCTGATGTGACCTCCACTGAGGAGCTGGCTGATGGAGACTGGTACTACCAGATTCACTCCCACCTGGAATACTTTCCCAAACCCGGAGAGAAGATCTCCTGTGTCGTGGAGCACGCCAGCTCTCATAGACCCATGGTCTATCACTGGGGTAAGATGCAATGAAACTGATGACCACAAAAAACAAACTGTTGTTTCTACTATGTCTATACTTGTTCCCTTGTTGTTTTCATCTGAGACAAAACTGTTTTGTTTGATTCGTAGCCTAAACAATTTAACCAACCACAGAGGACTTTTGTTCAGACCAGCATCACTATTATTATAGTTCAGTGGTTCTCAGGTTGTTGTTGTTTTTTTAATGCCTCTCTTTGAAAGTCTTTTGAACTTATTCTTAGTATAGGATTCCTAAATGATTATGATAAAACAGATAATGATAAAACAATTAGGTCTGTCAAACGATTAATCGCATCCAAAATAAAAGTTTGTATTTACATAATATATGTGCGCACTGTGTATAATTTTATATATATATATATATATATATATATATATATATATATATATATATTAGGGCTGTGCAAAAGTTAATTGCGATTAATCGCATCCAAAATAAAAGTCTGTGTTTACATAATATATTTGTGTGTGCTGTATATAATTATTTTGTATATATAAATACCTATGCATGCATGTATATATTTAAGAATTATTTGCGGTTAAATTCTGTATATATTTATAAATACATAATCTATATTATATAAATATAAATATTTTATATATGAATAACATATTTTCTTAAATATATACATGCATGTGTGTGTATTTATATATACAAAATAATTATATACAGCACACACAAATATATTATGTAAACAGAGACTTTTATTTTGGATGCGATTAATCGTAATTAACTTTTGCACAGCCCTAATATATATATATATATATATATATATATATATATATAAATAGACACACATGTTTGTATATATTTAAGAAATATTTTCATGTATATACTGTATATAGATTTATATATAATTTATATTATGTATAAATATAAAAATTGTATATATAAATAATATTTTTTTTCTTAAATATACATGCATGTGTGTGTTCATGTATATTTAAGAAAAAAATATTATAATCGTTTGACAGCTCTAAAACAATATAAAATATAATAAAACATTTAAATAATTCCCATTTTATTTTAAAAAAAGTAACAGAATAGTGTTCGTTGCACAACAAACCATAGAATATTTCAGCACAATTTTATTTATTTTGCAGATTCATCTCTGTCAGAGTCTGACAGGAATAAGATGATAACTGGAGCTGCAGGTGTGGTTTTGGGGGTGATCATGGCAGCAGGAGGGCTGATCTACTACAAAAGAAAACACACAGGTTGGTGTGCAGACACACTCATATTCACATTTTTCAAAACAAAATTATAATAAGGCATTATAAATATCATGGTTTCTCTATTTTAATTACGTTGTAAAATACTAATTATTTCATGTTCATGTTCCTTCATTTACTAGCACATGTCATATCAGCTGGAAGTAAATACATTAGATGCTCTGAACCGCTGTAGGACTCAGTGGCACATCAGAGTGAACATTGAGTAACAGTGTATCAGCTTATTAAAGACATTGAAACCTTCCATTAGATCTTCAGAGGCAACAAACACAACCAGTTCGACTGCAATGCCTGTTTACACAACTGTTTTATTGATTGATCAAAGAGACATTCTCATGTGGTTTGCTCTATAATTGCACTTTTTGATTTTGCAAAGGTTAATTCAAATGCATCCATGCATGTTTTATGTTGATTTATCGTTTACAACCTACACTCGTAGAAAAAAAAGGGTTCATTGGGGTTCTTTATATGAAGCATTACTCAACTCCAAAGAACCTTTTATGCTAAAAAGGTTCTATAATGACAAGAAAGAAACCTTTTGGCACAAATGTTCTTTATAGGCTATTATTCATTCACATATTACATTATTCTGTAACATTTTGTAGTTGTAATTAAATTATTGTTTATTAAACTGTTGTCGTGACTTAATATCACATTTTAACCATGCTGATTTTTGGAGGAGAAAAACTGAAATGGCACTCTTCCTGTGATATTGATTAACTAGATAATATGATATAAATATATACATTTTATAACCGCCATATCTTGAATTTTGTGATCATTCGCATTCATAAATACATTTTAGGATCTTTATGTTTGTCAATAATATGAAATATTTAATCCGGAAAGGACAAGACAAATGATAATGAATGAACCCAAAAGGTTCCATTTAGAACCTTTTTCCGGGGTTCCAAATACGTAGCGCTAATAGAACCTTTTAAGGTTAGAACCTTTTCTTCTGTAGAGGATGATATCTCAGTGAAGATACATTGATAAATATGTTATGGATATTATATTTAATAAATTTGTTGTTCTATTCTAAATATTTTTTAAGGTGCACCACACATGACAGCTGAAGAAGAGAAATGAGAGAACTCCTATTGATTTTCATATAGATAAATTATAAATACATATTATGAATTTTTTATTATTTGCAACAATGTTTTACCAGCAAGATGACAACTATGGTAATGGGTTTTGGTTTCATTTAATTTTACAAACATTACAGTAAATATAAATTCATGTTGTTCTCACACAAAATGTAGTCAATTAACATGTTTCTGCCTACATTTTCTTTACATATAGCTTATAAGCATTCCGAATACCAAAATCATGGATATTTATAGTCTTTTTTAACAAATGCTTAAACGCAGCATGCAGAAATGAAGGCATATTGTTCCAAACCATGGATACAGTATAAAGCCTCTACTGCTGCAACAAAATCAGCTCAAAAGTACTGAAACAAATATTTAAAATATATTTTCAAACAGCTGATATAAACATTTTTAACTTACTGATCATTAGAGTAAGACATGGCTGATTCCAATCTCAATCAGAGACATATAGCCAGGTGTTGAAGACTTTCGATTTGGACATACACAATAAAAAGGTATTTGGATTGGTTTTGTTCAAAGCAACACAGAGGAGCAAAAAAAGAAGAAATGCCTGGACGAGGTAGTTGGACCAGGACAAGGGAGAAGGAGAGGTAGGGGGAGAGGAGTAAGAATGCGTGGAGCTGTTCAGATGTAAGAGCCGTTGTCACGGATGAAATACGAGCCACCATCATAGACCGTGTGATGAACCATATTATGAATGGTAACATGGTAACATGGTCTATCATTGAGAGAGGCTGGTGAAAGAATCAGCTTAATCTCAGAAGGTCAAACGTTGCTTCCATTATTACAGTAATAGACAATAGAATGGCCGAGTTTATACTAAAGCATGAGGAAGTTTGGCAGAATAAATTCCTGATCTCTGTAATGCATACAGAAGTATTGTTTTCACAAAAACAAAAACGAGGAAGTAAAAAATAACATTATATATATAAACCTGCCAAACCTTCTTCACACTGTGGTGGTTATCAGTTGTTATTTCTATTATTGTTCTGCAGATGGCAGCGGTATAAAAGATACAGATGACTAGAGCTTGAACAATAGGGGAGTAGGGAATGAAGGCTGCATGCCAGTTGTTTTATTTTCAGTGTGTTTTTTAAATGAACACAACACACACCATCTGAGAAGAGTCACATTATGTTGGCAACAAAGTTGAAGATTTTAAGCCTGATTTTGTAGCAACCAACTTTTTGTCCATATAATTTTAGACCATATAGGCCTATCTTATCTTACAGGCTAAATAGTATGTAAAGTCAGTAAATACATTACATAAATATAAATATATAGTTATGTGACAAATATTGTGCAATTACTAGAATGTAACAATCATTTTTGGCCTGTGATAGAAGAGCTGACAGATTAAATCTACCGTCAAAAACTACAATAACTTTCTATTAGCATGTTAAACTATTCTGATGAAAATTATGAACTTAGTAGCAATACTAATAGGCTACTAGATGTTTAAAAATACAAACAAAATATTGAATTGCAGAAACCTTAGAATTTTATTTCAATTTTGCCACCAGAGTCTGTCAAATGATCATTATTGTTTTGTTTTATAAAAACAAAAATCTACCATTAAGTTGACAAGTAGAGGGCGCTAAAAACTGAATTTTGTGAGGGCACTCAACATGCTGCAAGTAATGTGTATCTTCAACACATTGAGAAATTAGAGAAATTTTATTAAACCATATTTGACTCAGCAATTACAGCTATACATGCTATGCTATGACTTTGATTCATACGCACACTAAAAAAAAGGGTTCATTGGAGTTCTATATACTGTATGAAGCATAGAGTTCTTTACACAACTCCAAAGAACCTTTTATGGTAAAAAGGTTCTATAATGACAAGTAAGAACCCTTTTGGCACAACGGTTCTTTATAGGCTATTATTCATTCATATATTACATTATTCTGCAACATTTTGTAGTTGTAATTAAATTATTGTTTATTAAACTGTTGTAGTAACTTAATAGCCTAGCCTATCACTCTTCGTGTGATATTGATTAACTATATATATATATATATATATATATATATATAGACCATTTCACAAGATGTAAACAACACTGGTCCAGAAGCACTTCCTGTTTCAGTTTGTAACTGTTTTCTTTATTTCACGTGTAAAGAAAACATCTTAAAGATGTTTGTTTAACTTTTTGATTCAGTTTAAAATGTTCTGTTGGTTGTATTTTATCCCAGCTTTTATGTAGTGTTAAAAAACTGAAACAGGAAGTGCTTCTGGACCAGTGTTGTTTACATCTTGTGAAATGGTCTATATATATATATATATATATATATGAAGAGTTCAGATGCAAAAGCCTCTAAATGCCATTTGAAATTTTCTTCTTTAATGATGATTTTTATGAGCCTGGTTCAACCAGACTCTAGTTCATTTCATTTCCACTGAAATTGAGCGGAAGTGCGTAGGAGGGCGCAGCCAGGCTAGATTTTTATTAAACTTGTATATTTAAGTTCAGTAATTTCACCATTTAAGTGAAATTACTGAACTTAAATATACAAGTTTGATAAAAATCATCATTAAAGAAGAACATTTCAAATGGCATTTAGAGGCTTTTGCATCTGAACTCTTCATATATATATATATATATATATATATTTTCTAACACCCCCATATCTTGAATTTTGTGATCAGTCACATGCATTCACAAATACATTTTAGGGTCTTGATGTTTGTCAATAATATTTAATCCGGAAAGGACAAAACAAATGATAATGAATGAACCCAAAAGGTTCCATATAGAACCTGTTTCCTGGTTACAAAGGTTCTGTATAGAACCTTTTAGGGCTCCAAATAAGTAGCGCTGATCAACCCGTTCTCATCCTAGGTCGACATCCAACTGACGCTTTTTCGGCACCCTTTAGCGTCAATATGAGACGCGCCTCCTAGTGGTCTAACCCTAACCCTACCCCAGACCTAAACCTACCCGCGTCATCTAACTGATGCTAAAGGTTGCCATGTGCGTCGGCTTTAGATGCATGGTCAAAAGCGTCAGTTATGACGCCCTACGATGAGTGTTATCTAACTGATGCTAAAGGTTGCCATATGCATCGGATTTAGACGCATGGTTAAAAGTGTCAGTTAGATGACGCAGGATGAGAATGCGTTGCGCTGATAGAACCTTTTCTTCTCAGAGTGTATCAACCACATAGCATATAACCATATAACCAAATAGCATACCATCAACCATGACAAACAATTCTACTAATCTGACATCGACATCTCATCAATATGACCATGAATGGACAACTGAATGAATGTTCATTGTTTTAAATTAAGCAAAATATGTGAGTCGAGCAGAGGGCTGTGATGAGTAAATTTATGGATGTTTTTTTCAATTACATTTTTGGCCCTGTGGAATTTTAGAAACTAAATTCTTCTAAAATATCCTTTTCATATTTTCACTAGTTTATTTATCCTTTTTTCAAACAACAGAAGGATATCAGACATTTATTAAAATTATTTCTCATGCATGATGCACGTAGATTATAGAAACAGGAAATATAGTGTGTATTTGAGCTAAAGCAGATTTTGCAATGCAAATTTGCATGTCACCTGCACATGACAAAATAACTAACAAAAGTGTCTCTGTTGCTGTATCAGTATAACTATATCCATTTTTTCTCTTTGGCAATGAAAAATACTCCAGTGACCAAACCCAGCAGCCCAAGAGCCAGCCCAACTCCACAGAACACTGATGGACCGATGCTGGGCTCCGTTATCTCTACATCTGCACAGACACAAACATTTGTGACATTCGTCATGTAATTCTCTAATTCTAAAATGATATTTCTGAATAATAAATAAATATCTACCCCATGTTCTGGTTTGAGGTTGTTGAAGGGCTTTGTGCTCCACAGAACAGCTGTAAATATCTCCTTCCTCTGGAATGAAGCTCAGTCGAGAAATTACATTAAGTGTCCCATCTTTGTTGGGATAGTATCTGCTGACAGTTGATCCATCTGTCACATTCACATTGTTCTTGGTCCATGAAACTTTGACAGGTGGAGGGAAGAATCCAGTCACATGACAGATCAGGGCATTTTTGACATTTAATTTCACTTCGTTCCTGGGGTAAATTGAGGTATATGGGGATTCTGAAAGATATTTAGATTGTATCACTGTTTTGTTCAATAACCATATTTAATCCTAATTCTCAAACTGTATGGAGTAAAAAAAGACATCTTACCAAGAGGTTCGGATATATTAAGAGAGAGTATCCTGAGATAAGCATCTTTGCACAACAATCTAATATCAGTGGGGTTATAATTGATGCCTGAGGGTAATGTATCAATTCCAGCAATACCATATAAAATATCAGGTACCAAGAGAACTAGTTTTGCATCTTCTAAATCCACATATGCAGCCACTTCAGTCTCATAAGTGTAGAGAATTTCATTACTTCCAGCTGATCCACTGCATGATTCAATCATGCCATATTCATAATAACCTAAAGATTTCAGAATTTAAAAGATATGTTACATATTACCTAAAATATATTGTTTAACTCAAATTATTTAATTTGACCTGAAATAAAAACAATTATATATATATATATATATATATGCACTGCAAGTAAAGTGAAAATAAAATTTGTGCATTTATTTCTGTTATAAACATAATAAAACAACAACTCAAGCTTTAGCAATATTACAATGGCATATCATACAATATTGTGAATGGAGTATTGAAGGATTATCATATATTGATTGGAAAAATCAGCAAAAATTATCATTAATGAATCACATTTTAAATCACATTATTAATTCAAAGTTTAAGGATTTGTCCTAAAGCTTTTACTTACTTTGACCTTCAGTATATGGCAAATAGGCAATGAATAATGCTCCGTAAAATGACACAAGCATGTTTGTTCACAGAAGTGAGTCGGTTTTTTGGATCCTTACAGCTATGGTGCTGTGGTTAGTCATGAACTTGATATTCTGGTATTGATATGATCTTGGCTCAATTTAACCTCTCAACCACCAGAGGTCACCATCACCAGAATTTTGATCTAACTCATTATGACATTCAGTCAGTCTTGGGTCTGTTTACCACAGTGGAACTGGATTTAGGGCTGCAAGTTACTTAAATAGTTATTTACCTGGATAAAGCTATTTATTTGCGTTTCCATTTATCTCATTGATGGTTCCTGGATTGGAACAAAGCTTCCCGTTCGTACTTCTGCTTTGACATCTGCTTGTTATAGCCTATGGATTTGGATAGTTTTGCTTCATTTGAGATCTCATGCATGTTAACCACTTGTCTTAACCTGCTTACAGTTACAGTATGATGTCCTTCAATAAAAAAAAAAAATTTGTGAACTTGTGAAACTAGACTTACTTTTTGCATACTGTGAAGAATAGTCACGTGACATGTGCGTGTCCATAGCAAAAGAAAAGAAAGGATAAAATCTGATAAAACAGCATTAATCAATACTTCAACAACATTAGTCAAAGCACAATAAATGAACAACTACTACTTTTTTTTTATACCTTATCTAAATATTTAGATCATGCAATGGAAGAAAATTCTGTAGATGGTAACTTTGTGGAGTAAAAACACAAAGATATCTTACCAAGAGTTTCAGATACATTAAAGTGGAGAATTATGAAATAAGAATCTTTGCGAAAAGGTGTTAATCCAAATCAGTGGGTTAACATTTTGCAAGAGAAATTTAAGCTAAATATAGTATATACAGTGTAATATGAGAACTGTTTTCCCCTCTTCTAGATCCATGCAACACACTGTATTCAAAGACAAGTACACACAGCGGCATGACTTCAAAAACGCAGTACAACCTAGTGGTACATTTGACCGTGTTTTTGTCTGCTTTAATTGAAACAGGTAAGAGTAAATGTTATTATTATTATTATTTACAAAATGCTTTTGTGTTGATTTATTATACATTTACCAAATTTCTCCTAAGTTCTCAAAATTAAATATTGCAGAATTTTTTTTGTCTAAAATCACCATCATTAATCATCTTTAACACGTTAACACATCTGTCAAATTTAATATGTATATCATTCCTGATTAATTTTCCCCAACTACTGCAATATTCAAAGGTTCTGACTTAACGAAAATCCCACTTCTGATTCATTAATACTCATTCTGATATCTTTTTTTATGAAAATTGAAACATTGCGCCCAATTTTCATACAGTTTGGTTATATTTATTAGCTAATCTTTGTATTTTATGTCTGTTATTTTCTCTTTCTTTTCTGTTTCAGTTCATGGACATTACGGATATGTCCAAATTCTCTGTCGAACTGACTCTCAACAAAACACTGAATTTATCTACTCGGTCACCTACAACATGATAGAATATCTGAGATACAACAGCACTGAGGATATAGTTATTGGTTACACTGAATTTGGAAAGAAATGGGCAGAGGACTACAATAAAAACAAGATTTTACTCGCACAAGCAGAATTTGCTCTGAAAGATTGCAAAGAAATTGGAAAATTTATTTTCCCTTATGCAGGGACGGCAGGTGAAAGACATTTTCTTTTTATTCAGAAGTCAATATGTAAGATATTATTAGGGCCCGAGCACTAACAGTGCGAGGACCCTATTGAAACTGTTAGGATTATTTTTTTTTTTCTTTTTTCTGCAAAGTAAGTGCCATTTTCGGGGCCGCAACATGCTCAAAAACTCACCAAATTTGGCACGCATGTCAGGACTGGTGAAAAATTTCGTATTTTGTGGGTTTCGCGGATGGGCGGGGCAAAATGGCACGCTAGCGCCACCTAGAAAATTGGAAAAAAATAGCCCCTCGTCCACATTCAACCTACATGCACGAAATTTGGTGGGGACGTGTATCATATCAAGACGCACAAAAAAGCCTCAAGAACCCATACCCTAAACTCGACAGGAGGTCCGCCATTTTGAATTTGGCGGCCATTTTTGGACGATTTACACACTCCGTACTTTAACGAACTCCTCCTAGGGATTTAGTCGGATCGACTTAAAATTTCTGCTGTGCCTTCTAAAGGCATTGACGATGTAAAGTTGTGCTATCTGCGCATTTTCGTCGATGGGCGTGTCCATGGCGTCGATGATTCGCCATGAAACAGGAAGTTGTAGTAACTTGGCTGTAAATGCCCAGATCTGCACGAAATTTTACACATTTGACAAGAGTCCCGCCCTGAACAAATCTAAATGCCGACATTCACCCACAGTCATAGCGCCACCTGCTGGCAACAGGAAGTGACCTTTAACGAAGCAGCCCCCGCCGCTTGTTTGACCGACATGTACAAAATTTCTGTGGTACATCTACCATGACCAGACGTACAAAAAAGCCTCAAGAACCCATACCCTAAACTCGACAGGAAGTCCGACATTTTGAATTTGGCGCCCATTTTGGGACGATTTACACACTCCATACTTTAACGAACTCCTCCTAGGGATTTAGTCGGATCGACTTCAAATTTCTGCTGTGCCTTCTAAAGGCATTGATGATGTAAAGTTGTGCTATCTCCGCGATTTCGTCGATGGGCATGTCTGTGGCGTCGATGATTCGTCCATGAAACAGGAAGTTGTTGTAACTTCAGTGTACATCCTCAGACCTGCGCAGAAATTTTATACGTTATACAACAGTCCCTCCCTGAACACATGTACATGCCGATATTAGCCCACAGTCATAGCGCCACCTGCTGGCAACAGGAAGTGACCTTTAAAAAAGCAGCCCGGCCGGATGTACACAGCTGAGCTCCAGAATGTGCAACGCGGACGCCTCAGACTTCGACGTGCTACAGGTGCGAGGGCCCGCCCATCGCTGCTTGCAGCTTTAATTTTGTTATTGTATTTTGGTATTTGACATAATCATGTCCAACTTGGTCCAATTTGACAGTAAAACCAGAAGTAATTATCCGGTCAGACAGGGAAGCTATTGGGAATCAGAAAGCTGTTCTGGTGTGCAGTGCCTATGACTTCTACCCCAAACCCATCAAACTGACGTGGATAAGGGATGATATTGTGATGACAGCTGATGTGACCTCCACTGAGGAGCTGGCTGATGGAGACTGGTACTACCAGATTCACTCCCACCTGGAATACTTTCCCAAACCCGGAGAGAAGATCTCCTGTGTCGTGGAGCACGCCAGCTCTCATAGACCCATGGTCTATCACTGGGGTAAGAACAGAGTTATGACTCATTTAGTGTTAAAAATAAGATTGTTGCCTCACTGGACAATATGAACTGAATTTTTCTTTCACTTTACAGATCCTTCTCTATCCGAGTCTGAGAGGTCTAAGATAATTCTTGGGTCTGTGGGGCTGGTGATGGGGGTCGTGATGGCAGCCGGAGGACTGATCTACCATAAAAGAAAACACACAGGTTGGTATTCACAATTTGGTGGTGGGCTGGTGGTGTGATTAAAAAATCATCTTCCGCGTCATTATCAATTGAAATGTTGTCATTTTGTGGACGTCTACAGGCTTTTACCGACTTCCAGTTTGTTTACTTCCACTGCAAACAATGGACGGCACTGAACAACAGCCGTAACATCTGGGACTGCATCATCATTCCATACGACTCGAGAGAAACATCAACTGAGTATGAAGACTGTATGACAACAATCAGGCATCAGTCATCTAAGCCTCAACTTCTGATTGTCCATTTAATCTCATTTAATACGCAGTCAATTAAAAAGGCAATTAACTCTTTATAGTCACTGTCACTTCTCTTATGGCTATTGATTTTCTGCTTGCATCTTCAGAGCCCCTATAATGCCATTTGCTCCTGAGACTTTTGTATTCGCACAAACTTTAGTAAAAACTAGCGAGAATGAGCCAGAAATGGGCATTTTTAGAAAATTACATGCAGGTGCAAATAGTATGTTTTGCATTTCATCTGATTAAATCAGTAAACTGTTGTTATAGTAAAGACCATCAGATTTTTGAGACCATCTTGCCATTGATCTATGATGTCAAAGGCAGCATACAGGTAAAAATATTCAACGCAATCTCACGAACAATTCGTACGAATTCATATGAGTGAGTAATATGTGACTGATTCGTATAAATTCGTACGACCTCACTCGAACCATTTGTCTAAACCCCATTGATGTTTAGGTTTAGGGGCGGGGTCAGGGGGAGGTCATTTGCACAAATTCATACGAATTGCGCAAATCGTAAAATATGTATGATTTAGCAAAAAACATTTTGGCTAATTTCGGTGGAAACGCAGCTTATTTTTAGGTTTTAAGCTGCGTTTTCATCTAAATTACCCGTTGCTTTCTTCGTCAACTTATTCAACCAATCAAAATTCAGCATGAACTCAACCAATAAGCATGTTCAGTGCCCATGTACCCACAGCTATGGGGCGGCAGTGGCTCAGTGGTTCATATACTGTAGGTTGTCTACAATCTGAAAGGTTGGTGGTTCAATCCCCGGTTCCACCTGGCCAAGTGTCGAGGTGTCCATGAGCAAGACACCTAACCCCAGCTGCTGCCGACGAGCTGGATGGCGCCTTGCATGGCTGACACCGCCGTCGGTGTATGAATGAGTAAGTGAATGGGTGAATGTGAGGCAAATGTAAAGCGGCTTTGGTGACCATTGGGTCTTTGAAAGCGCTATATAAATGCAGTCCATTTACCATGTCCCACTCCTGAAAGTTCCCAAACTTTGAAAAAGTACTACCTCGCCAGTAGGGACTTTCCGAGGGGAAAATTTTTACCCGGAACCTGGTTCCTGTGGTCAACACACACAGAACCATCCCAAACTTCCTAGTTCCTGGGGAAAGTTCCTCCGGAGGAAACAATGCTTAGTCTGATGAAGATGAAGACAAAGATGAAGCTAACGCAAACAGATTATTGCTCTATTACACTATTAGTTTGTAGATGTATTGTGATAATGAACATAGTTGAGTCTGTTACCTTGAAACCAGACTTTTTGATACTTTTTGTATCTTGTAGTAGAGTGACTACTGAAACTACTGAAAGAGTAATAATAAAATATATTTTTACTTTATCTAAATGTCAACTCAAGGATAATACAGTGTTTCTGACATAGATTTTGCAATGCAAATTTGCCTCGGATCTGGGCAAATCAACACAACTACAAATATGGCATTGTTAGTGTGTCAGTGTAATGGACCGATGCTGGACACTTTTATCTATACATCTGCACAGACACAGACATTTATGTTTCGTCATGTTTTTAGAAGGAATTAGATGTGAATAATACATATGAATTTAATAAATATAATATTAGATATTATTTTTATTTAGTATGACTTAAAGGTAATTTGTTCATTCAAATTGGCTTTAAATAATGGCACTCAATAACTATAGACAACTAATAGCCTAATATTAAATGTGCATAAGTGATTTTTTTTAACGCTCACATCTTTTGTATCATAATGTAATTAAAAACATTAATAGTATACATCTTGAGACAAAACAATTGCACTGACATATTTTAAATCACTTTCAGTTAAAACATCTCAAACATGCATTTTAGTCTGCCTTGTCTGTGCCTTGTCTTGTCTTCCAGACAGTGATTGTCACACATTTTGAGATTCATTTTAAGCCTGAGTTTCCAGGGGTCTCCACAAGGAGGACATCGAGCTTGAGACTGTGAGATATCAGCATTAAGAGAATGATGCCTAAAACTGAAAATGACTCTTATTTATACAGTCAAATGAACAATGTCAATCAAACATTTAGTGACAAATTAAATATTATGTCATGTTTTGTTGTAAAAAGTTGGTCACATTCGCAAAGCTTTGGAGTCTGTAAGATTTTGTAAGATGTCTCTTATGCTCACCAAGGCTGCATTTATTTGACAAATATAATAAAAACAGGAACATCGGGGAAATATGGAAATATTATTACAAATTAAAATAACTGTTTTCATATTTTAAAATGTAATTTATTCCTGTGATGTCAAAGCTGAATTTTCAGCATCGTTACTCCAGTATTCAGAGTCACATGATCCTTCAAAACTCAGTCTAATACTGATTTGGTGTTCACGAAACATTTCTTATTAATGTTGAGAGTACACAGTAACAGTTGCAGTAACATAATAATTTTTGATATGTTTTAGCTTACCTCAAGGGCATCCAAGATGTAGGTGTCTTTGTTTCCACAGTATTTTCAATTTTGATATTTTTCGGTCAAACCGTTGTTGTCTATCAGTCATATAATGGAGGTTTAGGGGGTCCACCCTGGGTTCACCTCAAAGAACATGCACAGAGAAGTAAAAATTAAACATGATTGAATGACTCGTAAATGTAAGTTCACATTGATGACCTAAGCAACCCGGTCTCACCCCAAGACGTCATATAACTGACGTTTTGGGACGTCTTTTGACCATACGTCAATATTCGCCTTTTTAGGGCCCCCTTAAACGTCGGTAGATGAGGTTATGGGATCCTAACTCTACCCCATACCTAAACCTAACCCTAAACCTAACCCGTCACCTGACGTTAAAGGTAAAGCGTCAGTTGTATGACGGCCCGGGATCGCCATCTACCGACGTTTAAGGGAGTATTTATATTGTTTTTACCTCGTGTAACCACAGCCATGGCCAACTGATCTGACGGCACGGGCTCTTTGGTCTGCGCATGCGGTGGAAGTGATCTTCCATTTCAGCCCATTCTCACCCCCAAGGCGTCACTTAACTGACGCCTTGGGAAGCATTTGGACATGCTTCAATATCTGACGCTTTAGGCGCCCTTTAGCGTCAGTTAGATGACGCCCTAGGATCGCGTGTACCCTATCCCCACCCCACACCTAAACCTAACCGCGTCCTCTAACTGACGCTTTCCTTTAGCGTCAGTTAGATGACGCCGTAGGATCGCGTCATGTAAGTGACGCTAAAGGGCGCCTAAAACGTCAAATATTGAAGCATGGTCAAAGGTGACGCCTTGGGGTGAGAATGCGTTGTCCATTTCTACATCACTCCTTGTTTACACAGAGATTTCGGAAGTTTTACCTTTCACTAAATATATTTAGATATATTGAAATTGTCTTCCATTGCGATTTCCTGTATATCTAGATATGTTTAGATCTTCACAGTGAAAGGTAAAACTTCCGAAACACAAATTAAATCATTTTCATCCGCCTACTACTCCATATGCAGTAACGATTAACATTTCAGTGGCGGAACGATATTTTTATCCCATTCAACTGAGAATTATGCTAATTACATCTATTTTTTTTTCTTAGACCAGATCATTTAGTGAATCAATAATACTGCACTGTATTGTAGTACAAATCTAGGGTGCCTACAATCTTTTGAAAGGCAGAAAAAATTTATGACATATGCTTTTCATAAGTTTGTGTCTTTCTCTCCTTCTGTCCATCAAAAGTTTTCTCCCACAGCCCTGGGACTGGTGGCGTTGGCCTTTGATTTTAATACTGAGAGCATAATTTATGTAAGATGTTTGAATAGCTTTTTCAGTGCGGCTAGATTAAAGAGAGTTCCATGTAATGGAACAAAAAAAGCATCTGCAGATTTTATTTAAATATATTTCAAACCTCCAATGAGTTTGATAGAGTTGACAAAAGCAGAGAGAGGAAGAGTTTTGAGAACACTATTAATACATTGTATGTGTGTGTTTTCAGCGAATGCTTGCTTTGTTTTTAATACTTTCAATTCACACATTTATTTCTATAGCGCTTTGCAAGCACACACATATCGTTTCAAAGCAGCGTTACAGAAAATGCATGTGTCTACATTACAATATACAGTGATTAATTATCGGAGGTGACTGCGTCCAAGTTATGCATTTCAGAAATGTACATATACAAATCCAATATTGCACAATAATACACCCATCCATCCGTTCAATCCTACTCCTTTGAGTTAGTTGGTCACATCTATCTTTATTCTGTGCAGAAGATCAGTTTAGTTTTTGTTGATTCACAACCACAGGCCAGATTGTTAGCAGTCAATATTTGTCAGTGAGTCTTCAAGTTGCGCAACTTCTTTATTATCCCCATGCTGATGCAACAAGATCTGTTTGCTCTCTATATACGAGGGTTTAGAACATAGTTTGAAACAAATCTTTACTCATATTTCTAAGTTTAAGACTTTAAAGATAAATATTGGCAATCTGTCCTTTACAATTCAGCCTTGTGTTTGCTCAGTTGTCTCTTAGAAAAGTAAAACGATGGTAAACATGGCAACGTAGACAGCCGGTAATCCTCTTGGACACCATGTGGTGTAAAAATGCAACCCCTGCCCTCTGTGCGTGAATGTGGGGGTCTGTATGTTGTAGTATCAGTTAGTATCCATGTGAAAAAGAAGTACAGTTTAACATACTTTTAAAAAGAATAATTATTACTGAAATAATATACTTTAAAAGAATAAACGTAAGTTATCACTGAACTTACGTAGGATTTAAGTACATCTTAATATGTAAGTTTTATGTTAATATATCTATACTGTATGTAATAATATTGTATAACACACTACAGTTCAAATATAAATATAAGAAAGTACTTTACATGTGTTTTAGTACGTTAGTCAACAAATCACAATAAGCTTTTTTTAAGGATGACAAAAGATTAGTAAAACATAATGTGATTTAAAGACATTATTACAGTACACTTTACAAAAAGTGTTTTAAGAAACAGTCATAAAAGTGTACTCTCACTTTAGGTGACCTTTTATTTCAGTAATATTATATTATCTGCAAGTACAGTTTTTTATAATATACTTTTAAGAATTGAAGTACACCACAAATGCACATCAAATTAAGGACACTTCTTTTTCACACTTCAACGATATGGTCATGATGAGGCTTTTCTTCACTTTTGTAAGTATGTGTCTGTTCATGTAACAATGTCTGATTCATTAAAGGGTTAGTTCATCTAAAAATGAAAATTCTTAATTAATTAATAATAATAATTAGTTACTCGCTCTCATACCGTTTCAAACTTGTAAGACTTTCTTTTATCTTCGAAACACAAATGAAGATATTTTTGATGAAATCTGAGAGCTTTCTGTCCCTCCATTGACAGCTACGCAACTACCACTTTGAGGCTTCAAAAAGTTCATTAAAAGAACGTAAAACGAATCTGTATGAATTGAATGGTTTAGTCCAAAGAATTTTAAGTGACTTGATCGCTTTATACAGTATGATGATCAGATTTAATTTAGTCTTTTATTCACATATAAACATTGATCAGCGAACCGAAGCTCAGCCAGTTTGTTCTCGCTGCTTGGTGCGCGAGAACAAACCTGTTGTGGAAGCTCAAACTTGCAGTGTAACACGAGAATGAACTTCATTGGTTCTTGCAGAAGCTCAAACTTGCTGCGTAACACGAGAAACAACTTCATTGGTTCTTGCAGAAGCTCAAACTTGCTGCGTAACACGAGAATCAACTTCATTGGTTCTCGCACATCAAAGCTAACATGCTTGAGCTTCTATTTACCACAAGTGATGTGTGCGTTGATCAATGTTTATACACTGTAAAACCTGATGAGTTAGTTCAACTCAAACCGTTTAAGGAAACCGATTGCCTTAAATCATTTAAGTTTATTAACTCAAACAATTTAAGCATAAAAAATATTTGATTTGTTTCCAAGTAACTCAATAACTTATTGTTAAGATAACTTGGGTAAATAAAGTTAATAATGAGTTACTATAACTTAAATCTATGAAGTACACTGTAAACCCGAATAAGTTGGCAGAACTCAAATCACTTTTAATAGTATAAACTTAGTTAGCTTTAAAAGCTAATCTGCTGACATAGTAAATGCTAACTTAAAATATATCAGTTCTGTGAATTTGAAAGAAAAAGAAAGTGCTAAATACTCATAAAAATTAATTTGACTGAACTAATTGATTGAATTTAAGTTTGTCCTACTCAAACCAATTAATTATTTTGACCGTTAGGGTTTACAGTGCATGAATAAAAGACTATAATCTTTTCATCATATAAAGTGATCGAATCTCTTCAGAAAATTTGGACTAAACCGTTTTTATTTCATATTTATGGATTAGTTTTACGATCTCTTAAGTTTTTGAAGCTTCAAAGTGGTAGTTGAGTTGTGTATAGCTGTCAATGGAGGGACAGAAAGCTCTCAGATTTCATCAAAAAGATCTTCATTTGTGTTCCAAAAAATGAACGAAAGTTTGGAACTGCATGAGGGTGATTAATTAATGATAGAGTTTTCATTTTTGGGTGAACTAGCCCTTTAATTCATCATTCTTTTGAATCAGATGTTTTCAATGAATAGTGGATTCAGCTCACAAAACCCGTCGGATTATTGGTGCATAAATAAAACTGATCACTGACTCAATTATTTATTCGAAATGTTTAATATCTAACAGGAGGGGGAGATTATCAGTGAGTAATGACTTAAATTTCAGGCTATCCCTCAAATAAAACCCCAATAAGGCTTAAGAAGATAAGAAATATTGCAGAAGAGTCACTTTAATGGTGCTTTTGTGTTCCTTTGGAAGTTGAAAGCTTCAGTGCCTGTTCATTTTAATGACTATTAAAAAAAGTACCTGCATAAATTCAGAATTTCTAATTTCCACAGAAGAAAGAAAGTCATACAGGTCTAAAAACCTTTTCATTTTTAGGTCAAAGTATTTCTCAAACTTGAATGTTCTCTTGTTCCTCAGTGATAATAATATGCATAAAGAAACATGCACACAGAATGGAGCAGGTGGAGAGCTAATCTAATATATCAGGTTTTTTTTCATTAGGTTGAGCTCTTTTGAATCAGCTCATTTGTAGCCTGTTCATTGAGCTGCTATACCTCCAAGTGTGAAGTGTCCAACTGTGGGACCAAATGAAAGAGACACTATGAAGAGGGAGGGGGAGGGGGGTGACAGAGAGAAATGTTGAGAAAGTTGGAACGAGGTGGCGTTCAAGAGTGATCTGAAGGGAAAGCAAAAGACTGAATGACTGATAAAGGGAGACAGAGTTACACCAAGCATTCGCATGTGCCCGTATGTACGCGTATGGCAGAGAGAAAGAGCGAGCGCTGAGAGCGGTACGCTATGATGGTATTGTTTTTGTGACAGAGATCAGTGGCTGGCTCAATGTGTTTTATTTGCAGTGGGGCTGCTCTCCCAGGCTAATAAAATGTGAAGCTCCCGCTGCCTGCAGTGGCATGCTGTGCACAGCGGGAGGCAGGGCTTTTTTGTGTTCCCCTGCCCAAATTATGGAACCGTCAATACCCTCCCTGGATCCCGTCAATAGAACCACGCTTTGTGACTGATGGGAGACCAACTTCAAGGCTATCCTGAAAAAAAAAAAAAACGAAAAAGAGAAAACAGAGAGAGAGAGAGAGAGAGAGAGAGAGAGAGAGAGAGAGAGAGAGAGAGAGAGAGAGAGAGAGAGAGAGAAGAAAAACTTGACCTGCTTTTTCCCAAATATGGTCTTTAGTACAATCTGACATAGAGGGTTGTTTTTTGGGATCGTCTGGGCCTTTGTGAAGACTGAGGCGCTCAATAGAGCAACAAACCATTGCTATCGTTTCACTTTCTAAACCATGTGGGAGGGTACGCACTGCCATCATCACTGTTGTTGACTTGCCTTGATCTGAATGGTGACATACCCTCAGGGTGAAGTCTGAGACATTAAACGCACTGTTGCTGTGTTAGCGTTAGCATGCATTACTCATGAAACCTGAAAGGGATTTTCCAGAGTATTCGTAGACTCTCTGTTTTATCGTTTTGATGGAAGGGGGCTATGGGGGATATTTGTTGTGGGTTTGTAAAGCTAATTAGCAATAAGCAGACATTTGATTGGGATAATTATCCACAGTTACAAGCACCATGTAAACTTAAGAACAGGCCAGCCTGCGTTATGATTCACAGGGTCCATTGAGCAAGGATGTGTTCATTCGGTCAAAAGTGACAGTAAAGGTGTACAAAAGATTTCGGTAACACTTTCCTTGTTAAACATGTTACGGTACAGTTAAATCTAGTTAATAACTATAAATTATGCATAATTACATGCAACTAACCTTAAAGCAAACCCTAATCCTAACCCTATAACCATTTAGTAACATGTAGTTAATTATTATTACTCAGTGCAGTGTAACCAAGATTTCAAATTAAAATAAATGCTGTTCTCTTTAACCTTTTGGGCCCTATTATAATGATCTGAAAGTATCAAAGGCGTAACGCAAGTAACTTTGCGGCAGATCTCGACGCAAATCTAAAATGGGTGGCTTGAAGTAGCTACATTACTCATAGGTGTGGTTTGGGCTTAACGTGAAATAAAGCAATCAGAGCGTCATCTCACATTCCCTTTAAAAGCAGGCACGCTTGTTTCGTGGCGGATTGCTATTATAATGGCGGATTTGCCAGGATCACGCCATGAGTGGTTCACGTCCAACATTCTCTTCAGGGCCAAAAAAGACAGAGAAGTGACATTAAATGGGGATGGGAGAAACCTACCCAAGTTAGCTTTAGTTAAACAGGCGTGTACACTCTCAGAAAAAAAGGTACGAAAGCTGTCACTGGGGCGGTACCTTTTCATAAGGTACACTTTTGTACCTAAAGGGTGCATATTGGTACCTTCATGGTACATTTTGTACAATTATGGTACCAATATGCACCCTTTAGGTACAAAAGTGTACCTTTTTGAAAAGGTACCGCCCCAGTGACAGGTTTTGTATCTTTTTTTCTGACAGTGTAATAATTTGGGTAAATGTGACTATTTTTTTTACATCCTCATGGACACCACAATGATTTCCCTCGTGTGGTAATATTTTTTCCTTGGAATTGTGTATAGTTTGCAAAAATGGAAACTGCTGAGTCTGTGTAGATGAGAGAAGAAAACATGCGCATTGTGCACACGCTACATTATGGCCAAGCATGCGCGCTTAAAAGAGCATTTCACACATTTCAACATTAATTTTATTTAAAGTGGATCATATATAGTCGAAATGTAAAATAATTTTTGAATTTGGTGCCCTCTTGACTGAGAAAAGACAACTCCCACAATTCATTGCACAGCTCCGCAAGCCACACCCACTAATCCGGAACTGCACGCACATCAGAGAAATCACTCTTCCGTCTACAAGGCTAACGTTAGCTGCCAGCAGAGCATAAAATGAGGAGCGACGACGGCAAAAAAACAGAGAGAGAGAGAGAGAAACAGGCCTGATTTTATGATGTGTTTTGTTTCTGTTGTGAGTAACGCTACAGCAGTCGTAAATGAGTTTTGTGTTTGTTAATTTTACTATTAAAATCTTTAAATGTTCGCTGTTCCCACCTCTTTCTTCCCACAACAACAAACCCTGTTAACGTTACATTGGCAAACTCATTAGTGAATTACTCCTCGTTTGTATTTATTTCTATATGGTGAATTACTGCATGATACCTGGATGTTCAGTCAGGCGAAACTAGGATGGTTCACATCACAACACAAACATCCGTGTGCTCGTCTGATTCAGAGCTTTCGTTCAGGAGAAATTGGCATCGTTGAAATTCTCTGCAGCAGACGGACTCTATCTGTGTTTGTAGTTCACAGCGAGAGCACCGGTACCAGCAGTCCGCCTCAGATCGAGCCAGACCGGGCTCCTCGACCGCGACAGGCAGCCGCCTCCTGTTCCTCCATCAGCCTCAGCTGCTCTTCACTATATTGCGGCTATATAAAGACAGCCAGAAACATCGGATTCGAGCAGCAGACTTTTCTAAATCCTCTTCTTCCATATCATGTTTAGTTTCTTCCATCATTATCATACTTTCTATCTCCACAGGGCTTGTTAGCTTAAGCCTAGTTCACACTACGTGATTTTAAGCCCGATTTAAGCCCGATTTGCAAATCGTTGAGTCGCCGACAAGTCAGGGTGTTATCGCGTGCAAATCGCGGGCGATTAGCGGACGATTAACGCTCGCCAATCCGTTAGTGTGAAAGAGCCAACAAAGCATCAAAGACAGCTCGCAGACACCTCGCAGACAGGTCACCGAGCTCAGAAAAATATCTAGCATGCTAGATATCTCGAGCAGTCGCGCGACTCAATCTTAGTGATGTCATGAGTACAGCCAATCATAGCAACGCATGGGTTGTTGAGGACACCAGGTAAATCTTACTTTTTCTTTTCTTTTTTGCATTTTTTTTTCTCAGAGCAGATCGTCGAGCAAACAGTGTGCAGCACTAGTTTCTGTCTGACGTCCATATTCGCGTGTTGTGTTCTTCTCTGCATTTTCGCGTAATTTCTGGTTTGTTTTATTGCGTGGTTTTTCGTGACAAAACATGGTTTCTAGACCAGATAGAATCGTGTTGTTGTCAACTCGTTATTTATTTGATTATTTTCAAGATTTAGACCGTACTATAGTACTGAAACAGCTCTCATTGAGTCACAAATGATATGCTCTTATCATCCGATCGTGGTTGTATCTCTATGTAGTGCATTGTTAACTCGTGTAGTGAGTTACCTCCTGTTGTGGATCAATCACGTTGTGTTGTGTGGTGTGAACAGCTAAACAACTTGAACACTCCTATTTCACTGAGAGCAAGTCATGTAGTGTGAACTGCACAGTTCAGCCCGATGTTTTAAAATCATGTTGTGTGAACTAGGCTTTAGCTTCCAAACAAGATGGCTGATATTGATTCAGTATCTGCAAGTGAAGTCCCACCCACTGATCTGTAATAGGCCTGTAGAGTGAGTGGGTCCCACACCCTTGAATAATAATGAGCTAATGTTTGTAGTCTCTACACTAATGAAATATGACTTCCTGCTTATTGTGACGCAAAATGGCGATTTTTATGTCATAATAAGCAGGAAGTGAAACACTTAAATAATTATTTATCCCATCTCAGGGGAAAATAAGGGAAGACCATTCAGAAATCTGACTGGGTTTCTAAAGATACAAAGCTTAATGCAAATGGGTGAAGTGTCCCTTTAAAATAGCATCTGAATAAAGCGCCACTGACTTGCAAACTGCAAAAGGAACACTATAAGAACGTTGAACGTTTGCCCCGCAACACACCTCCTCTTTTTGCTGAACCGCCCCCGGGAGCGGAAGTTCATTTCCTAATTTACCCACTTGTGTCTGTGGAGGGAAAAGTCTGTTGTGTGTTGGGTGCAAAATAGCAATGATATATGCATCGGTGTACAAAGTCAATTGCGCTGGGTGCAAGATAGGCCCCTTCATCTCTTTTCATCTATTCATCAAAGAATCCTAAAAAAAATCTATAGTTTCCAAAAAAAAAAATATTAAGAAACCCAACAGTTGATTATAATAAGAGCACCAAATCAGAATATTATGATTTCTGAAGGATCATGTGACCCTGTCTGGAGTAATGATGCTGAATATGTACAGTATTAAAATAAAAACACTTATTTTAATTGAGGAATGCAATAATAAATGCATCCTTGGTGAGCATAATAACAAACAAATAAATCTAATGAGTCCAGACTTTTGAACAGTAGTGTATGGTTTCTTCTTTACTGTGTGAAATGTGGTTCTGATGTACTCTATAATATATACT
This sequence comes from Pimephales promelas, assembly GCF_016745375.1. The sequence goes on from NW_024121099.1 coordinate 53,606,563, forward strand.
GGTGATACAAAATGCTAAAATATGGAACTTTGTGTACTATCTTTATTATTTAGCTATATAACCATATATAATGCAAATTTGAAGTTTGTATTCTGTCATGTTTTGATCCAATCTAAAATGGTACAGAGGTCAGAGTTCACCAGACATGAACTTTGGTAGATTCCCACTCTCTCATATGAGCTATAATTAGGACTCGTGAGCTTATAGCCACCAACTGGCACAATAGAAGTCAATCAAATAGCAAATTTAACCCTTTGGTGACAGTTCAGAGGAAAAATCCATCTTTTCTTCTGGATCCTTCACCCCAAAGAATTCTGTAGAGCGGGAGAAACATCACAGTGAATTATTAAACATCAAGTACAGAAAAAAACAAGTAAACTCGTCTGTCCTCCCTCTCTAAACCCCCCCAAAAAAGAAGAAAAAGTGAAACTTTTTCTCTTCAGTTTGAAGTTGGAACTTCAAGTCATTTTTGTGGCTGTTCAAACGATCGGGAACACGGAGCGTTTGCTGGATTCCTGTGTGCGCATTCAAAAGCCACCTCCCTCAGAAGTGCCACCTAGCAGCGTGCTAGAGCGGGAACCTCGTGCAGCGCGAGGATTCAGATATGCTAATTGATCAGCGGGGTAGCTCTGAGCATCGCTGCAACCTGCTTTAAATAGACAGCTGCTTCCCTCTGTATTCCCCCAAACTCCTTTCCTTCTTCTCTCCGTTTCTCCCTCATCCTCCCCACTTCAGAAATCTCCTCCTCCTCTCACACACTTGCCCGTCTCCTCACTTTCACTCGCTTTTAGTTTTGCATTGGAGCAAACAGCAGTAAATTAACAAGAAGAAGTGATGAATTGACTTTTGGGCAAAGAGAAATGGAAGGGAATTAAGGGAGAAGGACAACAAAAATGCAGAGGCTGTTTGTCTGAGAGTGAGAAAGGGCCTCCGCCGGCTCTTTATGCCAGCTACGGCAGCATTAGCGCTAAGTCCCGCGCTTCTTTTTTTCTCCTTGTCCGGGGCTCATGCTGAGCAGGAACCTGAGCTGATTGGGTTTCATTCACAGGTCTCTGAGTCGGCAGTAAATTTGGCCGGGGGTTCCCTGAGGGCCCCCCTCGACACCTCGTCTCCAGCTGGCTGAGCGCGATTGTTGAGGAGCTGAGGAGTCACGTTGAGGTCATTCACTATGGTATACTACTAAGCTAACTCGCCTCGCTCCTTTCTCTGTCTCTTTCTTCCTCTTCTCTTTCCTCACTTCCCTCCTGCAGGTTGCTAAGGCCTGGTATTTGCTCTCCGTGGCCAGGCTGTAATGACAGCCACGGTGCCCCTGCTGCTTCTCGGCTAGCGTTTCTCTTTGTGCTGCTAGTGGTTATTGGGAGTGAGAGGGCAAGAAAAGGTGATGGCTTACAAACACACACACAATTGCACATTCGCACACACATTGGCATTCACAGCTTTTGGACCAATTGTGCAGGCCCAACTCATTGGTATCATTTTAAAAATATATGTTAGTTTGCTATAACCAATTATTTATCTTTTTATTATTTTTTATTAATTAGTGCTGTCAAATCGATTAATCATGGTAAGAAAGTTTGTGTTTATATACTATATGTGTGTATTGTGTTATATAAACAAACATATATAATAAAAACAAACTTTTATGTTAGAAACGATTAATCGCGGTTAATAGATTTCACAGCACTAATATTAAAATAACAATGAAAAACATAAAATATCTATTTAATTTGAATATAGCTGTATTTAATATTTTAATGAAATAAAGTTCAACAAGGAGAGGAGCTGCACACATAATCATTTTTCATGCAAAAAACTATATTTCGTCATCACTATCAATGATGTTTTAATGAAATAATCAAACAAATTAATGTAGTTTTGAATGTGGAAAACTTCTTGTTGGTAAGCAATTCTGTTGTCAGATATTTTTGTACAATGAATAATAAATGACCGGCAACTGATCAGGGTTATTACAGTAAACTCAAACAAAAACCATTAAAAAAACAAACATTTTGAACCAAAAAATGTCAAAACTTTATAAAACACACAACAGCACAATAAAAATGTAAAAAAAAAATATATATATATATTATATATATAAAAATGAAAATAGGTCTGTCAAATGATTAATCGTGATTAATCGCATCCAAAATAAAAGTTTGTGTTTACATGATATGGGTGCACTGTGTATAATTACACGCATGCTTGTATATATTTGAGAAATATTTCCATGTTGTATATAGATTTATATATAATTTATATTGTATATAAATATAAATATTTTATATATAAATTTTTTTTCTTAAATATACATGCATTTGTGTGTATTTATATATATAAAATAATAAAAAAATAAAATATTTTTATTTATGCCCTAAATAAAAATTGAAATTAAAATATTCATAAAAACTATAATAGAATCTCATTGATACTAAAATTACACAGCACAACTGTTTTCCTTCATATTTCACATCTATACACTTTCATCTCTTTCATAAGTTCAAAACAATATTTCATGTCCATTTAAGCATGAGCCACTCTCAAAGGGGTCTTGTATCATCCTTAAAGGTTTTATTTTGCAAGCTGTCTGCATCCCTTTAATAACTTCTTTTTTTTTAACCTCTTTGACAAGTTTCAAATGTAATTTGTATGGACAGACTGTTTTTAGACTGCTGTGTCCTCTTCAGGGGATCTCCACCCTAAGGCACATACAGTGTATATAAATGTTCCCATTGAGAGAGGGGCTTGACTGTTTATGATCCTCAGAGGGACAGATGCTCATTCAAAAAAGCCCAATCAACACAGCCATCATATCACACCTCCTCTAAATACAGCAGCACTTAAAAAAGGGGGCAAACACCAGCCATAAAACCCCTAATGACAACACTAATAAAACTACAAAGACATGAAAGAGCCGGCCAAAGCCTGCAGTGCAGTTCCTTCCTGCTTCTGTGTCTACTGAGGACAGAGAGAGCAAAAGAGACCGGACAAGTGTGTGCATGAATGTTTTCGTGCTTTCTGACCATCTGAATAGTTGTTGCAGGATAATTGTTAGAACATTAATGTGTACACAGCTTAAATCAAATGGGGGTTACACAATGAGTGAACGACATCAAAGCAATCCTATATAATTCCGCTTTATCTGTTTTACTGTTTAGTTCAAACAGAAGAGAGTCTTTTGCTCCATCTCTAATTGTCCACATAGCATAATTTCCTCCTTTTAAAAAAAAAAAAAAAGAATACAAAGAACATAACAGATGCCTTGTTGGTCTCTGCAGTGACTTTCCCCTGGTGAGTCTTTAACAAGGCTCCAGATATTAAAAAGGAGTGCAGTTTTCTTGACTTGGGCCAAGTCTTTTTCTGTGCATGGCAAAGAGCCACAGAAGCTGTGCTTTGTTCCATGAGAGCGGGGCACAATTATGTGTGTCATTGTGTGTGTGTGCCTGGACCATGCTTTTTCAGAAAACATTTGCATGCCTGATAAACAGCAGCATTTAACAACTTTCTAGCCTTTGTAGTAGAAAAAAGGGAGAAATAAATATCATATCTTTAAACTAAACAGAATTTCATTCACTTTGAGTTTCAATCCTCTGATGTGAGTCATTGGGGACAGACAGACAAAAACCTCAAAACACCCCATAATTACAATATGCAAAATACAGATTTTCCCATTAGAAGCTAAACTTGACACCAATTAGAAATGAGATTCAAGAAAATCTCTTATCATTATAATACGCTTTGATAAGGACCCACTAAACAATGAAACTAATCCCATGGTGGTTCAAAAAGGATTGATTACTGGCAAATATTTCAATTTTACATTCATGCCAGGAAAACATTTTCGTAGTGACTCAAGAGGTATGAAAATGATCTGCTTATTTAAGAGACACGTGAACAGACACATTTGGGCTTCTTATCGCGTTTCTAAAGGATTTTTCTTTCGTGCAAAGTGTCAAATGTGTAAAAAAAAAAAAAAAAAACCTCACACACAGCAAAGGACTCTAAACAGTGCAATTAGCTTGAAGAGCCTCAATGGCCTGCAGCATTGAAGCTCCTGAGTGTATTGTGCATGTGTATGTGTGTGACATTGTTAATGACGGCACTTAGGAGATCAGAGAAAGAATAGATGTATGAGATACACAAAACTAAAGGTGATAATGGAAACCGCTCGACCGTTTAAAGATGCATCACTGCTTCAAAGACGGGTGTGTGTGGACAGGACAGACATTTGACCTTCCAACTTAGTTATGTAAGAGACTAATCTGGAGTTTAATGTGAGCCATTTTACATGTAGCCTATAGCTGATATACTTTGGCAGCAAAATATATCTAAGCCACACTTCAAAATGAACAGCACAAGCATTTAGCCAAAAATGATGTTTTGAAAGTATAAAGGTTTGAAGAAGTTTGAAGAAATTATATTAAAACATTAAATTCACCATTTAAAACAAGAAAAATATCTGTTTTTTGTGATTTTTTATAGCTGACAGTCACAAATATACATTTTTTAATGATAAATGTTTAAACAAGTTTAAAGAAATTATAAATTACTGTTTGTGAAACCTTGCTCATAGTCAATTTGATGAATATTACTTTGCAGGAGCATCTGTGTGTGTTTTTGCTGGTTAGTTATACATCCCTGCACAAACCACTGTTAATTTTAACAGAAAGCAAGCTGTATTTGTGAATTGGCATGGCAGCCATTATAAATAACTGCCTGACCTAATATAGCAAAATTCTGTGTTTGGACAAACCATATCTTGGACAGATTAAAATGGATCTAACTTAAACACCTCTGATTGGACTTTGGGTTTACAAAATCAACAGATATGTTTGTGATTGGCTACACTGCTCAACGCTGCAAAACACGTTGTAAATAGAAACCTTTTGATCAGAGCGCAAAGACAGAGCATTTGTCAACTGTAGACTCAATAGATCATTACTTCAAAAGTCTTTAAGCTGATACTACTAGCTAAAATATTTTGTTTTATAGCTTTCCATTTGGTTATGAAAATTCACTGAAATTGATAAGCAGGCCTGGTCAATAATTATATGATAACTTAAGGAACAACAAAAAAAAAATGTTTGCATCATTCTTCTCATATTTTATTCAAATAAAGATTGATTATACTTTTTTAGGATCAAAAGTTTGGGATCCCCTACAATGAAAGACTAGACAATAGCTAAGTGAAGATAATTAAAAAAAAATCTAAAAATCATTTTTTCTACACAGATAAAAATGCAGTAAAATTAGTTAGTTCTGAGGAATTAAAAAAAAAATGATGCCAATTTCTTTCTTTTTTTCAAAACTAACTTGCATATTTTACAGTCTTAGTGTAAGGGATCTTCAACTTTGTTATGCTAGGACCCACATAAAAAGTCTCATCAATCTCACAATTGTTACATAAACTAGCAATTGCAAGTGATAAATTCCAAATTGTGAGATATAAACGGGGAGATATAAAAATAAAAAATAGGGAGATATAAAATCTCAATTGCGAGAAAAAAATTCTAAATTGTGAGATTAAAAAGTCACAATTACCTTATTATTTTTTTTTTCATTATTATTATTATTATTATTATTATGTGGTAGAAACAAGCTTCCATATGTTGCAGTTGTTTGACTTGATAAGAAAGGCTTCAGTTTTATGGCCTCACTTTGTCTGGGCTACTGTCTGCTGTCTTGCTGTTTGATCAGTGTTGGAGAAGCTGTAAAAAGTATCATTCCACTCACTCGTGTGAGCAAATGCGGCTTCATTAAAGAGCCTGGACCCTCAGCAAACTGAGACGGTGTGAGAGAAAGCGACACCAAGGTCGTTGTCCCTCACCTTGGCACAAACATGTGTCATCTAGCTCTCTGCTGTGAAGGATCACTAGACTTCTCTCCATTCAGCCGTATTTGATGTGGCACTCACCTGTCATGGTCTCCGGACAGATGAGAAGAGAATCTCTCCTCACGAAGGCCCGCCAATCAAAGTACCTGACACTGGCCTCAAAGAGGATTTGACGGAGGGCCTGTTGACACCCCTCAGCCGGCGCCCCTGTTCTTTTAAGACCCACTTCTGCCTAACATCTGCAGCAAGATGAAACAGAATCATAATTGGGTACAATCACGCAAGAGGCGAAGTAAGATCACTTCTTTTTACAGAGATGCTAACATTACTTGCCGAGCGCCCTTAATCCTCAAGAAAACGTGCTTTAAAGAGCTATTTTCCTTAAAGAAAACATTTAGAATTATTTGTTGACATGTAATCAGGATGTATTGCAAAGTTGCATCTGAACAAACCACAAGACTTCTGGAACAATGTCCTTTGGACCAATGAGACCAAATGGAGATGATTGGCCATAATGCTAAAAATTAGGCCACATCCACACGAAGCCAGAGCTTTCCTTATCCGATGTTTTTTTTCCGCGTTTTAAAAAAAAAAGTCAGTAAACACGGCGGCGTACACTCGATGTCTGCGTACACTCGAAACCACTGAAACTGACTGAAAACAATGTAGTATACATCCCAGACCAGTATGTGGTGCTGTAATTGTGCCATAGAGATACACTAAAAATGCGAGAAGAAGACTTAAAGCATGCCCATAAAACCTTGTGCGCTGTAGGCTACTATATACAGAGTAAATAAATACTAGGCTATACAATAATATTAGGCACAGTTGCTTTTTTCTTTTTTTCTTTTTTAACAAGAACTTTATTGAACAACCATAAATTGTCCGGTACAAAATAAGGAGTCACGATATTCGATTATTTAGCGGACTCAGAAAGCTTGCCACAAAGAACCGGCAAAAGTAACGAATGTGTCAAATAAAAGATTGTAACAACTTTAATGAAGAGTGAAAGTAAAAGCCATTTTTGAGATGATTCCTGTGTCTGTGGTTGACTAAGCATTTTTTCAAGTTTAAAGCAGAACTGATGTGTGAAATCCCCCCCAGAAACTTGACATAGACATTTTAATAGTTTATTAATAAATGTTTTCTGTCATTCTTGACTGAAAAGATGAAGTTGACGATGCTGACTCGGCACTTCGCAGTATTGTGAACGCGCCTAGAGTAGGCTAATGCTCTTCATATGGATTAGGCTATAAGGCCCGTCCACACTACTGCGTTTTTGTTTAAAAATGGAATATTAAAACGAATACGATCTCCGGCCACACCAGCGTTTTATCTGCGTATTAGAATTGATCTCCGTCCACATTAAAACAACTGAAAACGCGGATCACGTGACCATTCACTCTGGGCATGTGCGTGCCGGTGTAAACGGTGGCTGGCGAATCAGGGAAGGACACGTCATGACTGGTGACACCCAATCATAGAGCCGAGCGCGAGCCTCTGCGTCATCGTTTCTAAAGTCCTCCAGTCCCGTCTTCACTAAAATGCCCTCTGGAGATTCAAAACGCAAAACAGAGCTGAAGCGCTTCTAAACTTCTCCGTTTTAGGTCTTCGTTTTTTCCGTTTAGTCTGGACGGGAGGTGTAAACGGTCTCCGTTTTTAAACGAAAACGCAGTAGTGTGGACGGGGCCTAAGAGAGAGTTATCTGTTTCTTTTCGTCTTGAATTGTTGTTCGATATTGTTTTTCGACATTTCTTTAATGTCTACAACACGTAGGCCTACAATAACCTACAGAGAAATGTAAAGTCGGAGTGGAACATTACAGGGGTGCGTTTTTTAAATAGCCGTAATTATCAAATAATGGGCTATATGCACGCATAAGTTCCGCATTTGACGTAAGGATGCTCGTCCATTTCCGGTTGTGTAGATTAAAGCGGAGGAAAACCGGAGAAAACGGGATTATGGCAGAGTCTTCAATATTTACTGTCCTCCCGTCTTTGAAACGAAACGTACATACGTTTAGATGTAATTTTATATATAGTTATGTTTATTTAATATAATTTTAAAAAGAAGCATAAACACAACGAGGGGTGTCTGTTTTATCTGTTTTTGTGACTAACGTTTCATTAGTATAACCATGGAGTATAAAATTCAATATAAATTCTCGGTATTGCATTGGACTCTATGATCGGCGGAAGTTATCGAGCATCCTTAATCCTTCACCGGAAATAACGCCGTGCATAGAGCCCATTCCCATCAATCGTCGAATAATATTTTTGCTTTAAATCCCCATCCCTACAAAATACGACATGTCTTAATCGGACAACAGATCAGCACCATAGCATATGGAAGAAATTGTAGGCCTAAAAAAATAAATGAAATAAAAATACATTTAAGTAAATAATTAATAAAGGAATACAAGAGGCTCAGTAGTTTCGCCACATTATATTATATTATTATACAAGCAGTTCGGCAGTTGTTGTTGCTGTTATGTGACTGTCAGAGTAGTCAACCCGATCTCACGACCAAATCGTACGAATTCGACAAACGATTAAATAGTGGCTAATTCGTAACAAATCATACGACCTCACTCATATGAATTAGTACGATTTTGCTAAATCGTACATATTTTACAAATTGGCCAATTCGTATGAATTCGTACGATTGACCTACCCCTTACCCCGCCCTTAAACCTACCCATCACGTGGGTTTAGACAAATCGTACGAATTCGTATGAGTGAGGTCGTACGAATTAGTACGAATCAGACACTTTTTAATCATTCGTCGAATTCATACGAATTGGTCGTGAGATAGCGTAGGAGTAGTCGACACGTGGGGTGATGACATCATCATTTCGCAAAATATATGGATTGGCCGTACACTCGAAAATGCAAGGGTGTCGTTTTCAGATTTATCCACCCGGGGACACGGTTCCAAAAAATAGCGATTTCAGTGTCCCAAAACGCCGGATCCATCTGGATGAAACGCCAATACGACAAAAAATGTGTACGTATATAGCTAAACGTGTCTCTGTGTGGACGGGGCCTTAGGTGAAAACCAAACATAGCACAAACACCTCCAACTGTCAAGCACTCTAGTGGAGGGTTGATGATTTGGGCTTGTTTTGCAGCCACAGGACCTCGGGACCTTGCAGTCATTGAGTCGACCATGAATTCCTCTGCATACAAAAGTAGTCAAATGTGAGGCATCTGTCCCACACCTAAAGCTTGGCCGATAATGGAACAGGACAATGATCCAAAGCACACCAGCAAGTCCTCCAACCCAAAGGAACATACTGTATACTGTAGGTCATTTGTCACTGCCTTCAAATACGACCCATACGAGTGTTCCCTAAATTGAGTCCCCTACCGGCAGCTGGAGATATCCCACAGAAACTTTCGCCTCAATTCATTGTGTTTTTCATCTATTTCCGATAAAGAAATTCGACTTTTAAAGTGCATGTAGAAGCACTGAGAGTCTCTCTACAGCTGGAGGAGAGTATACATACTTATACAGATGTATAAAAGACACTCAAAGGACAGCATATATAAACACACACAAAGTCAAAGTTACAAAGTCTCTATTTTGTCTCTCTCTCTCTCTATTCCTCTTTCATTGCATTTGTATATCGATTGCACCAACCTCTCCTTTCATTCATCCAGTCAGTGGCTTCACTAGAAAGCGCACACACTTCAATGACACTTAAAGGGCCCCTACAAAAGGTGTGTGTGTGTCAGGCACAAGAATGTTCCCTCTAATCACTTTCTCAGCAAGAGGAGGGGATGCGAGAGAGAAAGAGGGTAAAAGAAAGAGGATTAAAACCGCGGAGTGTGTGTTTTCTCCGCTCTATGTTTAATCAAATACTTTTGAGAGCAGCATTTCCCAAAAGATCAGTGTGTCTCAAAGAGACTGTGTTTGAAAGATGTACCTGACCCTGTTTTCTGACGTGTGTCAGCGTGTGATGCGCTGACGTTTGAGCACAAACAGAGAGGAAGAGGGGTGTTGTCTGACTCTGTTCTCACTTCAAACTTGATCATATTTTTTGATTTCTTATCAAGTCTGTAGCATATTTTGGGACTGCCTGCTTTTGACTGCTTCAGAGCAGGATTCACTCATAGCCCTGTCTGCTGACTTTAGAATGTATTTTGAAGGATATATACATTGGGGTAAATGACGTCTAAGTCTGTAATCTGACATTAAAATGTACCCAGAGGAAATTTGTATTGCCCGGAGTGGCTTAGAAGACTTCTCAGTTATGTTTAATTTAGGATAATCTCTAAAAAGTAAATGATAAATGGGCCATCAGAGTGTGCAGAGAAGACATGTATACATATCTGCATCTGTTGCAATGACAAAATATGTTTCAATGACAATATTCGGATGTGGACATTACTTTTGTGGTTTATCCCATTGTTAGATTAAATAATAATTTCCAAATTTCAGATATTCATTGTCTAATTCATACAATATTTATTCATTTTATTACTACTTTTATGTAAGAGCTGTATCAGACAATGACAAAAAGCGCTATATAATGCAATGACAGGCAGTATTTGTGTATCAAGGTACCTCATGAAACTGATTTTGGACAGGCTTCTTCTCATGCAGCATAACGATTTCATACAACCACATAAGAGCTTTTGGTGATAACTAAACAAATATTTATTTACTACACTATCTATCTATCTATCTATCTATCTATCTATCTATCTATCTATCTATCTATCTATCTATCTATCTATCTATCTATCTATCTATCTATCTATCTATCTATCTATCTATCTATCTATCTATCTATCTATCTATCTATCTATCTATCTATCTATCTATCTATCTGATCTATCTATCTATCAGTGATCATCAGTTTTTCATACATTTTCATTATTTAGGTTGTATTCACACCTGCCTTGTTTGGTCCAATTGAATCGAACTCTAGTTCGTTTCCCCCCTTGGTGCGGACCTTTTGGGCAGGTGTGAATACAGCGATCGAACTCGGGTGCGGACCAAACAACCGAACCGAGACCAGCTGAACCGACCTATTTGCAAGAAAGCACTTCGCTTTTGAGTTAACAGGCTTCCATAGTTGGAGTTGCATTATGGGAAAGTGATCTGTTGTAAAATACTACATTCTCTATGAATGAAAACTTTATACCTTATCCGTCTTCTGCGCAGGGCCACTGTCAGCATATCATATAGGCGCACATGAGAGCATGTTCTCTTCACCAGAACCGTCTTGCTGCACATCGTCATCTTCTCAAAATCCGAATTACAACATCGTATAGATGACATTGTATCATATGATAGTCATTTCTTCATATTGTGTTTGTATATAATAACACAAAATGAGTAAAAGAACAAATATCACAGTACGGAATATCTCCATCTCCAATATCTTCCCTACTTGAGAATCCTTGTCCAATGAATGGACGACCTTAGCACACGTGTGGTTTCACTTCACTTGCAAAAAGATCAGTGTGTGAAAGCGAACCGTACCAAAAAAAAAAAGTAGCCTATTTGGTCCGGACCAAAGCAAGTGAACTATCGGACTTTCCTGGTGTGAATACACCCTTAAAATTGTTCAGTATTCAGTGTGTGACAAAGTTGAGATATTACTGAAACTTCAGATAAAGTAATGATATTCTTAGGGTAATTTCTAAGGAGACGTTAAAAAAAGTCTCCAATCATTCTCCATTTAATGATGTCCAGGAGTGGCAATTGAAATCTCATTCTTTTATATGTGTACTTATCATGCATGCAAACTCACAGATATGATTAGCATTAGCATCACTACTCAGTCTTCGGAAATAGTTTAATTATCTTGGCCCCTCTGGTGTCATGATTTCAAGGCCCCTTTCTTTCTCGAGGAATGGGAAAAGGGCCACAGGCCTTTCCTAGGTGTGTGTGTGAGAGTGGCAGGTGATTTGAGGCTGTTTTGATATAAGAGCTGGAGGAATGTGCATGGGTATACAGTAATCTTTGCGTGCAGGAGAGTGTCAGAAGGGGGTCGGATAGGCAAAGATGAGGTAAGTGCTCACAGCTATGAAACCATATCTTGGACAGATTAAAAGGCATTTTCCTCTGTTCCTTTCAGCTTGTCCAGGTGTTAAGTCCTTGACATGTTCCTCCATGTGTAAGGTTTCTTAGTGTGTGTGCTTGTGCTCTCTTGAGGCACACAATTTTACTGTAAATGAAAACTTTGAAGTGTAATTTAGTTACAGTGCAGATGTTGTTTTCTGGATAAATGATGAAAAAGTTTAGTTACACAGAAATGTTTGTTACTCAATTAAAGAAAAGTATATTGAAAAAAATGTAGGTGGACTCAAAATTATTTTATACATTAGGATCAATACGTTTGCACCACATACTTCAATGTTCTTCTACATTCGTTTTAAAAGTGCACTGTAATAAAAAAAAATGTTGCCTTAACATCAACTTGGATGTTTAAGTCATTTCAACCTAAATTACATCAAACGGACTTAAAAAAAGTGTTGAATCTTATATAACTTAAAAAGTTAAATTAATTCACTTATTTTGATGAGTTAAAGAAATGTAAAAACGTGTGTTGTCATAACTTATTGATCATATTATTTTTTGCACTGTAAATTATAGACAGAAAAGTGTAAGTGTTTTTGAAGCCATTCTTTCTGCATGCTTGACAACTGGAGTTGCAGAAATGATGATTAACATCAAGTTTCCCTAAGCACAACCACTGATTAGCTTAAAGGCGTGACTGTTCCGGCTTGTCCTCATACCTAATGCTTTCAAACATGCCAACAGCTCTCAAACATCTACAAAAACATCTGAAATCTCTCTCTGAAAAGTTATTTGCGTGATACACACCTAATTGCACATAATTACCCATTTTATTTCATGAAAGACCTTTATGAGTCTGTTTTGTATTTTCCAAGAAGATGAGATGTCTTCCAGGTAGTATTTATTCTTAATTTTAAATCACACTCAAAGAGATACGTAGTTCACCAAATAATAGAAGAAAATCTGCCATTATTTATCCACTCTCATGTCCAAACCTGAATGATTTTCTTTCTTCAGTGGAACCCTTTATATTTTGAGTGTGCAATTAAAATGTATGTGCACTCAAACATTCAAGCTTAAAAAAGAAAACAAATATCAAAAAATAGGTCCATATGTAACCCACCCAATGAATTGAGGCTGTGTATGTATTTTCATGGATTTTGTTTGTTTTGATTATATTTTTTTCCTTCCCTAATGCATGAAATGTTCAGACATATGTTTTATTATTTTTTTTTATTTATTTATTATTTTGTTTTCGCTGAGGGAAGAAAATAGAGTGCCGAAGTTACGACGTCACTGTGTAGGCCAAAACACGGAAGTGAGTTAGCATTTTAGCACTCCCGGTTCTCTCGCTCTAAAGTCTATATGGGATTTTTGAATGGGTTTTTGCTAAATCGCCTGAAATAAGTTTTGTAGTGAACAAATCCTTTTCACGTTTTGATCTATAGAACACACAGTTATAACCTGCTTGTGGTTTTTTTAAACTTTATTGTGCCTGCTTGTGTTTTTAAAAAACTTTATATAGGCTTCAAAATGTATAAATTTTGGATTAACTTGTAAAGATTATCTTGATAGACAAAGGGTCTTATTTTTTGTGATTTTCCAAAAGTCTATGGGGAAAAGGCATTGCTTTTCGATCGAGGGAACCCATGCGCTGCTAGCTTCCTTGTTGTCCAACAAAATGACGTCATCGCTTCGACACTCTATAATCAACCCGGTCTCATCCCAAGACGACATATAACTGACGTTTTGGGACGTGTTTTGACCATACGTCAATATTCGCCTTTTTAGGGCCCCCTTAAACGTCGGTAGATGAGGTTATGGGATCCTAACTCTACCCCAGACCTAAACCTAACCCTAAACCTAACCCGTCACCTAACTGACGTTAAAGGTAAAGCGTCAGTTGTATGACGGCCCGGGATCGCCATCTACCGACGTTTAAGGGGGCCCTAAAAAATTATTGACGTATGGTATGGTCAAAAGACGTCCCAAGACGTCATATAACTGAGACTGTGTTACTATAATGAAGAATTACGTCGACGGGTGCTGACGTCACATGCGCGCCAACTCACTGAAAAGAGAGATGTGAGCCACATGAGTCATTAATCTAATCCATCGTCGTCAATATTTTTCTTTTAATTTAAATTATTCAATACCTTCGTCCTTATTTTCAAAAAGTTTCTGATTCCAAAAATCAAACGCACGGGCACTGATCTGTAATAGGTCTGTTAGCGCATTAGGTCCAACCCCCTATGGGCGGCTTTGAAAGGGTGGGGACATGTGCTTGTAGTCTTTACAGAAATCCCCCCCCCCGCCTCTTACACTTCCTCCTACAATGACGTAAAATGACACTTTTTGCGTCATTTTGGGAGGAAGTGAAAAAGGTAAATAGTGGATTTCTCTCATCTCAGGGGAAAATGAGAGAATGTTGCATGACCATTTAATAGTATGACTGGGTTTCTAACAATGGAAAGCTTATTGCAAATGGGTGAAGTGTCCCTTTTAAAAAACAGCAATCGACAGCAATAAAGAATCCCGCTCCATCCCGCTTCCACTCCCACGACTGGCGTCTGGCTGAGTTCATAAGCGAGGACAGTTAGTCACAGTACTTCTGACTTCTGAAGTTAAACTTACGGGGGAGGATGTGGAAAATTGAAATATTGTTTTTAACTTAATCTGGATTCGATGATCACACGTGAGTGATCGCAATCGCATGGGTTATCTTAAAATACTCCGTCATTCATGGTCACTCAGATAAAAAATCAAATCAGACATTTCAACAACAAACAGTTAACAAACAGATTTTTGTCATCATTTACTGATAATTTTTCCTCCAGTAAGATGATCTTTAGAATACAAGTTTAAAAAACAAGTTAATTTCAACTTGAATTACAATAAACTTGACTTATTTTTGTAAAACAGTTGACAATTGCTTAATTTATTTTTATGAGTTAAAGCATTTGTCATTACTTATTGATCATATTATTTTTTGCAATGTGACTGGATAATTAAGTCTTAAAATTGAAGAAAAAAAAAACGAAGCAGTGCAATTTGTGAACAAATCATTCAAACCATATTTGTGAACCAAATCAACTGCTTAATTAAAAAGATTTGACTGAAAGAAGGATTTGTTTAAGCATTTGAATTTGACAGAATTTGACATCACTTCTCTCATGAACTCTTGTGAACTCTAATGAACGTCATGGAGAGAAGGATGTCAAGATGTCCAGCTATTAACATCTTAAATTTCAGACTGTTCCTCACACAAAGCTATTGGTGATTTCAGAGGACTTAAAAAAGTAAATGAGCATGAGTCAAATGGAACACTTTTATTATACTTCATTGTGTTCTTTTGAGTCCTTTTTTAAGCTTGAAAGCTCCAATCCCATTCATTGTAATTGCACACAAAAAAGCAAACAGTACATTATTCAAAATTTCCTTTCATGTTGCATTGAATGAACACAATTTCTCTTAAAGATCATGAGGGGGTCAAATACCTTTCATAATAAATGATTTGATTTTTTTCCCCCTCTCTTTTATCTCCTTTAGCAAAAATACTTATTTATCCCTGTGTCACGACCCTCTTTTCTGGTTTCCCATACTGTTCTTGTTTTGCACTACCTATTATGACTCCCATGCTCATATAATTTTTTTTTCCATTCTCTTCCTCTCATGGTGTGTGTGGAATTGTTTAATTTCTGTGAGAGGTTCAGGCAAACACAGAGTTCCGGGGAAAATGTGCGAGAGTTCCCTTCCTCCTGTCCTAATCCAAACACAACTTCAGAGAAAGAGACGCTCCACATGTGGCTGCATGAAAGGAAGCGCCGAAACCTCGGGTGAAAAGACAACACACGAATGAAAACTGCACGTCCCTCTATCTTATCCCACACAGTCCCTCTGAAAACAAATCTCTTTCAGTTAAATGCCAGTCATATACAGTATGCAAACGCCTCAGGACCGTGCATCCCTTCTATATTTATTCTAATCTTCCACAAATGAAAGCAGCTTTCACAGAATTACAGAAATCAATAGTTCAGCCAATCATAACATATTTCCCTGTGCAGAATAAATATATTTATATGGTGTTAGCTAAGGCCTGATTTTTGTTTTGCTTGTTTATACTGCAGATCCTTATTCATAGAGTTAAATTATTTATTGTGATGGATGGGTAAAGCTCTTTATTCTGTCCAAAAGCCTCATTATGCTGACTTCAGAATGTCTGTACATTATACAGTAAACTGCATGTGAAGCACACAGGAGTCTTGGTTCACAATTAATGTAAACGTAGGCAATGTGATTGGAAAGTCCATCCTCTAACGTTGCCTCAAGTCTCTCAAATCTCAGATCTCTTTTTGTCCACATCGCTATTTGTATGAGAAGTTGCTGCCTTTTGTAGTCTTAGCCTCAGAAGTCACACCCACGGACGCCTACACTCCATTCGCCAAACATCTGTGGCATATGGCACACTAAACTGGAAACACTTTCACAAAGTCACCAGTCAAAATTTGATTGGCTGACTTAGTGGATATCCAGTAGCCTATTGTTGTGGGCTTGTTGTGGTTTACGGTCCACCATGAAACAAAGACTGTTCATGAAGATTGTGGCAATGAGAGCATTACATGAGCAACTAAACACTGGAAATAAAGTTAAAGTTAGTTAAGTTTATGGGTCAGAAAGAATATTTGGAGCATATGTTTAACGATTAGGCAGGAATGAAGTGGACAAACTAATTTAATAAACAAACAGGTAATCCAGGGCAAAACAACAGAACATGAAATCAGAAAAAGAAAAAAGCTACAAGCAACAACGACCAACAAACTGAAGCAAAAAGGTTTACATACACATGCAAAGCTCAACAAGATAACAAGGGGGCGGGGCTAATTAGAAACACCTGGAGAGACTAATAAACATAACAGGGAAGGTATTAGTTACCTAATGTAACCTCGGTTCTCTCTAGAAGAGGCAACGAGTATTGCGTAATTTAGCTTACGCTACGGGAAAGATTAATCTTTTTGAGATATTGAAGCCAAAAAATTATCCAATTTTTAATTGGAAAAAATTATAAATTTTTGTATTCATTGTCAACGCAGTGCAGCAGCTAGCAGACCAAGAGCAGGCTATCTAGCATGCTCATAGGCTGTCCTATGGGAACTGCAGCAGCCTACCACTGAGCCCGACGTGATCTCATCGTGTCTTAGCCTGCCAGAATGGGCGTGGCTTAGCATATATAAGCGGGCTTAGCATATATAAGGCTGTCTCCCTGGATTTCATCGATTGTAGCGAAAGTCACTCATGGCGCGAGCACGGCAGGTTACGCAATACTCATTCCATCTTCAAGAGTGAACCGAGGTTACGTTAGGTAACCGATATGTTCTCTCGTATTGCATAAGTTAGCTTCCAGTCAAGCATCCAGTTCATGAATTCCAGGGATTAAAGATAAGCGGGGAATAAAGCGGCCAGCTAAGCGGGCCGGCACAAGTATATAAGAACTAATAGGGAAAACAGAGCGGCGTCGCTGGTCCTTAGCATATAGCATAAACTCAATATAGTGCAGCTCAACCAGGAGAGCTACTGTAAGTCACGTGAGAGTAGCCTGCGCACGATTAGATCTGGACAGAACATACATCTCTCCAACGCATTCTCACCCCAAGGCGTCACCTTTGACCATGCTTCAATATTTGACGTTTTAGGCGCCCTTTAGCGTCACTTACATGACGCGATCCTACGGCGTCATCTAACTGACGCTAAAGGAAAGCGTCTGTTAGAGGACGCGGTTAGGTTTAGGTGTGGGGTGGGGGTAGGGTACACGCGATTCTAGGGCGTCATCTAACTGACGCAAAAGGGCGCCTAAAGCGTCAGATATTGAAGGGAGTGAGAATGGGCTGCATCTCTCTTATACAGACAGAAGTTTAGCCTGCAGAGCGGGAACTTCCAGGTTATAGAACCTAACAAAGGTGGACGAGGAGGCCCAGCCTGGCGCCACACATATGTCATAAATTGAAATTCCGCTGGACCATGCCCACGACGAGGCCATGCCTCTAGTGGAATGAGCCCTGACACCAAAAGGCCATTGCAGACCTTTTGACGCATAAGCAGCTGCGATAGCGTCCACTATCTCTCTGGACAGGCTTTATTTCGAGGCGGCGAGACCTTTGGTCCGCTAACGAAACGAAAAGCTGCTCCGAGTGCCTGAGCACGTAATGTAAGCCCTCAGCGCCCTGACCAGGCAGAGGAAATTGAAGGGGTGGATTGGAATTTTGGACATCGGGCCTCATTTCCATGTGACCCTTAGTGTTATTTATCGGTGGAGACAGTTTAAAAAAAATTCATCCAGTCGTTCCAGTTGCATAGTTCGCCGGTGCTAGGCTAGCGCGAGTCAACAGTATCTTTTAGCATACCATTAAAAACAGTTTTACCCACTCCATAGTACACCAAAAGAAATTGGCTTTTGACTGGTTTATAATTAGTCTTTTTGTGCTTTTGCTGCAGGCTGGGCTGTACTAAACTATGTAAAATAATGGAAGAAGGCATCCAGATAATCTGTGATATACTGTAAATATTTGTAGCACTGCTACTGCAGAACCGTCAATTTCTGCAACTAGGTAGGCTCCGCCCACAAAGTGCGTCGTCGCATCACAAAGTGCGTCATGTTGAATAAAACGAACTGTAATTTGTCACTTTACATGTCAGTGGGCAATAGGGGCTTTCAAAATGGAAATTTAGTTCTCAGGGGACCACCCTGGCTAGTTCTTATAACTAACCCAGAGCGAAAGCCCCTAAATGCAGCCGCTACAAAGCCCAGACCTTTTTTTCCCATCAAATTCCCTTTGTAGAGACTGTTAAATAAATACTGATCAATGATCAGAGTTGAGGTGTCAATCAACAGGGGGCAGGGAATGTTGCTAAACAATAAAAAATCTTGTAAAAAAAAAAAAAAAAAAAAATATATATATATATATATATATATATATATAAGTCTGTTTTTGGTGAAAATTAGAAAATAGGGGAAAAAAAACTGAAATTTAAACACTGAAAGCAAGCAACACGACAATAAGAGTACTCCTAATGAATGAAGCTGCATGTACACAGTTTCATGCCACCATGTGAGTTCTGCAGCTCTAGGGCGCCTAACTTTACTTCACTATATTTCTATTAAATCTTAATCTAATTATGACAAATTATATATTGTTGGAAAGGTCTAAGACTTCTAAATAGATATTCTACCCCTGTTTTGTGTTAAAAATTATGTAGCAAGAGTAATTGATGAATTTATGACAAGAGTGCACCTCAAAAAATCTGCATCATAACAGGAGTTTTGACCTTTGTCACAAAAAGTTGATGAACCCATTTTTAATCATTGAAACTTCTGCTTTTATGCTAAAAGTTCATAATAAACACACAATCTAGTATTTTTCAATAAAAAATAAAAAAATATAGTACAATATTATCCTCTAAAAATGATAATATTTATATTTATTATCCTCTAAAATATAATATTATTTTTTATCGCTTTTTTATTATATCACATATTTTAGTAGTTAGTATCATAAATTAGGAATCATTTGAAAGCTTATAAACTCAGAATTCATCGTGTGAAAACTGTTTTATAATTGAAAGTTGCGTTACCATAGAAACGGTACTTATTTTATCAGGCTCCTCCCCTTTTGGGCATCATTATATTTCATAATTTATGATCAAAACTTTTTCTAATCTTGACAAAACTGATATTGTCAGAAAGGTCAGAGTCTCAAGGTTACAAATTTTGTGACAGAATTGATATTTGGACAGAAATGTATTAATTTGTTAAGGCAGAATGTATACAACTAAATTCAATGGAATCCAATGGCACCCGGTGGCTATTTTTGGTACTACTCCTAAACAAAATCTCATGGGAACTTCAATTTTTGTGATATCAACTTCAAATTTGGAACATAACTTGATAAGATGTATGGCTTTGATTTTATAGAAATTTTAGAGTAAAAAATATTTTATAAAATATATATTTTATATAAAATAAAAAATATATAGTACAGTATATTTAATTTACTGTAAATTTAAACTTCCATAACTTTTTCATACTTTCATTTTTTGATGTGCTTTCACTTCAGCAATATTCTGCTGAGTGTTTTCTTTAAAACAAGACCAAACTTGGTTATATATTCCAAAGCATTCTTAATTACAACCATTTAAGTTTGAATAGTGCATTTTAACCCCCATTCTCAAAAAGGGGGGTGACAGCTAAGAGGATAAACATAAATTTGGTATAAAATAGTATGTTTTAATTATTGAAAATGTTTAAAAGTCAAGCTGGATTCACATTTTTCGCCATCTTGAAACTTCAGAACTTGTTGCAATGCACAATGAGATTTCCTTCTATTATTTGGAGGATATGATGCAGCTTTTACATTTGGCTAAGCTTACTTTGGAACTTCACTTTGGTAGCACCGATAATGCCATAAAATGCTGCCTACTGGGCAGGACAAGGCTTTAGAACAGAGCTTGTAAGTCAAACACAATACATATAAGTCCATAATAGTTTGCTCTCTCAAGTTTATTGTGCCGTTAATTTTTATGAGTTGTATTATTGTAGTACTTTGTCTTGGTTGAATTGTTGGGGTTTGGTTCTGTTTTTTTTTTTCAGTCATGCCAGCACTCAGCTGCAGGACTTTTTAAAAGCCTCTTCCTCTTAGAAAGAAGTCCCAAGGATCACGGGAGAAGGAGAAAGCAAGAACGAAGGAGAAAGTGAAGGAGGAAGAAATCAATGATGAAAATTTTGCTGCAGGCTCGCTTAGTTTTATCTGCCTTTGAACGAGTCAGCTTTAATTTGACTTTGATCTCAATTTGCTGCCGCATGAAATGGCTTCCATGCACTATAATGAATGGAGAGGAAAGTTTTCTGGAGGATTTTCCTTTTCGAAAGCTCTCTCTCTCTCTCTCTCTTTCATCATCTCTCTATTTCCTCCCTCTGTCTCTCATACTCAGGCCCAAAAATAAACCCTCTAAAAGTGCCCTTTCTATTTGTAATTTCCTCAGATGGATCGAGACGGCTCTAAATCATCAAATTAAGTCGACTGAAGAGTCCTATTAGATATTTTAACCAAGCTAACACTCTCCTTGAAGCCAGTGATTAATTTTGTTTATGCGTAAGTGCTACAAACCCCAGTGAAGTTTCAGTCCTCCGCTGAAAGTTTCCCAGAATGCCTTTTGTAATAGTACAGAACGTCTTACTTAGCACATAAGAGAATAAATGAAAGCTACTTAGCGCTGGAAGCTTAGGGGAAAGGACTTCTTTTTAATCTATCTTTTAACTCTCTCGCTCTCTCTCTTTCATCAGACTTTAAAGGCAGTCAGTTGGTTCACAGGTCTACGGGATGAAACAGTCACAGACTTTGTTGAGATAGTCATAATTCACTGGTCCTTTCACAGCTCCCTGCATTCCAAATATACTGACCTGAGCAATTAAACGTACTGATAGTTTTGGAATCGCTCCCTTACAGGCGCTGAATTCTCTGGGTGCTTTATTCTAAAGGCTGTGACATGATGTTTAGGATCAGCCTTCGTCTTTTGTTAGTCAAAACACGCATAGACCCTCTCGCTCTCTCTCAAGAGCATGTACATTAATCTTTGTTGAGGCCCACTGCAAACACCCAGTTGTAAATGCATTAGTGATGTTTCATGGCTGAATAGGGTGAAGAAGAGACAAAGTGTGGTGATGGCAGTAATAAAGAGATTGCTCTCAGATTCTCTCATACACACACACACACACACAGAGAGAGAGAGAGAGAGAGAGAGAGAGAGGCCTTACTTACTTTCTCAAGGGAAGCAACAGGTTGACACAATGAACAGCTGGACGGATTCTCACTGACACCCCTTCCCTTAAACACACACACACACACACACACACATTGCGTTCCCATGTTTTATGGGGACATTCTATAGACAGAAAGGTTTCTTCATTGTACAAACTGTATATTCTGTGCCCCTATCGTACAATAACCCTACCCATAAATCAACAGTACCCATCACATAAAACTTTCTGCTATTTTAGATCTTTTTTTAAGATTTTCAATGGTCACCAAAACTGTTTGGTTACCAACGTTCTTCAAAATATCATCTTTTGTGTTCCGCAGAGAACAGAACATCATAGTGGTTTGGAACAACATGAGGTAAATTACAGAATTTTAACTTTAACCCTTTAAATTAGATTTGAATATCCTATTTCAGACAAATAGGTTTTGAGCTGTCTGGAGCTGCTTTCAGCACTTTTACATTTGCATATTGTTACCTTTTCTTAAAATACTCGGGCTGTCAAAATATTATATAGATAATATATTTACATTATATCAATATTTTCCTTAAAGGGGTCGTATAATGGTACATGCACTTTTACAAGTTAATTGTACTGAAATGTGTGTTGGCAGTGCCTGTAAGCAACCATCATATAATTATAAAAATCCATCCAGTGTTTTTTTTAATCTCCTTATATGTTTACTCCTGTCTTAAATCGAGCCATCTAACCGTGTGATGCCCCTCCCACGATTGTTAATTGATAGCAGTGTTTCAACCAACGCATTCTCACCCCAAGGCGTCACCTTTGACCATGCTTCAATATTTGACGTTTTAGGCGCCCTTTAGCGTCACTTACATGACGCGATCCTACGGCGTCCTCTAACTGACGCTAAAGGAAAGCGTCAGTTAGAGGACGCGGTTAGGTTTAGGTGTGGGGTGGGGGTAGGGTACACGCGATCCTAGGGCGTCATCTAACTGACGCTAAAGGGCGCCTAAAGCGTCAGATATTGAAGCATGTCCAAATGCTTCCCAAGGCGTCAGTTAAGTGACGCCTTGGGGGTGAGAATGGGCTGTTTCAACACAGACCCGCCTTGAGCGAGCTGTCATCATAGTCCGCTATGAGAATCGGTACACTGTAAAAAAATATTGAAGGTTTAACTTAAAAAAGTAAGTAACCTGGTTGCCTTAAAATTTTGAGTTCATTGAACTGGAAAAAGTGAGTTAATCCAATGAAGGAGAATGATTTAATCTTTAGAAACTCAAAAGTATATGTTATCTGAACTACATAAATTATTTAAGTTGATTTGACAAAAAAAATGTTGTGATTACTACACTGCAAAAAAATATTGTTGGTTTAACTTAAAAAAAGTAAGTAACCTGGGTTGCCTTAAAATTTTAAGTTGATTGAACTGGAAAAAGTGAGTTAATACAAAGAAGGAGATTAATTTAATCATCAGAAACTCAAAATAATAAGTTATCTCAACTAAATAAATTATTATAAAGTTGATTTGACAAAAGAAAATATGTTTTGATAACAAATCTTGAAAATATTTTTTACAGTGTACCAACTATTCGTGTTCTTGCTGCACCTCCAGAAGAAGTGAGTGTAAAGTTTTATTGACCTTTATATTAATCTTTTGTAAATCGTGAAAAAAAGTTTTTCATGACCATTAACGTATACATCATTAAACACATAGCGTTCATATCTCACTACTCTACCCTGTGAGTACATGCTCAAAGATAGATCAAAGTGACATTAAGTTAACCAACCCTTCAGGAACGTCCTGTTCAAGCTTTAATTGTCAAATTTCTTCAGGGCTGTCAACTTGTTCTGGGTCAGACTCTGGTTCAAATTGATACAGTTGCCCAGATGTGTCCTCAGAGACTAAAAACTGCTGTGAATTTAAGTTCCCTTTCGAGATGTCTCTCGAACTGCATAAGGCTAGCCTACGCTATGGGAAAGCTCCTTTTGTCGAGAATATTGAAGCAAATTTTTTAAAACTTGACACATCAGAGCCCGCCAGAATGGGCATGGTCTACGACTATAAAGGGACCAAGCCTCACCTAGGAACTCCAGATGTTATCTCCTTCAACGAACTCACTATTTCGCTGATCTCTGGATAGAAGCCTTCTGAGGACGTTGGCTTCCCGCTCTCTCTCTCCCTTTGCAAAAGCCGTGCAAAAAAGAAGCGTCATTCATAAAGGATGCCAGAGCGGACGGAGACAAGTGAGCACCGTGTGCCTCGCTCTCTCCTGGGGAATCCCCCTCGCAGATCCTGTTCACTCAGGTGGACCGACGCCCCTCTCAGCGAGTGGCAGGTCTTCGGACGAGGATGAAGAGAAGGATGACAGCCGTTCCGACTGCATCCAACTGCAACGAGTGGGCGGCTCAGTTTTCGGCCCCGCACCGTCAACTCAAACCAGTGCGAGAGCGAGCATCGATGCCGAGCTTCTCCATGTGCTGACCAGGGCCATCAAAGCCCTCTGATTCGAGTGGTCCTCGCCCAACAGGCCCTTCAGCAGAGACCTGCCCCCTTCTTTCCAGAAGTCTATTGGTCTGTTTGGCTTGGCTGTCGAGGGTTTCCCAGAGCATTATACTGACTATTAGACTTTTCCTTCCAGTTTGTTTGTAGCGGCAAGAAGACGTATTTGTTGTCTAACATAGAGTAACATCTGTGAATATCACTCACAAACATTACTAGGCAACCAGTGGTGGGTATGCCCTCCAGCGCAGCCACTGGCAACCTGCAGCGACAAAGTTGCTTGTAGTGTGAACGGGGCTTCAGGTCAAGCAACCTGTACGCCATGACCAAGAGTATCTTCCTATGGGCTCTGCACAACCTGCGCTCGATGAGGGTGGCGCGTGTGCCAGGCATTTTGAATCAGGGTGAATGTTCCAGAGACAATGTTCCCCAGGGGAATTACCCCTCAGTCAAACGAGTGGGCAATTTGCAAACGCCATCAGTTTGAATTTGGGCCAAACGACTCCAGGGTCGTCCTTAAGCCAAGGCGCGGTTACGTTGCTAAGGTGCTCTCGACTCCGTTCAGGGTTCTTTCGGTATACAGTAAGTGTGAAACACATTCCTCTAGCCATAGGGCTCGACACATCATGTCAGGTTATAGCCACTTGAACTAAGGTTCTTATACTGTATATTCATTCCCTATATGAAGCCTGCCACAGACTGGTTTATGTAACTTATTGCCCATTTACAATGCCCTGGAATATTATACAGGCTCCGAGATGTTATTTTTCAAACCTATAACACCATAGGAACCACCAAACAACCACTTAAGGCTACAATTCACTACTTTTGCCTATATTTTCAATGCTAGTTGGTGGAAGTCAGAGCCTGCAGATTTTGGGAGTCAAATGGCCACAGATTCTAGTCAGAGGATATCAAACATGTTTAATACTTTTCATTCATCATGTGTCTCCTAGCAACGAGCCAGTTGTGTTTGGAATGACTTGAAAGTCTGTTGGCGTGTGATCCTCAGTCGTTTAGTGGATGATGCCCAGTTTTTCTCTGTAACCATTTACACAGTCATCAAGTGTATGCCTAGTGTTTTAAAATCGGTTCAGTAATGAATTGTGGTAAATTTCAACCTTTAGCTAAACTCATAAACCCTTAGCAGGGATTTATTTTAAAACACACACACACAGAACATTTTAGCAACACCCAACGCATTCTCATCCTTTAACGTCATATAGAACGCTATATGCAAAAACGGCGCTATACTACGCACATGGCACCCGTTATCGTTAATATAACACGCGCTGTGAGGGCTAAGTTTACGTGTGGGGTAGGGTCTGCGTGTCATATTCACGCTAAAGGATTTATAACGTCTTGGGTTCACGTGTTATATTAACGATAAAGGGTGCCATGTGCGTAGTATAGCGCCGTTTTTGCATATAGCGTTCTATATGACATTAAAGGATGAGAACGGGCTGACCCTGTCAACTATACCCAGAATACAATAGTGACAGTGAATTTTGTATGGGCCTCAGAAAAGTTGTATGTCAGTATGTTAATATAATATAATCTTTGTGTATATGTGTTTATGTTAGGAAGATCTAGATAATCTGAGTGGCAAGTCAGGGGTCGATGGCAATGAAAAGGCCAGTATTTCAGTAGGGAGAATGAAGAGGGCCCTAATCTAATTTGACTGGAGTGTGTATGTGTGTGTGTTCGTGTGCGTGTCTGCACAGTAAGAGAGTATACTGTGGGAATACCCCAAGAAGGTCTTCTGTGTGAATGGTTCCTCCTGAGCCAAAACCAGTGGGGTGTCTCCATATCCTCTTTTTTCCATCCCTCTCTCTTTCCATCACCCCTCCTCATTCTTAACCCCCAGGACTACTGATTCTAGCCAAGCCACTCAGACAGAGACCGATTAGATGCCAAAAAGGGGGCAAGAAACATAGTGTCTTCTGATTAGTGACCGACACTCAAGTGCCCCAACAAGAACTCTGGGTACTTTTGGTCACTTTATTATGTCAAAAGTACTTTGTTGACTTAAATTCTCTTCTAAAGTGTAAATATTGAAGAAGTACTCAAGTTCCCAGAATAGGAAACATTCTCAGAAGGTTTGCTAACGTTCTGGCAAGGTTCTCTTAAGTTATGAACATACATTCTTCCAGTAAAAATAATAGAATAGTTGTGCAAAGTTGGTCTTTTATAATGTTCTTAAAACATTACAACAAAAACTTTATTTATACATTGTTTTTTCCCTGAAACTTTTTGGAAGTTTTTTTTTTCTTTTTTTTTCGTTTAAATGTTAAAAGTTTATAGAGAGCATTCAAATGCAATGTCTCCTTAAACCTTACATGCATGAATGTTTCACCTTTATTACTTATTCTCTATATCTAACACAGATCGATCTCTACCTGTCTCGATAATATAAAATATCCTGAATATTAGAGTAACAATTACAGAAGACTAAAAAAAGGGGCATATTTTGTTACCTTTTGAAGCGTGGAAGGGTTCAGTTTGAGCAGATTTTTTATACCAAGTCGATTTTGCTAAATCGTACATATTTTACGAATTGGCCAATTTGTATGAATTCATACAAATGACCTACCCCTTACCCCGCCCCTAAACCTACCCATCACTTGGGTTTAAACAAATCGTACGAATTCGTACGAGTGAGGTCATACGAATTAGTACGAATTAGACACTTTTTAATCATTCGTCGAATTCGTACGAATTGGTCGTGAGATATGGTAGCCAGAGCTCATTGCGCAGTATATTCAGCATCAGTTTCATATTTGTGATCTCAATTCACGAATCAAAACTGTATATTAGTTACATTTACATTTACATTTATTCATTTAGCTGACGCTTTTATCCAAAGCGACTTACAATTGCTATATATGTCAGAGGTCACACGCCTCTGGAGCAACTTGGGGCAACATTTTGAAAAAAAAAGGTTACATAGTGTACCTTTAACATTTGCATAACCAGTAAAAAAAATGTTTTAAAATTAGATGTTTTGAATATTCAGAGAACTTTCTGAAATAACATTTTAATTTTAACTTGATATTTGAACATTTGCAAAACATATTTTTTTTTTGCTGGGTATCTGCTGATTTATTGCAGTGTTTCTTCACTGCAATAGTTTCAGTGTGACTGATTTAATGCCTTTGGATATAAAGCCATTCTCACATAGACTAACCCACATTAAAAGGTTTAATCTTTTCTCTTATAAGCACATTCATAATCAAATGACATATGACATTTCGCAAGCACTGGGATGTAAAGGATGTAATTTTAGTGTTTGACTTGTCTGTCTAAGGTTTGTGTGAATGCTCAAAGTTCAGTTGAAAGATGGGCACTTGAAAATCGAATGAGGTCAGAGCGAGGCGCAGATCTGAAGACAGGCTCCCAAATGCGCTTCTGACACTTCTATTACCATCACAACTCATGAAGTCATCTGTGTTTACAGCACACATCAGAGCTCTCCATCAGCTCAACCCTACAAATCAGCCGACCGCAAGAACTAGTGTTTTGATGTTGTTTCTGATGACATTGTTTATTGATTAACTCTGATGTGATGCAGTTTATGAGTTGTGAAAAAAATGCTTATAGTGTGGATTTGGTGTCATAAATTAAAATAATATGAAAACTAAGCCAATATATAACTGCTTAGTTGTTTGTGGTTAATGTTATAAAATATACATTTGTCATAAATCACACAAAAAAAAACTTTACGATTCAGAATATACATCTTTATATTTTTCATGCAATACTTTTCAACTGTTAGTGCTAATTCCTAGATACAACAATGGGAAATCTCTTCATGTTTTCAAAGTGGGGCTAGATGATTATCTGTCTGATATATAAAGGGACACATTAAGATTTATTAATAAATTATTTGTTATTGAACCATTAAAACCATATGTGCATAAAACACAGCAGGCTTTGAAGTAGTCAAGCACTTAAATTATTAATCGAAGAGCTCACACGCCTTTCCTCAAATCATCTGACCCTTTAGAGAAGTGAGACGAGTTTTTAAACAGCCTTTTGCATTTTGAAAATGAGGATGATGTATGCAATGAGGGGATTAATTTTGCAATCTGTGATTCTGAATTCTTAGATAGACATGTCTGCACTGCTGTATAACTTTCATCCTTTGCCGGTCTGTCAGGAATGAAAGAATTTCGCACATGCTCATGCAATCACAAAAAGATCTACTTTTGGGTTGAGACTAGAGACCAGACTATTAATAGTATTAAAATTAATAATAATCTCTTCTTTTAAAGAGCAGTGCACTTAAATGGGTGGCAAACTATGTTTGATGTATGACTGCACGCATAAGTAAACAATCACAAATCAAATGTACATTACTGTTCAAAAATATAGCCTATTGTAATTTCAAGTATCATTTGTGCTAACCAAAACTGTACTTTTTTTGACATTTTATTACAACTCAAAATAACTGTTTTATTTTGTAATATGTTTATTCCTGTGATGACAAAACAGAATTTTCTGCAGCCATTATCTTCCGTGTTTTTATTATTGTCAATTGTTGAAACGGTTGTGCTGCTAAAAAGAAATATGGACACTTTGAAGAACAGAAAGTTTAAAAAAAAATAGCATTTTTTTTTAGGGCTGTGCAAAAGTTAATTGCGATTAATCGCATCCAAAATAAAAGTCTGTGTTTACATAATATATTTGTGTGTGCTGTATATAATTATTTTGTATATATAAATACCTATGCATGCATGTATATATTTAAGAATTATTTGTGCTTAAATTCTGTATATATTTATAAATACATAATCTATATTATATAAATATAAATATTTTAGATATGAATAACACATTTTCTTAAATATATACATGCATGTGTGTGTATTTATACAAAATAATTATATACAGCACACACAAATATATTATGTAAACACAGACTTTTATTTTGAATGCGATTAATCGCAATTAATTTTTGCACAGCCCTAATTTTTTTTTTTATAGAAATCTTTACTGCTACTTTTGATCATTTTAATATGTCTTTGCAGAACAAAGGTATTCATTTATTTTAACAGTAACTTGCTTTGTTGCAGGCATATTTTATATTATTTTTATTTTATTTATGCAATGCAGCGCAATGTAAGCATGCTTTGACAGCATTGCCATGCCAGTAAAGTGGCACTAAATACTCATCCCAATAAATTCTTTAAAATGAAATTGAAAATCGGTCACAAAATGAGAAACAAACCATCAATATTCTAATCCACTTGATAACACAGAACACAAGTGTATGGCCTGTTTCAGAGTACATCGATTCAGACAGCCCATTCTCACCCCCAAGGCGTCACTTAACTGACATGCATTTGGACATGCTTCAATATCTGACGCTTTAGGCGCCCTTTAGCGTCAGTTAGATGACGCCCTAGGATCGCGTGTACCCTACCCCCACCCCACACCTAAACCTAACCGCGTCCTCTTGAATGACGCCGTAGGATCGCGTCATGTAAGTGACGCTAAAGGGCGCCTAAAACGTCAAATATTGAAGCATGGTCAAAGGTGACGCCTTGGGGTAATGCGTTGATTCAGAGGAGAACAGAGACTTAAGCAGATTAAGACAGCGGTTCTCCTGTATCTGTGGCCAACATGGCCTTCAGGGCCCAAAAACCCACCAGAACCTACACTTCAAACCACACAAATACTGCAGTATAAAAATAAGTTGTGCGAATTCAAGCTGATACCCCCCCAAGGCTTGAAGTGCACAAAGATTCACTTTGACTTTGTGGTTGATAACTGTAGGAGGATCAGTGAGGAAAAAGGCATTTTGTTGAAGAGGATGAGGTGGTTGCGGACAACCTTTGTGTCCAACTCCTCTCGGATGTAGCCCTCTCCTGTTGTAAGACATTCTCGGCATGTAAAACGTCACCAAAAACATAAGCTTTGACTGTTAGAAAAAAAATAGCTAATAAGATTTCCATTCATTTAAACTTATCAAAATTCCCTCTAGAGCCCGGGGAGCTTTCTTTCTCGCAACCCTCTTTTCTTTCATCCATGGTTAAATATGTAAATAAAATGTCTAAAGTCATTCTTCAAAGGGGAACAAAAGAAAAAAGGGGGGCTAAGAGAGGGGGGAGGCAGCCCTAAAATGCCTTCCTTTCTCCATAACATTAGCCAGAGGGGGGCCAGCTTCTAGGCAGCGAGGAACAGCAGGGGAGCGCGCAGGCTCCATAGAATCACACATCTCTCAAATCCCTCACACACAAAAAACATGAAATATCTTTTCAGTCTGAGCCATCAAAGGGCCTCCCTTCTCTTTATTAGTTACAGAATTATCTCACACTTTCTGATTTCAACCAAGATGGAACCCAGCGAGCTGCTGCTGCTGTGCTTTGGAAGAGATAAAGTTCATGTGTGTGTGTGTGTGAGTGGGTGTGTGTTTGGCTATAAAGGATATCTGAACGGACTGAGTATGAAACGGTGAGGGTGGTGGATGCTAGATGCAGAAATAAACAAACACAAAACATGAAAGGGAAAGTAGGAGCTGCCAAGGCTACTGATGATAAAGATTGAATGGTCTTGATTCTCCGCTCTGTTCTCCTCCAGTTCTTCAAAGCGATATCCTCACTGCAAAACAATCACAGGACAGAAACGTGTAATATAAAGTGGGAACAAATCAGCCGAGACCGACTGCGCGACGACACGGCATGCCATTTAAATGCCATCTCAGTATTATATGTATGTTTTAGAAGCGTCAATCAGTGAGCTAATGAGGCTGTCTGTCTGTGATTCATAGTCCGCTGAGATATGTTACACATCCTGAAAGGCTTCATTATTAGCAAATGAAAATGTTCTTACATATCAAAGGAAGGGAAAATGATGATATGTACATGTGATCATCCTTATTAAAAACTATGGGGTTAAACGGCAGGTCAAACAGTCATTTTATGAATCAAACAGTCCTTTTATTAAACTGCCTAATTTGGTTTACTGGTGTTAGTTGGTCTTCCAGTATTGTCAGACTTGTTTTTAGAGGGGTTTTGGGCACTTGACTAGACCAGATTAACCCTAAAATGCATGAATGTTTCGGCAATCATTATTACACATTCGGGTCTTTAGCGACCCGGGTCTATATCTAACACAAGTGGATCTACAGTATACCTGTCGCAATAATATAAAACTCTCCTGATATTAGAGTAACAATTGCAGAAGAATAAAATTAAGCATATTTTATACTTTTAGGAGTTTGGAAGTGTCAATTATTTTAAGAAATAAAAAAAATGAATAATTTGATTCTTCACCAGATCAAGTGATGATGACACTAATATTTAATTGCAATCAGTATTTGCTCTGCAGTAGGCCTAAATCACTGAGCCATTTCAAGTTTTGCTGATGATACTATTCTTTTGTTTTCTGTCTGTGGTAATGAACGAAACATCACGTCGACACTGTGTATCAGACATTGCCACCTTATGGAATGGTGAATTGGACTTATTACACACCTCGGGTTGTTAGAGACCCCATACAATTTTTTACAAAAGATTAATGGCAAAACAGGCAGTCTTTTATAATTTTCTTGTTATATTGTTTATAATGAATAGATTGAGGAATACAAAGAAGGTTGATGTATTAGGCCTTAGTTCAATTAGGACATTCAAGTAGCTTTTATAAATTTCCTTCGAAAAAAAAAAACATTAGTAGTGTGCATCTTGAGACGAATCAATAGCACTGAAATAGTTTAATAGATGTCTCTGTTAGAAAGTTACTTTCAGTTAAAACAGCTCAGTCTGGGACTAGACTTAAGCCTTGTGAAAACAGGGGAAACCATTTAAACAAAACCTGTTCTTCGACAGACTGTCTTTTTACATTTTGACATCCAAACTGAATCTCTTTGATTCAAACTACCTCCCAAAATGACCAATTTGAATGCTAAGTAGTGCTCAGTATAGCTTCAAGTTTATTATACTGGGTTTGTTAATGTCTCTGAGGCGTATAAGTGACTCTTGTAAATGTCTCACACTAGGGTCGACATCTTAGCTGTTAAAAAGCGCTTCATAAGCTGTAAAAAAGCTCTTAGAGGGTTCTAAACTGTGTCGTCAGGTGTTACACTGATAAATCACATTTTTACTGCATGGGTAACATGAGAGAGCACTCAGCTATCTGGTATCTCTTGCTCCACGAGGCCCTCTTTGCTTTCTCCATAGCTGGCACGTGAGACGCAGTACCAACAACAGCTAGCCCATGCAAAGACACATTTTTTTAATTAACACTGTTGAGTGTTTTATTTTACTAAAAAACGTACATAATGCATACATAATGGCAGTGACTCTGACATGTCACCTCAACAGTATCAAAACTTTCACACAGTGTGCTATGGGATTTGGCATGCGTGCCATGGTTACAGCCCTGAGAGCTAGACTAATACTAGGCCTAGCTTGCCAGCCCTTAGCCCCAGCATGAGTCGAAGATGAATTCACTACAACAAGAATGAAAAGCCCTTTGTCTAAGAATTCATCCTTAAGGCATTTTATCCTGTACGCATTCAAGTTTTTACGACTGATAGCAGAGGATGAAGAATGGAAACTGCCATATATGCTAAGAATGTCTTTTACGTAATTACACACCCACTTCTGCATACTGTGTAAGGCCACTTGTTCAATGTTTGTATGTTCAGTACAGAAATTTACATTTTACATTCGCTTAAAGCTTTGAAAAGGGCAGTAGATTAATAAAAGCACTCAGTGTTTAACTGTGTGTATAATGTGATTTCTGGCACAATACAGTCTTTGTTAAATGAGCATTGTAGTGAATTGTTCATTTGTGACAAGCAAGAAATACGACTTAAATAAAATATTAATAAAGACGCTGTGGAGTGTCCAGGACAGTAAACAAGTTAGTAATCCTATATTTTTGATTTATGAATAAATGAGGCCAATGTTAATGTCCCTCAAAGAGACTTTGATTTTGTTCTAACATGATTAGAAGGGATAGTTCACCACAAAATTTAAATTCTGTCATAATTTACTCCCCCACACATTGTTTTAAACCTGTATGAGTTTCTTTGTTCTGTTAAACATGAAAAGAAGATATTTTGAAAAATTGTAGTTTTTCAAGTCAGTAGGGACCAGCAACCGTTTGGTTACTTACCTACATTCTTCAAAATATCTTCTTTTAACAGAAGAAAGAAACTCATACAGGTTTAGAACAACTTGAGGGTGAGTAAATAATGAGAGAATTTTCAATTTTGGGTGAATTAACCCTTTTAAATTTAGAAAACTGTTTTAAAAACATAAGATGCCAGCAATGCTGATGCTTGATGAAACACTGTCATTTGTATGAAGCAACTTTTATAATTTGCAATTTATATGTAAAAAAAACTGTTGGTTTCAAAATTCACATAGCCTTGCCTAATGTGAGAAAGAAAGAAAGAAAGAAAGAAAGAAAGAAAGAAAGAAAGAAAGAAAGAAAGAAAGAAAGAAAGAAAGAAAGAAAGAAAGAAAGAAAGAAAGAAAGAAAGAAAGAAAGAAAGAAAGAAAGAAAGAAAGAAAGAAAGTCAAAAGAAGACTATGCAGAAGAAAAAGTCAACATTAACGTTGTCTTGAAGATTAGCAAAAGTGCTTGAAAATTAACTATATGACTTCTTTATTTGTATTGACAATGTCCTCCTAAAAGCCACAAGGTTTCATTTTTTTGTCATCGGATTGCGTGGGGTGAGAGTAAAGACTCGTAAACTTCAGCCATCAGTTCTAGTTCAGTCAACAATAAAAAGCGAGGGGAATTTCAAGGAATAAAAACTCTCCTTTCTCTTCACTCTCTTCCCACAATGGTCGGAGCGTGAAAATCGCCAGTTGTAGAGAGAAAGGGGACACATCTCGACTGGAAAGCCATTGAATCCTTTTGGTTGTCCTCTGCGAGAGATTTATCGCTGACTTGCGCCGAAAAGTGTTTCGTAGGCTAAATCATCAGAGGGATTTCGTCTGAAAGAGAAAACAACAACAATAACAAATGGTTAGTAATTTACTGTGTGATCCTGTGGTAAAGTGGTGACGAAGATTTGGGTCTGCACAGCCAGATCCGCACGGTTTAAGGATAATCAGTGTGTCAGTTTGGGCTTTCTTATGTAAAACAGCTGTCTTTGAAGGCGGATCTTTTGGCAGGTTAGTTCAGGACGGTGGCGGACGAGCTCAGACACAGACAGCGCGCGAGGCAGTGAACAACTCTTGACGGATAAACGGGGTGTCTGGAGACGAGCTAAAGTTAATATTCACACGTTTACCAAGAGGATTCGTTCATTTTTAGATGACTGGGATAAAATGACGCCGTGCCTTCAGTTTGGATACACTTTACGGAGGATGAATGGGGAAAGTAGCGCGAGAGCGAGTTGAAAAGTAAGTGCACTTTCGTGAGGGAAACGGACCGTCGACATTATCAAACAGGAGTGGACCATAAGAGCGTTAGAAGAAGGAATTATCATCTTTGAATTAGGAATAAAAAAAACTGTGTGAAACCTCTCTGTATGGGGAAACCTTACTAATATTTCTCATCTATCTAAAGATTTTTTGACTGAACTGACTGCTTGGAATCTGAGTTACTGACTCAGTTTGATTGATGCGCTAATTCAACCTCATCCTTCTTCTAATTTTTTGGGGGATACAATAACTTTTTTCAGCTACAATTACTAAGAGTGACAATGAAACAACTTTTGTAGTAAAAATACAAAGCTCTTTTTGAAAGAATTATCCACGCTACATGAGTTAATATTGAAAGACAATGTTTGCTGCAAATGTTGGACTTGTGCTGCTGTGCACGGCTGGATTTTGTTCCGCTATCAGTTCCATCGACCAGGACCGACCAGGTGAAGGAAGATGCCAGGAGATTGCTATTCCACTCTGTAAGGATATTGGCTACAACTTGACAGTTATGCCGAACTTAATGGGACATGAAGATCAAAGCGAGGCAGCCATAAAACTGCATGAGTTCGCTCCACTGATTGAGTTCGGCTGCCACAGCCATCTGAAGTTTTTCTTGTGCTCACTCTATGCTCCCATGTGCACGGAGCAGGTATCCACACCCATCCCAGCATGCCGAATAATGTGCGAGCAGGCAAGGCAGAAGTGTTCACCCATCATGGAGCAGTTTAACTTCCACTGGCCT
Organism: Pimephales promelas; assembly: GCF_016745375.1. The sequence goes on from NW_024121099.1 coordinate 53,641,828, forward strand.
GAGTCACTGGACTGTTCCAGACTGCCAAATAAGAATGACCCCAATTACCTCTGTATGGAGGCACCTAACAACGGCACAGACGAGCCCCCAAAAGGATTCCACACTCAGTCACCAGACTCCCGACCCCCTCGGCCAGGTAACAGCCAAGAACTGCCTATTAAAGAGAGGGTTGGTAAGGCGACATGCAGCAACCCTGGAAAGTTTCATTATGTACAGAAGAGTGAGTCCTGTGCCCCCAAGTGTTACTCCAATGTCGACGTGTACTGGAGCCAGGGTGACAAGCGCTTCTCCATGGTGTGGATCGCCATTTGGTCCATCCTGTGCTTCATCTCAAGTGCCTTTACCGTCCTAACCTTCCTCATCGATCCACAGCGCTTCAAGTATCCTGAGCGGCCCATCATCTTCCTGTCAATGTCTTACTGCGTCTACTCAGTGGGCTTTCTCATAAGACTTTTTGTGGGGGTGGAAAACGTGGCCTGTGACCGTGACAGTGGTGTTCAGTACATCATCCAGGAAGGCTTGGAAAGCACTGGCTGCACTATAGTCTTCCTCATTCTTTACTACTTCGGAATGGCCAGTTCCCTATGGTGGGTCATTCTTACTCTCACGTGGTTCCTCGCAGCTGGGAAAAAATGGGGTCATGAGGCCATCGAAGCCAACAGCAGCTACTTCCATCTGGCAGCATGGGCCATACCAGCTATTAAGACCATCATGATACTGGTTATGAGAAAGGTGGCGGGAGATGAGCTCACAGGGGTCTGCTACGTGGGCAGCATGGATGTCAAAGCCTTGACGGGGTTTGTTCTTATTCCCCTCTCTTGCTACCTCATCATTGGCACTTCCTTTCTGCTTTCAGGGTTTGTGGCACTCTTTCACATCCGTAAGGTCATGAAGACTGAAGGAGAGAATACGGATAAGCTGGAGAAGCTGATGGTTAGGATTGGCGTCTTTTCTGTGCTCTACACGGTCCCCGCCACTTGTGTCATCGCCTGCTATTTTTACGAGCGTCTCAACATGGATTATTGGAAGATTCTAGCAGGAGAGCGAAAGTGTACTGAAGACAGTAAGAGTGGCGAGGAGTGCGTGATGAAGAGCTCCATCCCAGCCGTGGAGATCTTTATGGTTAAGATTTTCATGTTGCTGGTGGTGGGCATCACCAGCGGCATGTGGATCTGGACCTCCAAAACGCTGCAGTCTTGGCAAAACATTTTCAGCCGCAAACTTAAGAAGAAGACGAGGAGGAAGGCTGCATGTGTTTTCACTGGAAGTGGACCTTATCTCAAGCCTCATCCTGCACTCAAAGGACATAAAACCAAGTACGAACCAGCAGGTCCTCCTGCAACTTGTGTATGAGCTGGGCCTCTATACACATACGAATGGCCAAGAAATAAATGCTGGACTTAGACAAACTGCTTTATAAATAGACAAGCCAGCAGAGAACACAACATTGCTCATATTTATTATATGCAAACTTCAGATGCCCAACAGGTTTTATTTAGTTCTTAATGCTTGTACTACATCTGAAACTTTGCAGACTTTGGGGACCATTTTGTGAAACCAAGAAAAAGGGAATGAGTCCCTATTGCTGTCATTGGGATGCCTGTATCTTGTCATGTGCAATAGTTGTTTCCCTTAGTGACAGAGAAAAAGGGACTCTGATACTGTAGGGCTGTGATTAAAGACAATGAAAGGACTTGACAAACAATAGGTGTGAATGGCTCGGCTCCTCCGTGGCATAGTCGTGTGGCTTTTCTATGGAAATGAAGGCCGTGTCATAAACAACTGCATTGACATTGGAGTGCAGTTGCTCAAAAAGGCCTCGGCAGAGAATGAACTGCCTATTTTTAGGCTTTTTCATGGAACAAAGTAAATCTTTAAGCACTAAATATTGCCAACACAAAGAGAAAAACTTGTTATTTGAGTTGTTTTGTACAGTGAGGTCATGCCCCCTGGTTTGTTTTGTTATACCAAGCTCTTTTTAATGTCCTACATACATTTGTGTATATTTCTAAAGGTTCATATTTTATAAGAATAAATAAAACATTTTAGTTTTAAATGTTTGACATGAAAAGCAAACGCTTTTATGATTTGTGTTGAGTTTGAAAAGTTTCTACCTCCAAGAAGTACAGTATAATATCCATTCTGTCATATTGTTATCTAATTTTAGAGATCCATTATGTTGGGAATCACTAGAGATTCAATTAAAATTCGTCATCAGTCGCACCTTAACAAACATCCCTAAGCTAAAACCTTCACCATTAAACCTTAAAGAGATATTTTACCCGAAAATGAAAATTGTCATAATTTACTCACCCTCGTTTCTTTCTTTCTTTTACAGAACAAAAAAGCCCAATACAATGAGATTCAGTGTGGTCAACAGCAACACTGAACCTCATTGACTTTAATTATAGGGAAAAAAAACCCCCACAAAATATTATTTTAAATATTCATTAACTTATTTTGTGCTAACAAAATATAAAGGTTTGGAACAACATGGGTGAGTAAATTGTTTGAATTTAGATTTTGGACTGAACTATTCCTTTAAGGTTGCAGAAATAAAAACATACGAATACTCCATTGGGCTAATCATTTTGAAGGATGAGATCCTGATAATTTTTATAACAAACATCATTAGAGGAAATAATTGAGACCCAATCTCAGGCCTCTGCCTCATCTCTGATGTACTTTGGGCCTTGGCTTTTATTCTTTTGAGTAGAACAGGGTCAGTTCTATGGCTATATATATATATATATATATATATATATATATATATATGAAGAGTTCAGATGCAAAAGCCTCTAAATGCCATTTGAAATTTTCTTCTTGAATGATGATTTTTAGCAAACTTGTATATTTAAGTTCAGTGATTTCACTTAAATAACAATTAATAGGTAATCATCATTGCAATTTAAGTGAAATCACTGAACTTAAATATACAAGCTTGATAAAAATGATCATTCTAGAAGAAAATTTCAAATGGCACTTAGAGGCTTTTGCATCTGAACTCTTCATATATGTATATATATATATATATATATATATATATATATATGAAGAGTTCAGATGCAAAAACCTCTAAATGCCATTTGAAATTTTCTTCTTTAATGATGATTTTTATCAAACTTGTATATTTAAGTTCAGTAATTTCACTTAAATAACAATTAATAGGTAATTATCATTGCCATTTAAGTGAAATCACTGAACTTAAATATACAAGCTTGATAAAAATCATCATTAAAGAAGAAAATTTCAAATGGCATTTAGAGGCTTTTGCATCTGAACTCTTCATATATATGTATATATATATATATATATATATATATATATATATATATATATATATATATATATATATATATATATATATATATATATATATATATATATATATATAGATTAATTTTAATAAGATAGGAATATGAAAGCCAGGACATTTTAAAAAATTTCACATTTCTTCAAAATCGTTGATGTTATTAAAGTATATACTGAACTCTTCATGTATATATATATATATTTATATATATATATATATATATATATATATATTAAAGTATATACTGAACTCTTCATGTATATATATATATATATATACATGAAGAGTTCAGTATACTTTAATAACATCAACGATTTTGAAGAAATGTGAAATTTTTTAAAATGTCCTGGCTTTCATATTCCTATCTTATTAAAATTAATCTATTCACTTCCATGTTTCATTGAAAAACAATACTGAAGCAGGGGCTTTAAAGTTTGTTTTATTTTGGTCTCCAGGTTTGGTGTGTTTTTTTTGTTTTTTTTTTTATCTGGGTTTTATTTGTAACATCAAATTGGGTCATTTTTGAAGTGTTGCCTTTGATTTAACAGTGCCTTTTTTCGCTGTTTCGGAGTAGATCACTCAAAAGGTCTGTTACCGGCAATCGCATATAAATCTGTTTTTTTTTTAACTTAATGCTAAACTTCTGAGTCCACATCAACATTGAAGACATGAAGTCTTTTCATCTCCTGTTTTATTTGTACATCTGTCTGTCTATCTATCTATCTATCTATCTATCTATCTATCTATCTATCTATCTATCTATCTATCTATCTATCTATCTATCTATCTATCTATCTATCTATCTATCTATCTATCTATCTATCTGTCTATCTGTCTGTCTGTCTGTCTGTCTGTCTGTCTGTCTGTCTGTCTGTCTGTCTGTCTGTCTGTCTGTCTATGTGATCATCAGTGTTTTGTTTGATGTGAATATCTTTTTTGTGCCATGTGATCAATCAATAATTTACTCATACATGGTGTCAATACTTTAATACTGGATTGACCTGAGAAACCCAAGTTCATAAAACACACACAATGACCCATAGGGTTGTTTGTCTAGAGAAAACAGAAACATTACACCCTTTAGTAATCGGATCGCATCTGTCATTATCTTGAATCATTGAGCACATTTGCATAGACAGGTGAGGCTGACCTTCAGGCATTGCACAGTTGGAGAAAAACTAACATAAAACAAAAAAGGAAATCAATTTCATTACATGCCCCATCACGTCCTATAAGCTTCTCTTTTTCCTAATGTGTGTATTTGATTCAGTTTAATGTGATTTGGTATGAAATGAGAAATATCTTTAAAGGATCTTTAATGCTTACTTAGAAAATGATCACATTACTGATTTCCTAAAAAGCAAGTTTGTTTCCCCCAAAAAATGCCCAGATCATCAGGAGTCTTTTGATCTGTCTTCATTCTTAATGTGTTTGTTTGGCAAATTCACTCAGAATTTGGTATTTTAAGTTCAACTCCATGTTGACTTTGATCTTAAATTTTCACACAGGAAATGCACAAATAGAAGCTCACGCATGTTTTGCCAACCTATTTCACATAATTACTATAAAACAACTAATTTATTCTACCTTCTTCAAAGAAAAAAATGAAATGATATATCCAAGTATTAAATGTGACGGTGAATCAAACAAAGTATTTCGATATATCTTTTCATCAAAATATTAAAGCTCACTAAGCCGTTTTACAACAAACAGCAAATATTTAATAGAATGCTATTACTCTTTCCATCATTAAAAGATTATGGTATGTTTGGACATATTTTTCTGCCCTTTAAAAGCTCACTTTAGGTGTCAAGTGCAGCAGTGTGTGAAAGTGTGTGTATGTGTGTGTAAAAAAGATCTAAAACAGGTCTGATCTGATGAGAAGGTTTGAGTGAAGTGTGTGTTCTGTACTTTGCCCAGGGGGTATTCAAGTCTCTACAAAGTCCTTGTAGTGTTTCAAAATTCAGGCACATGAATCAGAGAGGCCTCGTTTGACACACACATACACACACACACAGAGAGAGAGAGAGAGAGACTTCAGTTATGCTCTGTCACACCAGCCCATCTCTCAAACACACACACACACATACTTGTGTACACACAAGTCTGTTTAAGGGCCACCTGGACTCTGGGCCCTGGGGTGTGAGTCGAACTGTAAATATCAATGACAGTTACCACTCCACCTTCTTCTAAAGACTATCTCACTTTTTCCTTTTCCCTTTTTTCTTCCCCACTTGCTTTTTCTGAAGTTGCGGCTTAAAGATGGGTTCACCATGTGAAGATGGAGTGTGTTTTTGAAGTGAGGTAAGAGCTGAAGTGTAAAGGACAGCAGTCCGTTTCGTTTTAATGCCACATCCAGTGCTCTGCACATCTGAAAGGACTATTTCTTGCCAGTCTCCAAACAGCTTTATCTAGGTGTTTGGTTGATCTGTTGGGCTGGTAAACATTCATTATTTAGTTTCTCCGGTATTCTGTTTCAAGTAAGTATAGAAAAAAATCACTCCTAATTTGCCAGCTCTACATTGGCTTCCAGATCATTTTAGGATTGAATTTAAAATTATTTTATTTAAATATAAATCCTTAGGCCTACATAACCTTGGTCTGAACTACCTGTCGGATTTACTGTGTCCCTACAGCCCTCCCATAAGTTTCAGAACTGGTAATCTTAATTTATTGACAGTCCCTCATTCAAGGCTAAAAGGCATGAGAATAGCCTGCCAGATCAACTTAGAGCAGCTCCCTCACTATCCAACTCTTCTTAAAACTCATTTGTTTTCTTTAGATTTTAATTTATAGCCCCTTTCACACAGAGATTCCGGAAAATACATGCGATAATGTGACCCGGCATTTGTCCCAGGATTGTTTGATTTCGGTTCATTCACACTGCCAGTGATTTGCAGGGATCTGAGTGAGTGCTTTCACACACAACCCGTAAAGATCCTGGAAAGACACATGATGTCAGGATGAGACGTGTAACGTATGCGTCGAAAACATGTACACGCGCATAGTGTTCCACAAAGCTAGTGAATGATCTCAGATTCAGCACGGATAGTGAGGAGCTCCTGGTCTCTGCTTATGTTAATTGTCGCTCTCTGCTATGTTTTATACTTTTGTATTTTGTTTACTTTTCTCCTGTACAGCACTTTGGTCAGTCTTGTGACTGTTTTAAAGGTAGTGTCGGTCAGAATTTTTATAAAAACTTTTTTCCAAATTTGTTTAAACTTTCTATATATATCACTGCATAATTAAAATCTAAGTACTCTGAAAAAAAGAGTATAAAAATCGAGTGACTCTAGACCGTATAATCTGCACTAAACACAGCTCATTATTTCGAACCGGGACGAAACAATGGACTGGCTTAGGCGACTGTCACTCTTTCGCAACCATGGCAACCACCCTTTTGCCACACAGGACATTCCCACTTGCGCGTATCCAGATCGTACCTGTTCGCATGCCCTTGTTTGAGCTTGAAGATGCAAAAGTCGACGCAGGTCCTCTTGTCTAAAAAGTGCTCCTTGCCCTGCACTTCGACTACCCCGTCCTCGGCCTCTACTTCCTCGGACCCTAATAGCACGGCCTCTTGCACGACCTCCTCTGCTTCGCCCTCGACCACGGATCTGTCCTCGAGCTGACGATGCGTTACTTGCTTTCTTATACTGTAACTTACTTGTCTCGGGAGTGTAGTCCTCATCAGAATCAACAATGCTTTCATCAAGCAAACTCTTACATGCAGAACACCATATGTTATGAATCTTACACGAAATTCATCTTCATCACAGTGTAAATGATGGCAATGGAAAAACGTGTAGGCCTATCATGCAACCTGTTTTTAGCTTTGCCTTATAGATAACTAGCTCGTTAGCGAATCAATAAATATATATTGTAAACTTTACCAATATCAATATGCTAGCTTGATAGTGAGTAATAAAATACAACTTATTTGTTTATCTTCATAATGAATGATAGTTAGATTTTTTTATTTACATGTGTTTCTGACATGATGTTACTACATGCACTCCTTCCTCTCCTCTCCGCTCGTCTCAGGTAAATAATGCGTCTTCAGCTCAGCTGTCGGAGTCGCGCGTTCATGTGCTTTGGGGGCGTGGCTTTGGAAGGGGCACAGAAGGGAGGGGGTGAAGTGAATGGAAATAATGAGCTGTCTTTAAAACAGTCGTGAGAGGTCTACAGACACTCGATTTTTATACTTTCTTTTTCAGAGTACTTAGATTTTAATTATGCATTGATATATACAGAAAGTTTAAAGAAATTTGGAGAAAAAAAAGTTTAAAAAAAAAAAAATTCTGACCTACACTACCTTTAAATGTGTTTTAAAAATAAACTGAACAAAATACATATGCCCTATTTTGCTTCTATGCATTTTACAGTATTACTAATAATTGTTTAATGAGTAAATTGGTTTGGAAACTGGTTCTTAGAATTCTTATTCGGAAACGGCTTCATTAAAAAGAATAATGCAAGCGAATGATGTTTAGGGCAGAGCTTGATTTAGTCCATCAGGAATTGATTGGATTGTTGTGGTTTGCTATTACAGTGATTATGATTGACAGGTTGTCCCGCCCATGCCAATAAACACGTCATCAGAGAAGAGATGTTGCTGCAACAAGGAGGGCAAGTTATTTTTGATTTAAGATTACGAGGGCACAAGGATTTGTAATTAATTATGATGTTCACTGATAAATCATTAATAATAAATACTATTCCATCCATAACAAAAAAAATAATTGATAATTTTGATATCATGACCTTAAATCACTTTATTGTGTGTGTGTGCGTGTGTGTGTGTGTGCGTGTGTGTGTGTGTGTGTATATGGTAAATGGACTGCATATATACAGCACTTTCACAGACCCAAAGGCCACCAAAGCACTCTACATTTTGCCTCACATTGACCCATTCACTCACTCACTCAGAATACACCCACGGCGGTGTCAGCCATGCAAGGAGACATCCAGCTCGTTTTGGTCTCCACAAGGAGATCAGCTTATAAATCATACTAAGTGATGTAATTGAAAATGTGAGACTGTTTTCTGTGATGGGTGGGTTAGTGTAAGAGGATATATACAGTTTTACAATATACAAATCATTATGTCTATGTAAAGTACTCATTAAACATGATAACCCAACATGTGTGTGTGTGTGTGTGTGTGTGTGTGTGTGTGTGTGTGTGTGTGTGTGTGTGTGTGTGTGTGTGTGTGTGTGTGTGTGTGTGTGTGTGTGTGTGTGTGTTTGTATTGTTGTGTATAGTTAAGGCCAATTTTGGACTGCATGCTTCTGAAAAGACAGTGAACAGTCTTTGTAAAAAGTATAAATATAGCATTTTTTACAAATTGAAAAGCGAACAGGCCTTTATCATGTAATTCTGCATGAAGTTAATCTTCAGAAACACATTATGATAAGGTCTTGTTGTGCTGCTGGTCTTAGTTGTACGATAAGTGTGCTGACATGCTAACATAAATCTGTAGGTTGACTGACTGCAGGCAGGGTTGGCTCCCTTTGATCAGATCTTTTTTGAAGACGCCCGTACAGTCATCACCACAGGCCCTTCAGCACCTGTTTTCCAGTCAGGACCTGTTTGAGAAAAGCGACGCTCCGGTTGTCTCACACACAAAAACGCCGGAACACACACTCTCAACAATGGCTCTATTTCTTAAAGTCAGTATTACCTTTCTGTAACTTTTTCTAAAACTATAAAACCCTGCTTTCTCTCCTTCTCCTCTCTTTATGCAAATTGCCTTTGAAAACTGTGCCTGTGAAATGGTTTGAAATAACAGCGCATAAAAGAGATTAGAGAGGAGACGTTGAGAGGGAGTCACTATAAAGAAGCTGTGTAAGCACCTTCCTGTCCCTCCCAATGGCAGATCGCTCCATCTGAAGATTCAAGATTTCCACTGAACTGATTGATAGGACACAGCCTGTGCTTAATAAATGAAAATCTTCATTATTGTAGCTTCAGATCTTAAGAGAAGGGCTTTCTGATCATTGCGGTTTTAGGCTGCTCCTTGATCCATCATTGGAACTAAGAATGGACACAAAATGTTGAGTTTTGGTGCAGTTTGACAAGTGACTTGACAAGTGCCCAGAAAGTAATGCCCAGAAAGTGGCATAGGATTCAATTTGAAGTTTGAAGGCCACCCCTCTAATTACGCAGCCAATATAGAATTCAAAACTAGAAAAAGTTCAAATCATTCAAAATTATTCCTTACAAATACAACAGCAACATCACTATTCACCCAACTGAACACAAATATATAGCATTAACTATATATATATATATATATATATATATATATATACACACACAGTATAATGAAAATGATTCAAAAAGATGCATGCCAAGTCAACAGTTTCAAATCATTTTCATTATACTGTGTGTGTGTGTGTATATATATATATATATATATGTATACAGTATAATGATTCGATCTTTAAAAGAGATGCGTTTTGTACAGTATACTTGTAGATTGCATTGACAGTCATGTGATTAAACCAGTATTTCTGCATTCGTTTGTATGTGACTTCTGGTAAATTCAAAAGCAGTTCTTGAAAAAACGTCAGACATTGGGGAGAAAAAATGCTGGAGGCAATGCTACACATGTATTTTTAATCAGATAGAAGGAACTTAAATGTGAACCGAATTAGGTTTTGTTGCAAAACGATCAATCGGATAAAAAAGCTAAAAGATATACACATGTGCATGCAGTTGTGAGCATTTTGTGATTGAAAAAGAAGAGGTTAAAGAGGTAAAAAGGCCCTCATGTACACGCACCATTTTCTCTCTTTTTTTTATCTGAGCGCATTTTTGGAGAAAAATGGTCCTTTGCAATTATCAGTTGTGAGAGTCATTACAGAAGAATCTGGAACAATGGCAACACTCCCATCTGCCCTGCAGCAGGGGCACTTTCCTTTCCTCTCTGTGTTCTTTCTCACATTTTCAGTCACAACTCATATGGGCCACCTGCAATCAAACACCTAAGAGCGGTATCAAGCCACAGACCGAATAGGAACGAGAGATAAGATCTTCTATAAAAACAAACAGCAGAGATGTGTGTGTATTTATGTCTACGTCTGTGTGCTTAATGTGTGATAGCGCATGTGTGTGTGTGTTTGCGTGTCTGAAATCGCCCTTTGATGTCTGCACCTCATGGTAGAGGTGGAGGACTTCTTGGGAGAAAGTAAACAATGAGAGAAGTGGCACTTTTGTAAACACTCAGATCACATTGAACAGCCACCGAGGTCAACCTGAACACACTAATTTTACCTTACCATTTTTAGGTTTATAGCACAGTTGTTGTTTTTCTTAGAATATGTTCTGCGTGTCTTAAAAATTATGTGGAATGTGAAGTATTCAAACTGGGGAGTGGAAAATTGATGATCTGACAGAGACTACACAGAATCTGGGAAAATACATTTAAAAGTAAAGGAGTTCATTCAGAAATGAATATTCTGTCATATTTTTTATTTTATTTTTATTTACTCGCCCTTGTGTCATTAAAAACCCATATGACTATTTCCTGATGTGAAACAGAAAGGAGAACGATAAAAGAATGTTAATAAACTGCAAAATTGAGTCAGTGAGATGAACTCATGAACTGAATCAGTCTGTTTTGTGAATTTGGTCAAATGATTCATTGAAAAGAGACATTTTTATTCCTCTCATTCAGCTGATGTTAAGATTTAAATGTAATTTAAATTCCTGGCCTTTTTGTCACACACTTAGTATACAGTACCTGTCAAAAGTTTGGACAAAGTCACTCCTGCTCACCTAGGCTGCATTTATTAATCAAAAACACGGTAAAAACAGTAATATTGGTGAATGTGATTACAAATTCAAAGAACTGTTTTCTATTTGAATATATTTTAAAATGTAATTTATTCCTGTGATGACAAAGCTGAATTTTCAGTATCATTACTCCAATGTTCAGTCACATGATAAAAAAAGTAATAAATAAATAAATAATAATAAATATATATATATATATATATATATGAAGAGTTCAGATGCAAAAGCCTCTAAATGCCATTTGAAATTTTCTTCTTTAATGATGATTTTTATCAAACTTGTATATTTAAGTTCAGTAATTTCACTTAAATGTCAATGATAATTACCTATTAATTGTTATTTAAGTGAAATTACTGAACATATACAAGTTTGATAAAAATCATCATTAAAGAAGAAAATTTCAAATGGCATTTAGAGGCTTTTGCATCTGAACTCTTCATATATATATATATATATATATATATATATATAGTATATACAGTATATACACGCACACACACACTGTTGTATACATATATATACACACACACACACTCACTCACATTTTTACATTTACATGTATACTTTCTAAAATATTGTGTTACATTTTTTTATGACATATACACATCCACATAGCTGTGGTATAATCCGGTGTCTCTCTTGGCTTTTATGTGAGTTCACATGCATTTATCTGTATTTAACAACAGCTTAAAAAGCAATTTATCCAATCATAATTTAGAATAAGAAATAAAAGAACTTTTATTTCCCTATAATAATAGAAAATATTTAGCACAAATTTCTTCTTAATGACAGTGAGTTTGAAAAGATGTGTGAGTGCATCAGATGGCAGCAGGATGTCTTCCACGGTGATTTAGCAGAGCATGGTTGTGGGATTGTAAAGGTCTAATCTGCTCTCTCTCTAATCCTCCCAAAAAACACACACACACTCACACACACACACACAGACACACACACTAATCTGCCCCTCTTTCTAATCCTCACTGCAAAGTGCCCAGATAATGAAAAGCCATCTGAATTCCAGAGCTGAGGAGCTCATTGTTGCTTGAGAGGTGCTCCACACACATACGAAAGGTCTTATGTTCACAGAAATATTTTCTCTCACGCAGCATCTTTAGGAAAAGCCACACACATACTTCTTACCATATAATCTCTGATACACCACTTAAGACACCTAAAGGAATCTGCAATATGCAGACATTAAAGCAAGTCTACATTTACTGCTGACTTGTGCAGTCCTGATCTCATTTTTTGCTATCTACATATACAGATGTGTAGAGGTGTCAGATGATGGCAAACTAAGGCATCCTGATGCTCAAACAGTTGAGCATGGTGCAAGCAAAAGTCATTGGTTCGATTCAATGGGAATGTAAGCACTGATAAAAATGCATTGAATCTAATGTAAGTTACATTAAATACAATTGTCTGGGAAATAAATGTCAAATTGACTGGTATTGGTCACCCCTACGAACAACAACCCACTATAACAACACATTTTTTAAGTTAAATTCTTAAGAAAGTGTACAGAAATCTTCTGAATTATCAAGAAATCGATCTCAGTTTGCATATAATATCTGGCACTGGCTTGCTTTAAACTGTATAGTGTATGATTGAATATTGTATGCTTTTGTATCAGCTAATTTAAAATTTTATGAAAAGCTTGCAGTTTAAGTGTAAGTCAATTTTTTTGTTGTTTTTTGCACATCGCAAATAAATAAAGGTGGATACAAATAAAACACAGAAACAACAGTGACACATAGCAGATTTAAAAAAGACAACACTATGTATGGACAATAAATACAGTCAGACAACAGTATCACAAGGTACACAGAGTAAAAACAGGATTGACAGGTACAGTACAATTTAATTGACGGTTAAGTAAAAACAATACATCATTGGACGTAAGTGGTGTAATGATACATCACATATATATATATATACTGTACATACACATACATATACTGAAAGATATTAAACCCGTGAGAGAGAAACAGAGGTCAACAACATGTCCTCTGGCAGACATTCAAGTTCACTAAAATAATTCATAATCTACTCATCTACTATGGAATAAAATACTATGGAAGTCAATGGGGTCCATCAGCTGATTGGATACCATTCTTCAAAATATCTTCTTTTTTGTAAGACACCTTCAGTTTGGAACAAGCACAGGGTGAATAAATAATGACAGAATTTTCATTTTTTGGGAGAACTATCCCTTTAGAGAAAATGTTTATGATAGCCTTATCGTTACTTATCATTACCAAAATATTTATATCATATAATATCATATATTAAAAGAGTAAAGTGCTGAAACACACATTTAGTTCTACAAGAAAATATAACATTGATTTCATTTTCTTTCGGGAGAACGTCCTTTCCACCAATCTGCCTCTCCCAAAATCAACAACCACAAAGTTAAAACCTCCAGGACATGTTTTGTTCCTCATGTCAGCGTAGCTATGAAAGCATTGTAACGGATGAGAAATTGTTTGCCATTCCTAGGGTGTTCTCTTCATTGTGTTTCCAAAAAAGAGCATCATTTGGATATAACATCAACCACAAACAGAGGAAATCTTTACTAAGGGCAAACTCTGCCGCCCATTTACACAAAGAGAACACCTGCTTCCCTTTTCTTCAAAACAAAACAAGGTCTCAAGTGCAGTCCAAAAAAAAAAGAAAAAAAAAGAAAGGTTGGTTGATGTTGAAGTGCCGGCAGGCCGTGACAAGCCAAACTGGCTGTATCATAACTCTAGCGTGAAAAACACTGTCAAAACTCAGACATCATTTTTAAAGACATAATTAGTGTTTGAGACTGAGGAGACATTAAACTGTTTATAAGGTTGGGCACCTGAACAGTTTAAGCAGGAGCGTATCTTACCAGAAAATGATTGCAGGAATTATAAACTTATAGGTAAGATGTTCAATACAAGATTTTATCTACATAGTACAAAATTATAAATGCAACACTTTTGTTTTTGCCCCCATTTTTCATGACCTGAACTCTTTCTATGTACACAAAAGGACTATTTTTCAAATATTGTTCACAAATCTGTGTTAGTGAGCATTTCTCCTTTGCCGAGATAATCCATCGACCTCACAGGTGTGGCATATCAAGATGCTAATTGGACAGCATGATTATTGCACATGTCAACCATTTCACATGTTTGGGATGCTCTGGATCGGCGTATTCGACAGAGTGCTCAAGGTCCTGCCAATATGCAGCAACTTCGCACAGCCATGGAAGAGGACAGGCCAGAATCAACAACCTTTTTTTTCAGGGGGTAGGGGGGTCTCCCCGGACCTCCCAATACGGTAAAACTGCACATATTAGAGGGGCCTTTCATTGTGGCCAGCCTAAGGCACACCTGTGCAATAATCATACTGTCTAATTAGCATATTGATATGCCACACCTGTGAGGTGGATGGATTATCTCGGCAAAGTGCTTACTAACCAACGCATTCTCACCCCAAGGCGTCACCTTTGACCATGCTTCAATATTTGACGTTTTAGGCGCCCTTTAGCGTCACTTACATGACGCGATCCTACGGCGTCATCTAACTGACGCTAAAGGAAAGCGTCAGTTAGAGGACGCGGTTAGGTTTAGGTGTGGGGTGGGGGTAGGGTACACGCGATCCTAGGGCGTCATCTAACTGACGCTAAAGGGCGCCTAAAGCGTCAGATATTGAAGCATGTCCAAATGCTTCCCAAGGCGTCAGTTAGGTGACGCCTTGGGAGTGAGAATGGGCTGTACTAACACAGATTTAGACTGATTTGTGATTTCCATTACACGAGAGTAGATGTTAAAACTTCTTGTCAAAACTAAGACGTAGCTTTACAGTAAACTATGCTTCTCCATCCATTTACACATCCAGCACACACTACGGCTGCAAGTGGTCTCCCTAGTGGACCAGAACGACAACCTTTTGGATTAAGCTGAGTAGGGGACATCTCTAGGGTTTTCAAGTGGGCACCTTCTGTCTTCAGTGTTTTGTCGATTAGCCCACGACACCTCATGGGCTCGACAGTGACTCTGGCGTCCGTCACCCCCCTCCATCTCCCACTCAACTCACCCCAGCTTACTGACCTCTACAATAATTATAGCACACCCTCACATAAAATATCACTATTCACACACATTCATTTTTTTGCAGTATTTGGGATGTATCAAGAGCTTTATGATCTAAGGTAATGTCGCCATACCACCACACAGGGCGAACCACATCCAACTGGAGTAACTGTCGACGCAAGCGGAAGTCTCAAATGGATGTTCAGGTACAAAACTGGATCATATCCAAAAAACAAAGCCACAGCTGCCCTAATTAAATTACATTTATACCTCAATTCCCGTTTCCACCAAAACTGTTTGACAGGAAATCCACGGAGTCAGTGGTCGGGCTGCTATAGTCAAACCTTTGGTCACTTGTGCCAATGCCAAATGTTGGTTTCATTGGTGCCAACAGTACAAATCTTGGGCTGTGGACAATGTGAAACATGTATTCTCTGATGGGTCCACCTCCACTGTCTTTCCCACATCCGTGGGAGTTACGGTGTGGTGTGTAGCCCCAAAGAGTCTTAACACTCGGACAGTTCGTCCCCTTGGAATTATAAGGTTCTATCTGACATTTTTGTCAAAATTGAGTTATTCACATATTCTTATTCTGTGACAATTTATTTACATTATGTGATGTGTTTTGTACATTTAGGGTCCCTGTTATTTTTATGTTTGAAAGAAACTTGTTCCCCATACACATTTTCCTATATGGAATGCAAAAACTTTGAAGCTCAATATCTCAAAACTGTTCAGAACGCAGATAGAACCTTATAATTCCAAGCGGACGTGTTGCTGCCTAGAGTGAAACATATTGATCAGTGATGATTTGTCCAGCAATATCACAGTATTCTGTCACAGTATTCCGGCTGTTATTGTATTTTATTTAATTTTCTTATTCTAAACTGTTTTAATTATTTACTGTATTTTTTTTTTCATTTTAAATTGTTTTAATTATTCTGATTTCTTTTGATTATTTTAATTTCTTCTATGTAAAGCACTTTGAATTACCATTGTATGAAATGTAATATATATACATAAACTTGCATTGCCTATACTGTGCTTGATGGGCGCATCACTTCCAAGGACTACTGAACCATTCTGGAGGACCATGTGAACCTAATGGTTCATACATATTCATTGCACACTAAAGGAGGTACCAAATCAGCATGATAATGCACCAATACACACAACAAGACTTTTTACAGAATGGTTTGAACATGAAAGTCAAGTTGAACATCTCCCATGGCCTGCACAGTCACCAGATCTGAATATGATTGAGCCATATTGTGACCTGGCCACTGTTCTGGAAGAGGAATGGATCAAAATCCCTCTGGCAACTGCGAAGGACTTGCATCTGTCATTGCCAAGATTTATTGATGGTGTATTGGATGCAAAAGTGGCCCTTCTAATATGTCTGTCTGTCTATCTATCTATTTTTATTATTATAATCATTTTAATTCCCAGGCAGTAACAGGTTTCAATGAATGAATTAATTACTCCCCACCACTTTTTTTTTTCTTTTCTTAAAAGTACAATAAAAACATGGCGGGATGCTTCCATGCATTAAAGATTAATGCATATGAATGTAAAACACAGACATTAACATTTTCATCCTAAGCCCAGAGAAAATTAATTGTTTTTTTTTAAACAAATATTTAACATTTCCATATAAGTGTTTATATATATATATATAAATCCAGAGACATTTTTCCCAGTCCTATGTAATATAGTTCTTCATGATTGGCATTCAGTCATGGTTTTGATTTTAGATGTCCTTGTTGATTTAAACTGTTTAGAAATGGTTTTATTCCCCAAGAGAAAAGCGAGAGCATTTAGTGGGCAGGATTTGTTCACTCACATGCAGACGAACAACACAAAACATGTGTTCCCCTGCAGTGTTCCATGACTGTCCTCTTTCCTCTTATACCCGGTATACAACAAGGACCAACCACACAACTGGAGACAATTAGCAGAAAATGCTGTGAGCAATATCATACTTAACAAATGGTCTTTTGTTTCCTGTTCTTTGTCTTTCCATGTCACAAGCTATGTTCAGAGAAGTACAGCATACTGCATTATACTGCCTCATTTGCGGGGAAAATTGTATTGTGAAAAAGAATGCATTTCGCAACAATGAAAATTTCAAAAAGCAGGATATGCTTTGTTGTCACATGACCACACTACTTTTGTCACATGATCTTCATTGCATGTTCAATTCAGCAAGAGGTCTCCAATTATTGTGAAAAAATGTCTTAACATTTGAACTGTTATATATTATATTTATAATATACAGTATGTACTATACTTCAGCATACAGTAAGTGTAAAACATGTTATGTTTTCCGAATGTACAGGTTGTTGTGATTCGAACGATCAGGCTAATTTTAGGGAGGACGGGTGTGTGTTTCCTGAGGATAGATGTCAGCACAGATGGAATGGCACTGTTACTGCACCACTGAATTTTATTGGATAGTGGCAAATTCATACACCAAAGCCGGAGATCACATGTTTCACTAATGCATGAGATTCATGAGCTACTTGTCCTGATTATTGGAGAATCCTGGAGCATTCAAGCCTCACACAAATAGACGAAAGTTACGCTATCTAAATATTGAAAGAGCAGTTTTGCTAGTCTGAGGCTTTGAGCAATGTAATCCTTGGATTTCTGACCATAACAACGGACTAGGAATGATATATGTGTGTGTGTGGTTATGTATGAACATGCAGGCCTTTAAAGTGGCGTCCAACTGTCTGAATACTTATTGTGTATTTGATTTAATACTTTTTTACAAATTATATTATTAGCCTAACAATTTTACTGAAAAGTTTAATTGAAACATTAAAATGAGTTTTCAGAATGTCTTAGTATCTGCCTTTTCCCTCTTTTGGTCTTTTCCCAGACCTTGAGCTGCATGAACCCCACAAGTGTGTGTAAAATCTGTTCTCCAGCATGCTTCGTCCATCTTAAGCTACAACGGATGAAGAACCTCTGATCGTCTGTACAAAGAGTCACGTGATCAAATGTCACAAATGTGCTTATTTGCTTAATTAATAAACATACCGGTAATAGTGCTGCAGAATCTGACAAATTTAATTGAAAATGACAGTGAGTAGGCTTCTCTGTGCCAGAAGAGTTCAAAAGAGGGTGATGGGACTGCATGCTAGATTTGGGCTCTTTTTGAAGGGGTCGATTTCGATAGAGGCAGTTCATTGATATTCAGGGATTTGACCTTATGACAAGAGCGGGTCACTCTGTCCGCAAAGCTCTTTCTTCAAATGCACATACATTTTAAGGCAAATTTCTCCCTATAATATAGTCAAGTGCACTGTAAAAATAAAGTTAAGTACAACATTTGTTTCAACTTAAATTACATTAAATCAAATCACATCAATTACATCACAATTAGTTATAAAAAAGTAGAAAATTGTTTAACTTATATTGATGAGTTAAAGGAATCTAGAATATGTTGTTATAACTTATTGATGATATTTTTTTAGTGTACAGACAAATTAATAGTTTCAAATAGCAAGGATGCATTAAATTGTTTTTTTACAAGCATACAGACAGAAACAGACACTTTTGTCACTGTACTTTTCATCGGCCTCCCTTCCTTTAGTTCAGTCTTTCTTTTTTAAATCGCGTTAAAATCGAGTAAAATATTCTTTCTTATAGATAATGTAAGTAGTAAGAAATGCATTTGTAACTGTGATATGAAGTCGCAATTATGAGCAATAGTCACAATTAAGGAAAAGGGTCACAAAAAAAGCAAGCAAGTAATTAAAAGATGTAATGAGGGAATATGAACTTTAATAAAGAAACAAGAAATCGAACAGAATCATGTGATGGAAGGGAAGGCCATTACCCTTTGGCCTTCAGTGGTTTTATGTGCACAAAAACACACTGACACATGTGCACACAACACACACTTTGGACTAAAAGAGCTGGCACTAGTTAAGAAGAAACAGTAACAGCTGCTGCGGTGGCATCTGTGAGATTCCATTTTTCACTTGATTAATTCCTCCTCACACTGGACACATGCAAACACACACACAGTCATTTCTCAGCTCTGTAATTTAGCCTGCTGACAGCTTAATTGCTGATCAAATAAATAAAATAAAAAAAACATAAAATTAATGCATCAAAAATTCGTAATATTTTTGTCCTATCTTTTAAGCATTGTTTTACAAAAGCCATGCATCGTAGCTAACGTAGAAGCTTGTTTTTATCCGTTAAACTAATGATATAATCTAAATGAACACCTGTTCAGATCTCTACAGTAATGCTTTATTCTGGCTAGTGCTCACTTGAATGGATAACCGACCTTGAAGGAGATGAGCTTAAACCTCGGTATAGACTCAGCTGTTTGTATCACATCAGCAACCCATTCCCATCCACAGGTGTCAAGTTCAGTTTAGCATATGTGCTTCTCTATTAAGCTGAAAACAACACTCAATACCACTATTGTGAAGGAAGAGATTTGTATAAAATTGAATGGGAGGTATTCAAATCTTCAATGTGGCAGCTGTAGGACATGACTGGTATAATCAGCGTCTTGTCTTATTGCTCTAAATTTAGAATGATTTAAAGAATCAAGATTTCTTAAAAGATCATTTGAAATGTTATTAAAATGTATGCTTAGCCAATAATAATTGTAATTATAATTACATTCATTTATATTTCATCTAATTAAAATAATAAAAATGGTATTATAAAAATACCATGAAAATAACTGCACTAATTGGACTGTTGCTTTTCAAAAGGAAGAAATGGCAGTTGCGACAGTCTTTTCTTATCATGACATAGGGTGCGTCTCAATAAGTTCCTGTAACAGACTAATTGTATAGACTAAGTTACACTATGGCAAAGATGAAAGTCAAAAGTCCTTAATTAATAATCCACAATGATCAAAGAAGAAGATGACGACAGATGAAGAGTAACAACCATAAACCCATTCAAACATTGAGAGACAGGAACAAAGACCTGAACAAAACAGGGAGTAGTTATACTAGAACAAAACGAAGGAACTAATGAGATAATTGATGGGCAACAGGTAGATACAATGACTAAATCAAACACATGGGAAAACTGGGTCAAACTAGCAGACAACAAAAGGTAGAGTCAAAACACAAAGAAACTTGACAATAAGATAACATGACCGTGACAGACAGCATATATTCCAGTAGTCAGGGCACTGATCAGACCATTTAAAGGGCTGTTTCAATCGCAAAATCCTTTGTTCCCTAAAAAGTCTCACATGTACTGAAACCAGGGAGCATCGATGCTCACTGTTCCCTTAGATAGTTCACCCAAAAATGAAAAATTACCCATACTCACCCTCAAGCCATCCTGTGTATATGATATTATTTTTTCAGATGAATACAATCAGAGTTATATTAAAAATTGTGTGGCTCTTCCAAGCTTTATAATGGCAGGGAATGGCTGTTTTTATTTTGAAGTCCATCAAAGTGTATGCATCCATGATAAAAGTGCTCCACACGGCTCTGGGGGCTTAATAAAGGCCTTTGGAAGTGAAGCAATGCATTTGTGTTAGAAAAATATCTATATTTAAAACTGTATGGACTAAAATAACCAGCTTTCGGCAGACGGCCGTACAAGTCGACTTACGCTAAAAGAGTAACACCTGCAATGCCGTTGGATGTAAGGCCAATTTATACTTCTGCGTCGAGGGTACGCCATAGTGTACGGCCCACATAGGTGACGCCGTTGTGAGCATTTATACTTCAGCGTTCAGGTCTTGGTTGGTCTGCAGTACTGCTCCGAAACGCTAGTTGGCAGCAGAGGGTTTTAATGTTCCACTGTGTTTAGATTCCTCGCGGCTAGGTTACTACAAGCAATGGCGACTGAAAGAGAGCGGATCATGTTGGAGTTGGAGTTTATTGAGGTGGGAAAAACAGTTAATTTTAGTGAAATTACAAAATACTGAAAGGCAGAAATGAGAGAAGACGTCGGAGGAGATGGTAGTACGTGCGAAATGCGTAGGGAGAAATGTGATGCTACCAAGCCGACCAATCTTGCCGTCCGCGTCGTCGCGACGTGTAGTTACATTTTTGAGGAGGTGCGCGTCAGGCTACGGTGAAGGGTATGCGTTATGGGACGCGTCTGTGCGTATGCTACGCCGTACCTACTGCGTGCACCCTACGCAGAAGTATAAATTGGCCTGTAGGAGTAGCGTAAGCTTTGACGAAAGGAGTAGCGTAAGCTTCTTCAAAAGTTCTGAAGTGCAAAAAAGAAATCATGTGAGCTAACTCGCTACACATAATGACACATGGTGTTTTTTTAAATGCAAACCACAATTTAAGTAAATTTTGTACATGTAATTCTATCACATATTTTGGTTCTGTTTTCACTGTTCTATGATACTTTTTCTCAAAAAGTATCATTAGCCAACTATTGGTCACAAGTTCATTGAACTCTATGTAGGTTACTACGGAACTTGCGACCATATTGGTTCTGGAAACAAACCTGTGTTTGCCTGAGTTCCCTGTGCTTATTAAGGTACGTTTACATGACAACAATATGCTTAAAACTGAGACGTTTTTCGCGCACAGACGGATTTCGGATCGGATCTGCGAAAATGACTAAAAAACGCTGTATTCTGCAGCCAGCCATTAGATTGGCGATGAAACACTATAGATTGAACACGTAATATTGCATGTGCGTGATGTCATTGTTTT